>LNAC01000516.1:560-135561 GCA_002007465.1 Ailurus styani
GAGCCTGGGGCCTCAGCCCTCAGCCCGCCTCAGAGAAAAGCAGTCCCTCCCGTCTCCTGGTCTCCGGCCGCGCTCCGAGCTCACCCGGCCTGTGACTGAGTGTCTCTATCTCTGGCGCGGCCCCGCTTAGAATCTCCAAACCCGGCAGATCCTGCAGCCGCTCCCGCACTGCTGCTCCCGGAGGAGGAAGGTGAGTCTCTCCGGGTCTGCCGCCCGTGGGGTCCCCGCTCACAGATCAGTGGCCCGGCTGAGCTTCAGATCCCAGCCCAAGGTAACCCCAAGCTGAGAGACACCTCAGCTCAGCTCCGTCTCTCCCGCCGGCTTCTGAGACCTGGGAGCTCGGTCGCGCTCAGACACCCCTGGTCTTTTTGTGTCCCCGTGGGTCCTGAGACCACACTGTCCCTGCAGGGGCTTCACCCCCCGCTTGGTCTCTGGGGCGACGTCCCTCAGTGGAGCCGACTTCTCACAGTTCCGAGTCTGTGCTCCGCTGCTCGCTCCCTTGCCGGCAGCCGGCCCCTCCCCCCGGGGTCTATCTTCCCGTCGCCGCAGATTCACTTCTCCGCACGTCCTACCTTCCAGAAAGTGGTCGATTTTCTGTTCCTAGACTTGCTGCTCTTCTTCTCTTCGATCTCCGGTAGAATTTGTAGGTGTTCAGAATGGTTTGATAGCTCTCTGGGTGAATTCCTGGGACCTGATGATAATCGGTCTCCTACTCCTCCGCCATCTTGCCGCTCCTTTTGGAGGCATTGTTTTAATAAATATAATTTGTTCAACACTACCTTCATAAGTGTACTCGTATTCTTCAACAGGAAGTTGGTTTTAATGCATATTTTTGTAAAGTACTGATGAACTAAAGTGATATGGCTCAAAACTCATTTGATCAAATGCATTTTTAGTTTTGGTGTATGAGTTTATGATTGTAGTGCAATGTACTTTGTTAATAGTATCTATGTGCAACTATTTTGAAATGCTACATTACTGATAAGTTTCCCCTAATTTAATGTGTTAAATGCCTCTTTGAGTTAGAAATGACTGTAATTACTGTTCTTTGGCTTTATTAAGTTTATGCATTGGGGCATGTATGGGAGAGAAAGGTAGAGACACAGGCAGGAGAGAAAGATGGAAACGGAGGGGTAAGACATGGGGAGGGAAAGAATGGAGGTAGAGATGAAGAGGAAGAGAAGCTTACTTTAATTAATCAAACTCATTTCTGCATTGACTTCCTCATTTGGTGGAATTAAAAATTCAAATCAATTTCTCATTAACATACTGTGCTTCAGATCATCACTCTAAATGAAGGGCTTATCCTGCTTTTAAGGTTATCAAGAATAATGTCAGATTTATAAAAAATGAGGCTTTTATCCCCTTTCTGAAAAAAAAAAGCAATACCAATTACCTTCACAAATGGTCAATTACATCCTCTCATCATAAATGACTTATTTATCATTCATAGGACCAGACGTTAATTCACTCAAAGGGCATGGTACATAGAATAAAGGAGGAATGTGTTATAATATTGATCTATGATTTGCTATTTGGGAGTAACTAGCGATGTTACTGTGGTAGTCGCTTTATATACTTGATTTTATTTAGTTCTTCTAGGAAACCTATGAGACAGGTTTTTTGTTTTGTGGATTTTTTGTGTTGGACGGGAAAGGGAGGAGGTATTTCCTTGTTTTGTTTTGTTGGAATGAAGAACGAATCCAGGACTTGTCAGTGAGGTTTATAAGGCTCACAAGCTGGTATTGACCCATAGAAAACTCTTTCCAGGATAACATCCAAGCCTCCAGGTTTACAACTTTGTCATTACCACTCCTAAATCTTCTAAATTCCATAATTGTGCTTTTCCGAAGTTTGTTAAATATCTATTCTCTAGCTAGGTAAAAGGGCATCATGCATGTGTGAAAGTGGGTAATGATTAATCCCCAGTGTGTTCCCTGCCTCTAAAATAGCTAATTGAATGAAGTTGAATCCGCTACTTCAAAAAATCACTTGAGTTGGAATTTTTAGCATCAGATAACTTCATTTAAGTCATATGGAAGTTTATCCACGGACTAAAACCTAGCGTACCTCCCAATTGAAATAAAATCGTGGTTGACCCTTAGATAAATTCCTACACATATAAGTAGCAAAGATGGAGACTTAACACTTCTAGATTCTATTCCAAGAGGGTATGTGCATTTTTGTATAGAAGATGTAATACAGATAAACAACTTAAGACGAATGCAACAGTGATCTTTAACTTCCTTGTTGCTTTCACACAATGAATGTGGCTTTGGTATTTCTTGACATTAGTGCCAAGTTAGAAGCAATACTGGTGAAGTGGGTCCTTCTGTGACTTTTTATTTTACATGAAATTTTAATTTTCATTTTTGTGAAGTTTTTATTTAAATTCCAGTTAACATATAGTGTAATATTAGTTTCAGGTATACAATGTAGTGCTTCAACACTTAGGCACAACACCTGGTGCTCATCACAAGTGTACCCCTTAATCCCCATCACCTGTTTAACCCATCCCCCCCACCCCTTGCCCCGTGACCATCAGTTTGTTCTTTATAGTTGAGAGCCTGTTTCTTGGGGTGCCTGGGTGGCTCAGTGGGTTAAGCCTCTGCCTTCGGCTCAAGTCATGGTCTCAGGGTCCTGGGATCAAGCCCCACATCGGGCTTTCTGCTCATCAGGGAGCCTGCTCCCCCCTCTCCCTCTGCCTGCGTCTCTGACTACTTGTGATATCTCTCTGTCAAATAAATAAATAAAATTTTTTAAAAATCTGTTTCTTGCTTTGCCTCTCTCTCTTTCCCCCCTGATCATTTGCTTAAATTCCTCATATGAGTGAATTTTACATGAAATGTTTAAAAAATGCCCAAGAACTGTATTAGAAGGAGCAATTACTAAATGTTAATTCTCTGAAAGAGAGGGTGTATAATCAGAGTTTGAACAAAGAGTGATGTCTATACCTGAGCAGGTTCAGTGATCTCTTTGCATAAGGATTTAAATTTGGTCCTGCTAACAAGGTAGGCTTAGCCATTTTAGGAGATTATGGAGGAGGGACCAGCAGCTGTTTCAAGATAAGGCACAATTGAGACTTGTGACCACCTGTCAGATCTCTTGGAAACTGTTGTTTTTAAATCAAAGGTTGAAATGAATGATCCAAATAAGTGTTTACAAAAAATAAAATATCTTTAATTGCCGACTGAATATGAGATGCTCTTGAGAGGAAATAAGTGTTGTTCCATAATGAAATAATAGACAATATTCTTTGAATATAAAGAATATTAGAAGGCCACATACTTGTGATTTTGTTTTTCTTTTCCCTATATTAAGTCATAGAATAAGGTTTGTGACTTAATTTGTGTGAATCTTAATTATTAAAATTAGATGATCCTTATATCTACGAGTGACCAGAAATCTATGCTGTCTTCTTAGACATTTTTTTTTTTTACAGGGATATAGGGGGAGAAGGAGGGCGCGTGGGCATATACACACGCACAAAGGGGCAAGCGGCGGGGAGAGGCAGAGGAAGAATGAGAACCTCAAGCAGACTCCACACTCAGTAGGGAGCCCAACATGGGGCTCAATCTCACCAACCTGAGGTCATGACCTGAGCCCAATTCAAGAGTTGGACAGTTAAGCATCTGAGCTGCCAAGACACCCCATTTTCACACATTTTTTTTTTTGTCCAGAGCAAGGACAGAAAGGACAAGAACCATGCAAAAGAACCTAATTAGAGTGGTTGTAGAAAAATAAGGTGATTTTTTTTTCATTTAAACTCTGCCAAATTCAGGCCATTCAGTCACCATACTACTGATTGGATGGGATGTTGAGAAAGTGACCATAGGTCCTTTTCTTTCCAGACAGTCTATGATTTGGGTGCCAGAGGTGCCAGAAGTCTTTGGGGTGACTTTTCACTCCCACAAACAGCATTTCTTCTGTACTCTTTTTCCTTTCCTCACCCTTTCCCAACCACATCTGAGCATTCCCAGTAACCAGGTGCAGCCATTCTCTGGTACAGATGTTATCCTGTTTATTGTAACTCTGTCGATCTTCTCTTGGTAACCCATGGGCTCCATACATTACAAAAGCTCTCCAGGTGCATCTCTTCTTAGGCATGTCTGAGCATATGTTTCTGTGAGGCACATGTAAGATGCACAGATGCTGTTGTCTTCTTGCCTTTCTCTGGCTGCCCAGCCTGTATGTGCGCTGCAGACCGAAGTGGGAAGAACTAATTCTCCAGAGGGTGGAGGGTATCTCTCAACCATCTTGTCCAGCCAGTGGTGGACAAGAGTTAATGTATAAAAATTGAAACTTCCTAGCTCCTGGCTGGGTTGTAGGGACAGTGGTGGTAGACAACTCTGAACCTCTTTATACTGTTTTCCAGAGGTACCCAGCAGGATTGAGCTCAGTTGCTCACAGCAATAACTTCCTCATTAACTGAACTTGTGTCGGTGACCTCCTTTCCCTAAAACATCTCCTTACTTCCCTGCTGTTGCTTTTTGGGACTACCTCACAGCTCAACTACTTGCACTCAAACCCCTGCCCTAGGGTCTGCCCCCTGGGGGAACCCAACCAAGAACAACTTATCTTTCCTTTCAGAAATGACATGACCTGCCATACCAATGTTGTGGTCAGAAGGTACTTCTCTTTGGGAATTAGCACTCCCCAGTATTGAGCAGAAACCACAAACCCCCAGCATTAGGTGGAGTGAAGAGTGGGTTTAGCTTCGCCATCGTCAGCCTGCCCTCCATGAGAGTCTGGCTGCGGTTTTGATTCCTCCCTCCATGACCACAGCTGTCCTTTGTCTTTCTGACCAGGGGCAGACTACGGACAACTTTTCTATCAACTGACCTAAGTGAGTCCTTTATAAATACCCACTTATTTATATGATATTTTGACTGACTTACGGGGAAAAAGGAGGGCACTTTTACGAAGGTGGTGTCAGCTATGCTGTTTTCAAAACCCCAAACAGAACATCTTATCCTTGGAGAGGAATTTTACCTCTGGGCATCTGTATGTGAAGGTTCCTGAAAGCTCTTACTGCCCACAGGTCAATTTAGTAATCATGTAGCCATAGAAATGGACTAGAAGCTCAGATGTGTTCTAGTTGTCAGTACACAGGACTATAAAGACATATATGTGTCTACCCATGAATTCACAGAGATGACCTAAGAGGCATTAGGCTCTTAAATTTTTCTCACCTTAAGTTCCAGTATACTTCAAACCCCACAGTAACACTTATGAGATATAAGGGATCACAAAGTCATTTTAGATGATGTCGAAGACTCTCAGTAATCCATTTATCTTATTCACGTTACCAGAGATCGCTTTCTCCAAGCCAGTTCGCAAGATGTCTCTTGCTTATCGGAAGTTCCATTGCTACGTTCCAAGTCATTAAACACATGAAGCGTGAAGGCTGGGGAAAGGACTAATTGTTGGTTTGGTGAAGTTGCAAGGGAGATTAGGGAACCCAAGAGAGTTCGACTGCCAGATATAGACACAAAGGAAGAAGAGGGGTAAAGAAGGAGAAACAATTAAGAGTCTGTGTGAAATCAATTGAGTGCCCATCTGCCGTTGAACTTCACGGTAACACTGATTACAGGTAATTGGTATTTGGCTGAGTAGATAATTAGGCTGGCCGCAGAATGAAAGGAAGCAACCGACTGCTGAAATCATCCTGCATCCTGGTCCCCTCTCTTTCTGAAGCAGGGTTTGAGGAGCGCAGTGTGGCAGGCAGCCTCCCACGTCTTCTGCCAAGGGGAGGGTGTTTACAGAGCAATGCCACCTCCTGACTCAGGAGACAAATGAAGCAGTACCTGAGAAGAGAAATATTCAGCTACAGACCTTAATTATAAGAAACAAAGGCAATAAAGGCTCATGGTTCTTTGGGAACAGTTTGAAATATCACTTTGATGTAAAGGCAATTGTTAGTGTGAGCGGACTGTTTTCTAATGATTCAGAAGGCACATCTGCAGTAATGGGACTGAACGCACATTGTCACCGCACCTCCAAGTGCTGGGACTGTATCTTCACTGACAGCCCTGGACATCTGAGCTCACCAAAGACTCTCATCACTTGGGGATCATCGCTTTTCTAGGAGGGGCTTAAGAAATATGATAAGTCCAAAATTCATGGAGTGCTCATTTCTGCCAGGCAAAATTGTTTTTATGTGATAACACATGGAACACCAATGCTGGGTGAAGTTTTGCAAGGAGGCAAGGAGATCTAAGGTTGAAATGTTTAAGTGCCCCTGACTCACTCCTCACTCCTATCTTGTATGCAAGTTCTGTGAGCTTCTACCTCCCTGTGCGTTGGGAGGAATTGGCAATGTTTCCCAGACTCTGCCTGTACCTGACTTCGCTGGGAGACTAAGAGGAAGGCTCCATCAGCACCAGGGAAGAAGCCTCACACAGAAGAGCTCGGTGCCCTCCCAGGAGAGATGGGCAGCCTACAAAAGTGGAGATGACCTTGGTCAAGGTTGATTACCAGGTGATTGAACACAGAGACATCTTCCCTCTTTTCCTTAAAGGCCTTGGGTCATCTCAACGCCACTTTGAAAAAGCTGCTCAAGTTCACAGAGAACTCTCTGTTGTCTCCTAAATGACACACAGTGCACACAGAAGAAAAGAATCTGAGCGAGACCTTTAGCTTGCTCTCAGAAGAAATCTAATTTGGAAATAGAAAAGCAGCAGAGTCTGCCATCTGCTAACTCTGCGTTTTTGCCCATCTCTTCCCTTGGTTTCCACCATGGCTGTGCTCCAGCCAGTTTTAGACTACTTCCACCTCCCCAGAAGGCACCAGACTCTCACCTTGGTGTCTGTTTCAATGTTTGGGGCATCCTTATCCCAGTTCCTGCCCCACTGGGCACTCTTAGCATCCTCAGTCCACTTATCTCCCATCTCAGCCCAGAGAGGTCTTTGATTCAACTCTCAATTCCAGAACAGATAATCCCCCTCTTTCTCAAATATCCCCACCCCCAAGTCTTGTCTTCATGCAAGTACTTGCCGCACTCCACTCCAGTTACCTGTTTATTTGTCTGGACTACTCATGAGGACAAAGACCCTATAATGTGCGTCAGTATACTTAATTATATATATATATGCACCAGGCACATAGTGGACACAGCAAGAATGATAAATGGATGCTTGAACCCACCTTAGTGACCTGGAAATGCACGTGGCCATATCTGGAGCCAGATTTGGCAGCATTTGAAATTAATCTCCCTATAGTTATATGTCTAGCCCCATGCTTTGGAAAAACATGAAACCCAGGGGAACCCTGACCCAATCAATATCCAGAGTAGCCCTTCGACCGTGAGAATCATGTAAAATAATATTTTTAGTATGCACTGGAGGAAATCAGAGCTCACAGTGCCATGGCAAAATCGCTAGTGTCAGAACAAAACCCACTCCAGAAAAGCAGAGGGAACCATGGTTGGGGAGGAGAGGAAGTTTACAAATGAGATGGAAAATGATCAAGTGTCATTTGATAATATCCAAGAGGGATGATGTGACTGAATCTTCCCTAAAATGAGAATCTTGGCAGTGTGCAGACTTGCTGTATACAATGGCTGGTCCCCAAGCACCACCCGTCTACTCCAAGCCTCCCCATTGGCTCCCAGGTGCCAGTTGGTGCAGCTTTAGGGCTGAAGGCTCTCTTCCAACCCGAGTGAAGCTGTCCAGCCTTAATTAACTGTCTTCCTCTTCCCACATAACTTCCCGACTTCCCTTAAAGTGGTCCCCTGTACTTCCCCAGTTAACTTCCACTCTGTCCTGGCCTCAGCATCTGCCTCAGGATCTCACTTCACAAATGCATCAGTCAGGGTGCAGGTAAGAAAGAATCTCCACAACAGGTACTTCAAAGGAAGGGACTTCAGTGTCAGAGATGCCCACAGAGGTGTGGACAGGTTTGAAGAAGCAAACAAAAGAACGTAAGGCCCCCAGGGACTAAGAACAGCAGGAAGCCTTTTCTGTCCTTGGGCCTAAAGAGACAGGGAGTGCAAGTGTTTTCCAAGGAAGGATGCAGCTACATCCAAAGACAAAGACCCAAAGGAGGAGGAAAGAAGGAAAGAAACACCCCAACCTGCATTTCCACCCACCCTCATGTCATCTGCCGGAGCCTTCCCAGTAGCCAAACCATTCTGGACATTGGTCACCAGGGGAATCTGGGGCCACGTAGTCCACATGGGTCAGCCTCCCAGGGCACAGATAAGGGCAAATAATTGGATTTGGCAGAGCATCCAAAGATAAATTGCCCATATGGTATTCCCCCTTATCACATTAGTGTTTTGGCTCCTTCTGATACCACATCAGATTATAGATTCTTTTACTAAAGAATTTGGAGAGCCTTTCTTAGCCACTATTGAGATGATTAAAAAGTTAAAGCATTAAGACCTATTAAGAAAAAAATCAAGGCTCATTTAGCTCAAAGAAAAGAAGTCTGAAGGATCAATTAATATTGTTCATTGCATGTAGCAACTCTTTGCTAATCAAGAAGATGGGTTCCAACAAAATAGATTTTTTAATCAGAGACTTCTGGGGCAGGGATGGAAATAATGCGGGCAGAATGGGGCTGCGCTTCAGAACACAGATGATGCAATTGACAGATGAAAGGATCAGAAAATAAGTGGTAGCAGAAGTAGCATCAACAGCTGACATTTACTGAGTACTTGCTATGGGCTAGACACTGTGCCGCGAGCACCCTAAGTGTTACCTCTTGAAATCTGTCAAACTGCCCAATTATGTAGTTGCCATCTCCTTTGAATCAGTTTGCTAGGGCTGCTATAAACAAGTATCACAGATTAGCTGGCTTAAACAACAGAAGTTTATTGGCTCTTAGTTCTGGAAGCTAGAAGCATCCAAGAGCAAGGTGTTGGCAGGGTTGGCTCCCTTCTGAGAGCTTTGAGTGAAAAAGCTGTCCCACACCTTTCCCCTTGTTTTTGGTGGCTTGCTGGGAATCTATGGCTTGTGGGTGTCTTCCTTCATTTCACTAGCATTTCCGTGTATATGCGTGTGTATATTCCCTTTCTAGAAAGATGCCAGTTGTATTGGATTTGGCTCATGCCAGTGTGACCCCCTTTTAACTAAGTATATCTGTGACAACCTTATTCAGAGAAGGTTCATGCTCTGAGGGATGGGGAGTTAGGATTTAAACATTAGAACTGAGAGGGTCACAATTGAGCCCATACCATTGCTAGATGAGTCTGTGAGAATTCAAGCAACATAAAGTTTACCCAACTAGAAAATTCCTTAAGGGCATCCAGTATCCTCAAAAAAAGAAAAAAAATGTCAGTAGCATAGGGCCATTATTATGGGAAGGTAAAGACAGAGTTGGATTGCAATTAGACATATTAGGACCAAGCCGTTTTCAAGAAGGAGAGGTTAAATGTGGGGTTGGAGATCCTGAGAGGTTAGGGCTGGAAGGGGGTCTTAAAAGAAGGAAGAGAGTCAGAGTAGATCCTCTGTACAGCAGCCTTTCCAAGAGTGAGGGGCATCTGCCACGGGAGCAGGCTCCAGCCCACCCCAAAGGCCCCATACTGCCATCGGATCTGCCTTCCATCCAGCTACTCGTCTTAAGAAAATCTTCCACTTATTTATTGGAACAGGAAGAGCTGTATACTTCAAGCTAAGAGGATTAAAAATATAAATGCCTGATTGAAGAAACACTTTGCATGAATGGGTTTAATTAGTTTGGTCATTAGTTTTTGGATGGGGGTAGAGAACATTTATTTATTTATGGAAAGCAATGGAGGCCATTCAGGAAGTGGTAAGAACATCCCTGAGAGGAGGGAAAAGGGCAGGGGAAAGAGGGTCAACATGCCACCGCAACAAACCAATGTGCCCAAATTATTCACGAAAAGGAAAACTGGCACATTATCAGTAGCTTCCTTTCTGCACATTTTCAAACCTTGGACACTGCCCGTTCTCACAGACTTCCATATCTCAATGATGTTGGTATCTTCAGCGTCTTCTAATATAGTCGGATTTTAGGTAAATCACTGTAATAAACAGGTTCAGAACTCTGGTTTAATGCGAGAGCTGTTTATTGTTCACTTCATGGCTCATCCTGGGGGTTCCAGCCCAGCAGCCTTCCACAGACTCATTCAGGAACTAGAAGCCTTAGGGAGGTTCCCAGTGTCACATGACCAGTGCAAGCAGCAGACCCAGGATCTGGACCTAGGCTGTTTCCAGAGAGTACCTGAGCTCTTAACAAGCTCCAGATCCTGATTCTGCCTTCTCTAGAGTGATAAGTGGCTAACTTCTGTAACGAAGCATCCTAATTCCCAGTGGCTTAGCACAATAAAAGTGTATTTCCCATTCATTTCATATTGGACTCTGAAGTCCCGGTTGGCAGCCTTCCTCACGTTCCGTCAGGGACTCAAGCTGTTTCTGTCTTGAGGTTCCACTCCTTTCTCTTTTCAACTAGTGCATGAGGAAAAAGAGCTGAGAATCCCTCCGGGGAATTTTATGGGTCATGCCTGGAGCATCATCGTCAGATTTCACTGAGCTGAACTTAATCACGTGACTGCACCTAACGGCAAGGGTGTCCGGGATGTGTAATCTAACGGCATGCCCAGGAGAAAAAGGAAAGTGTTTCCATCACAACTTCGTTTCTCAAACCAAGGCATGTGTATCAAAAAAGGCAGGGGGTGGGGGTGAGGCAGATAGGGACCTCTCCCCTCCCCACCAGTTTCACAATATTTTTTAAAAATCTTATTTACCCTCATTGGTCCTGCACTTATAGAAACTACATTGCAGCTGCAAACATAGGCAGCTTTGCTTTGCGAGATTTCTGAGAAATAAAAATTATCTTCAGCATGGATGAGTTAGTTTATAGGAACTTCATTCCCAAGAGAATGGCTAATTGAGGTCTCATTCTATGTAAAAATACAGTTATTCAGAGTGTGAGGCGTGTATTTTTCCATTCCTTCCAAGAACAGAACCAGAGGCAGGAACCTAAATTGCAGCATGAGATATTTTTGGTTAAACAGAAGTTAGAGAGAGAGAGAGAATATGTGAATGTTTGAGCAGAATGCCTCTGGAGGCTTCTAATGAATAATATGGGATCGCATCC
Organism: Ailurus styani; assembly: GCA_002007465.1. Lineage (NCBI taxonomy): Eukaryota > Metazoa > Chordata > Mammalia > Carnivora > Ailuridae > Ailurus > Ailurus styani. The sequence goes on from LNAC01000516.1 coordinate 11,625, forward strand.
CTCTCTCAGGAGAAGAGTGTCAGCCAGCCTCTTAGTACCCAAGTAGTCTGAGATTGAAGTTTCCTTAAGCCTGGAGTTTTAAACCCTGGTACCCTGATGTCTGGAAAGGGTTAGAGTAAATGCTAACCCTGCAGCTGTTTCCACAGAATCCATAAAGCCCCTTTCTAGAGCTTGGACACAGTTAGGATTTTTGATCCGTGGATCTTTCCATGTATGGAATGTTACCATTCCAGTGGGAGAGGAGCTGTTCTCAAGATGGTAACCCCCTCTTTGCCTCCTGCTAAGACAGTCTGTAGCAATAGACTTCCCTTCTTCAATCTGTGTAAGAACGTAACCTCTAGAACACAAGGTGGCACAGACTGTGGGTCTCATCTCATCTTTCCCATTTATTCAGGATTGGGGTCCTCACATTTTTTATCACCCTAACGTTGAAGGTTTCATGTCCCAGACGAATAAAACTACTGTACCCTCAGTTTGGCATCTCAGCCTTTTGGCCACTGCTTTGTGCATGGCTTTTCAGGCTTTGGTCCTGTCATTTCCTGCATCAGTAAATGCCTTGAGAGGAAATGCAACTCAGAATGTCACCTCATACACTTCCCTTCTCTCCAACAGCCTTGTCTCTCAAGTTCTGGCTGCCTTCATAGCTTTCCGGCACCTGTGAACATAATTTCGTAAATTGTCAAGCTTTGTTAGTTGTTTTAGGTGGAAGAGTTTGTACTCTACCCTTTTTAGAGATGAAAAAAATATTTAAGGTATATTTTAGTAGTGGAATTCTAGCCATAGGAAAAGGTCAGTGGTAAAAATGCTCATGATAAGGGAAACTTGCTTGAGATTTTCCAGTCACAGCCTGTCAGTGACCAGGAATTCTACTGATCTGCCCAGCCATCCTGGCTCTGATTTGCTTATGTACCATTAAAAGAAATGCATGTAATAAAATTCTATAAACAGACAAAAAACCATGAAATAGTCATATGCTATGCTACATGACTTCTTTTATATCATTTACTAAGTGCCGTTGGTATGTCAGGCAAAAGACCATATGCATATTGGTTATTAAAATTGAATACCATCAGCTTTCTTTGATCCTGGAAATTTTTTTAATTTTTCAGTTCAATATTTCTGAGCATAAGGCTTTGGTAACTAAGAGCGGAGTGGATTCTACACTCTGCTAACTTACCAGCTGTGTGATTGTGCCCTGTTACTTCATTTCTCTGTGTTTCATTCACCCTTTTCATCCCCCAGAAAGGAGAAGAAAGAGGGTCCAAAGATGATGGTGAAGAGAAATAATATGGCAGTAGAACATCAGATTACTGTGCAGTCTGTCCACAGTTGAGAGACGGAAGGTTCTAGGATTGTCTTTAAGAAAAGTGTGAGTTACAGGGCGTCTGGGTGGCTCAGATGGTTAAGCATCTGCCTTGGGCTCCTGGGATTGAGCCCCACATCAGGCTCCCTGCTCAGCAGGGAGCCTGCTTCTCCCTCTCCCTCTGCTGCTTCCCCTGCTTATGCTCTCACTCTCTCTCTCAAATAAATAAATCTTTTAAAAAAATCCTTTTCATCTGGAACATAGGGATAATGCTATGCCACCATAGGATATGACTGAAGGTCAAATAATATAAAATGTGCCTGGATTTCTCCTCTCTATAGTTCTCTCTCAGAGCATTTAAAATAAGAGTGGCTCAGGGCTGAGAAATGGTGAAATCCAGCAGAAAGCATATTTAGGAGCTTACAAAGCTAGGAGCTTTCAGCATTCTTAGTTTCTTGGGGGGCTGACTGATGAAATAAGGATTCTGGAGATACAGCAGAAGAAAGGAGCCCAGTAAACAGGAGAACTCCAGCCCAGGAAGGAAGCACACTAGTTATAGACTAGCCATCAAGCACACACTCTGAAAGCAGCTTAGAACAAGGTTGGTGCCAGACAGAATTCACTTTTTCTTCCTTCTTGTAACTGCCTGCCATAAAAAAAGGAATAGTTCAGTGTAAAAAGAAAATGTCCACTAGAGCTTCAAATTATTACCATTTTCTTATCCTTTGTCAAGCATTTAATAAAAATTTACCAGAAATGCTAAGAATGGGATCAAATGACTAAAAAAATACAAGAAGGAAAATAGGCAAAAGGAACAACAATCTATTGGTCCAATTTTATGTGGATGTTAACACAGTGGTGATAAAATATGTTCAAAAACAGGGATAATCCAGTGGAGAACATCTTCTGAAAACTGAAATCTGTTGGAAGACTCAACTGGAGATTGTGTGACTGACTGAAAGAATGATTAAAATTAACTGGACAAATGGGTTTACATTTAACATAATAGATAAAATAGAAGGTAGAACTAATGAACTAGAACATAGGTCAATAGAAAATACCCAGACTGAAGGGTAAAGATGGAAACGGTGGACACCTATAGAAGAGAACATAAATTATAGGCTGGAAATGCCAGGGAGTTAATGCGCCAGTTACAGTTCCCAACCAATAAACAGTGGGGATTGCTGCATGAATATATGATGTCCTGGAGCACCTGGGTGGCTCAGTCAGTGAAGCCTCCGACTCTTGATTTCAGCTCAGGTCATGGTCTCAGAGTCATGAGATCGAGCCCCGTATCAGGCTCCACACTGGGCGTGGAGTCTGCTTGAGGTTCTCCCTCTTCCTCTGCTTGCCCCTCTCCCCACTCATGCATGTATGCACGTGCTCTCTTTCTCAGTAAATTAATATATAAATAAATAAATAAATATGGAATAAATATATGACTTCTTTGCTTCTCAACTAGGACAACTCTGGGGTACACTCTCCACACCTCCATGGACCTTCAACAGGACAGAACCCCAGTTGCTCCTGGCATGATACTGGCTTTTTTTCTTCTTGTCTCATACCCTCCCACAGGCTCTCTGTGCCTCCTGAGATTACCTTTCAAATAAAAGATTTGGACTCAGACTCTTTAAGGGTCTGCTGCTTCTGAGAACCCAACCTTAGCACCTGTCCGTGCTTCCTAATATAGTTGTGACCAGCTTAATTACAGTTGGACATCTCCTGTGGGAACTCTTTGATGACAGGGACTCTGATTCTGTGTCCTAGGTCATGGTGCATACGACATATTCCACAAGTGCTCATTAGCAATCATGACGCTGATGAGTGAAGCTTGATTTGAAACTCATCCTCCATGCTCTCCAGGAAGGGTTGCTTGAACAAACCACGCAGATGGGGTTTTAAAAAGAGAGTAGAAAGAATTCTGAACTCTTAGAAGGACAGGCCTGGATTACACGCTGCAAGGAATATCCTCCATCTGGGTACTGAGATGGCAGAAGAGCCCCGGGGGCTTGGGAGACGTGCTTGGAAACTTCGTGGAAGAAGGGCAAGGCTGATGAAAGGGATGTCAAGGTTTCAGAGATGGATTTGTGTCTCTCACAATTTTGCCTGGAACCAGGCTTGCTTATAACATGAGAAGATGCTTTGCTTTGTTATATTGGGATTCTATTTGCAATCAATCAGTAATTTGATTTTAAGAGAAAAAGTGACCAAAAAAATAATGAAAAATAAATAAAAGGGACAGTGAAGTTAGGAAAGGAAAGCACTATCCTATACTCAAGCTGTCACTGAGAACAAGTGGGTTCTGCCACATCACCGTGTCACTCTACTGTTGTGCCCTATTTAGAATGCTTTCTTAATCTGGCATCCCTGGGAAAATAGCCCTTTGTTCCTTTAGCATCTTTGGGGTCTCAGAGGCAGACTCTCAGGCAAGAGTTTGAGTCCAAATCTAGGGAATAGGTGTAAATGATAGAGACAGACACACACACTCAGAAAATGCTGAAGACTGAAGATAAGGAAAGCCCAAGGGAGAAAGAGTCAAACTCTACCTGGTAACTTAAGAGAAGGCTTCATTAATTTCGTTCTTCCCAAACCACTGTCCAAGGGCATAATTTCCAGCAGGGATGAAGATCTCAAGAAAGGAGCTAGGGCATCAGGGCATGAGGTCATGAAAAGACCAGGGAATGTCTGGGGAAGAACAAGCATCTTGCTATAGCAGAAGCATGAAGTAGGCAGAGAGAATCTGTAGCAACTGGACTGGAATGAGGTTTTAACTTTTGTTTATGCCACAGGGTGTCAATCTGGTGAGGTCTGTGGGCCCTTCTCAGAGTAATTTCAATTATGTTTCACTTACACTTATCAAAACATTGAAAAAACTCATATATGAAAGTAGCTGTGATTCCCACGAGTGAAAGTGTCACAGGTACCATTACTAGTGTAGTGGTCTGTGGCTCCATGCATAATTTAAGGAAATAATCCATTTCTATTAATGGTTAATAATGATAAAATTAAAACTTTTCTCATGCAAGCTCCAGCCCTTCAAGGTTAGCTTAAGAACCTATGGGTGAAGATTAAAAGCTTTTGCACAGCAAAGGAAACAGTCAACAAAACCAAAAGACAGCTGACAGAATGGGAGAAGATATTTGCAAATGACATATCAGATAAAGGGCTAGTATCCAAAATCTATAAAGAGCTTCTCAAACTCAACACCCATAAAACAAATAACCCAGTCAAGAAATGGGCAGAAGACATGAACAGACATTTCTCCAAAGAAGACATCCAAATGGCCAACAGACACATGAGAAAGTGCTCAACATCACTCGGCATCAGAGAAATACAAATTAAAACCACAGCGAGATACCACCTTACACCAGTCAGAATGGCTAAAATCAACAAGTCAGGAAATGACAGATGTTGGCGAGGTTGCGGAGAAAGGGGAACCCTCCTACACTGTTGGTGGGAATGCAAACTGGTGCAGCCACTCTGGAAAACAGTATGGAGATTCCTCAAAAAGTTGAAAATGGAGCTACCCTACGACCCAGCAATCGCACTACTGGGTATTTATCCTAAAGACACAAAGGTAGTGATCCTCAGGGGCACGTGCACCCGAATGTTTATAGCAGCAATGTCCACAATAGCCAAACTATGGAAAGAACCTAGATGTCCATCAACAGATGAATGGATAAAGAAGACGTGGTATATATATACAATGAAATACTATGCAGCAATTAAAAGAAACGAAATCTTGCCGTTTGCAACGATGTGGATGGAACTAGAGGGTATTATGATGAGTGAAATAAGTCAATCAGAGAAAGACAATTATCATATGATCTCTCTGATATGAGGAACTTGAGGGGCAGGGTGGGGGGNGGGGTAGGGAGGGAAAAATAATGAAACAAGATGGGATGGGGAAGGAGACAAACCATAAGAGACTCCTAATCTCACAAAACAAACTGAGGGTTACTGGGGGGTGGGAGGGTAGGGATAGGGTGGATGGGTTATGGACATTGGGGAGGGTTTGTGCTTTGGTGAATGCTGTGAAAGATGTAAGCCTGATGATTCACAGACCTGTACCCCTGGGGCAAAGAATAAAAAATTAAAAAATTTAAAAAAAAAGAACCTATGCGTGAGAAATTGGCTGCTGTTCAAAAGAGTTTAGACTTTTTAGTCTACAAGCAAATGGGAGCCAGTGAATGTTTGCAAGCGTGGGATTGTGGTGATCAACATTGTCTTAGAAACATAAGTGTGGTCATACAGGCCTCTCTTGATACATTCATGTGCAGGGCTGCCTTCTGCAGCCTGGGTACAGGCCCAAGCTCCCAGTCATTCAAACTGGAACTAGGAGGAAGCAACAAGTGCCGCCGAGGGTCTACTCAGCCCCGGCACTCTGCTCTTCCTTCCAGCAAGTACAGAGTGCTGGGCTTGGGCTGGAGTGCAGAAACCAGGGAATGAATGTGATGCACCTCATTAGCATGCCAAAACAGGTGAGATTTGTCAGAGGAGAGAGTTCAAGTGTGGAGGAAAAACCAAGCTTCATATTAACGGAATATGGTACCAAGTGAAAGGCAACATTCTTACTTTGTAAAATGAAAGAGAAGGTGCCCCTCTTCCCCTCCTGTAGAATAAAAAAATTTACCCTTTTGGTATGGCCCCTAAGGATGTGGCTTAGTTGTGTTAGGAAGATATATTTGTTTTCCTCTGACTTTAGATATTCTTCAGTGGTAAAATGTTAGAGCCCCTGAAACACTAGCCAACAGCCATTTGGATCCATCCTTCTCTTATTTTATTGTGAGAATATCAGTTATACATGTCATACCTAAAATTCATCACCTGAAAGTAATTATGTCTGCAGCATATAAAATATAAAAACATACAAACCTTTTGAATATCACCCAAGATGCAAAACTGTGAACAAAATTATGAGAGTTGATTGACACAATTTCTTTCACCCTCTGGGAAATGATTCATCACCAATCAGGATGATTTTATATCAAATAAAAGGCTGTTTCATATATATGTACATATTTATATGTCTGCGTATATACTGACCTACCCTTTCCATATTCTCGCAAAAAATTTTATTTGTTGCTTTTGAAAGAATTTTTGTACTGAACCGAACTGTAAGAATTCACAACAATTTTTTTTCTTCCTCTACCTCTCTTTCGCAACCATGTTTTCCAGCAAAACTGAAATGCAAACCACCTGCTTTTCTTTCATGTTTGTTGAAAAATGACATCAGTAATGTGCACACCATTCTGAGGAATAAGGATCCTATTGGATACTCTTATTTGAGGGAGGAGGACAGTAAACATAGTTTATTAGACCTTTCAAAATAAGTTATAAAATTAAAAAAATTACCGTGTGTGGTATTTTATATATTCACAAAAAATGTGTATTGATCCAAATTCAGTAATTCATATATTGCCTAAAGCAGTTGTTTCATTGTCTTGCTTTACTGATTTACAATTATAGCTATGCTGCAATGAAGTGTTATAGAATTGGAAAATAAACATTGCTCTTAACATGTTGTCACCAAATAGCCTTGTGACTGACAAAATAAGCAGCTAGACACATGGTATTAGTTGACTAATTTGTTTTTTATCCATAAACATTTTGGATGACTGTATAGCTCCCCTTTCTTCTTTAAAAACATTCCTTTCTTTGGTATATTTTAATGTAAAAAAATGTGAACTGAATGATGTAAACAGAATGGGAAAGAAATGGTTATTGTTAGTGATGATTATTAACCTGCTCAGAGTTTTATCCATTCGTTTCTTCATTATTATGATCAAATGTTGAGCAAATCTTTAAAATTGCCTACATTAAAAATTTTTTTTTAAGATTTTATTTTCTATTTATTTGACAGAGAGAGAGAGATCACAAGTAGGCAGAGAGAGAGGAGGAAGCAGGCTCCCTGCCGAGCAGAGAGCCCGATGCGGGCCTCGATCCCAGGACCCTGAGATCATGACCTGAGCCGAAAGCAGAGGCTTTAACCCACTGAGCCACCCAGGCGCCCGNGCAGAGGCTTTAACCCACTGAGCCACCCAGGTGCCCTAAAATTGCCTACTTTTAAAAACCTACTTTGTGCTAAGTGCCATTGGTCCTATTTGCTCTTTCAATTCCAAATTGACTCTTCATCACTGCCAAGTGTGATAACCTCTCATCTTCTTTTTCTTGCATTAGAGAAAGGTGTCTTTCTGCTTCTGTGGGCGTTCCCTGGACTGTTTTTGTTGCCGTTGTTTTGTTTTTCCAAGTTTTTATTTAAACTCCAGTTAACATACAGTGTAATACTGGTTTCAGGAGTAGAATTTAGTGACTCATCGCTTCCATACAACACCTGGTGCTCATTACAAGGGCCCTCCTTAATCCCCATCACCTCTTTGACCCATCTCCCCTCCTTCCGTCCCTCTAATAACCATCAGTTCTCTGAGTCTGTTTTTGGTTTGTCTTTCTCTGTCTGCCTTTTTTTTTTTTTTTTGGTTTGGTTTGTTTCTAAATTCCATATATGAGTGAAATCGTATGGCATTTGTCTTTCTCTGACTGACTGATTTTGCTTAGCATAATACTCTCCAGCTCCATTCTGCTGGACTGTTATGAACCTTGCCCTCTCTGTATTTCATTTCTTGTCACTTGTATTCAGTTCTGCTTACTTAACAATCTCCCAGGATCTCCATATCTTCAATCATTCTCAGTCTGAGGAAACTCCTTTGCTCAGTTCAATACTTAAAATTTTTAGATGTACCATTTTCTCTTGGGGACTGGAGTTCCTATTTAACAAGACATGTGTGGTGGTTGTGGTACATGTCCCACCTGGATCCCCACATCCTCTTACTGGGCCTGTGTACCATCCCTGAGCTGTGGTGAGTGCTGGCTGCCAAAGCTCACAGCTTGTCCCCTTTATACAGAATTGCCTTCAGCCAGTGGGAGTTTCTCCCCACAAGAGGCTACACTCAAAGCAACGACTACTGAAACAAGAGCACAAAATGTTGATCCCCTTGCCTGTGAGGTGGCTAGTGTTCCAGAGCTCCTCCTAGGATTAGGCTGAGACCAGACTCCCAGCTAAGACACATCCTTGCTCAGCTCCCTGCTTCCCTGACTTAGCTCCCTCAGTAGGTAAATTACAAGCGTCCAAATCCCTGCTTCAGGCTCTACTTCTAGGAACCCAGCTTAAGTGGACAAGAATCCTGCCGGGTTTTGCCATACCAGGGTGTCCTAGCCTCTTCTACATGACCTTCCTCATACTCAGATAACAGACTCGATTAAGATTCCAGTGGCAGATGGGTTTTTTGAAAATGTAGATCTTCTGTGATTTTCCTAGTCGGTGTATTTAGTATTGTTTCTAGTCACTTAGCAGTTATACAGGCTCTAATTGTTTTGCATCTCTTAAAATGAATGGAGTACCTGCCTGCAGACGGTACAGTCTAGGAAGTACTTTATAAGAATTAAGTCCTATGAAAACCTAAAAAAGTGGAAGCACTAACAAAAATTAGGAAGAGTCTTTCCAACATTAATTAAGATTCAGATGGCAGAGATTACTCAGCAGCAATACCAGTGAGGGAAGACCCTCAAAGAGAGACATGTAAGGCAGCCCACTCTGTAAGGCATATGTCTTCTTCCTCTAGGATTGATCCAGGTTCATCAACTATAGGACCCCTGGAGTCTCAAGTTCTTGTTGTTGTTTTGGCGGTGAGGGTAGGTTCAATCTGTGTGTGTTAAATCTATGTATCCTAGCAAACAGAGACTTTCTCAGGTTCAGCTTAGCTTAGGGGAAAAAAAGGTTGAGTAGTTCTTAGAATTGTGGATCTCAGGAATATGTAAAACAGTGACCCCAGTAAAAACAGATTTGGAGCTAATCCTGCCTGTCAGGAGCTGAAGCATTTCTGTCCTTCCTTCAGTATGACTGTGCCATTCTCGTTCTGTTTCTGCTTCCTTGGAGCTTTTCTTCACTTGTAATTCCAATTTACATGGTGCCATTATGCTGCACAGATCCTTCTATAGCACAACAAATCATACTGCATTACTTTGGTCACATTTGCATGCTAACTAGCAGAATCTCCCAGAGTTCTGATGGCAAATCCATGTCTCTGATGAGCCCAGTTTAACTTTTCTCACCGATTTTAAGTTACTAATTGGCCAGCTTATGAATGGATGGAGCTGGGGTCAGTAGCCCTCCCGGGAGTACTGGGGAAAGTCCTATAGTAGACAATAATTAGGTACCTATTCTGTAGGACTGTGAGTGGAGGTGAATTTCCCAGAAGGAATGTGCAGACAGAAATGTCCCATAAAATCGGTAATACTGATGGACAAGTAGGGGCTAGAAAGGAATTTTCTTTCTTTTTTTTCTTTTTTGGAAGATTTTTTAACGTATTAACAGAAATAAGAGAGAGCACAAGCAGGGGGAGTGGCAGGCAGAGGAAAAAGGAGAAGCAGGCTCCTTGCTGAGCAGAGAGCCCAAGGTGGGACTTAACCCCAGGACCCCAGGATCATGACCTGAGCTGAAGGTAGACGTTTAACTGACGGAGCCATCCAGGCACCCCTAGATAGGATTAATTAGAATTAAATATAATTAAGGGGTGTCTGGATGGTTCAGTCTGTTGTGTCTGCCTCTTGGTTCCCAATAAGGTCATTATTTCAGGTCATTATTTCAGGATCAAGCCCCACTTTGGGCTCCGCACTCAGCAGGGAGTCTGCTTGAGGATTCTCTCTCTTTCTCTCTCCCTCTACCCTTCCCCCACTCCCTAAAATAAATCTTTAAAAAATTAAATATAATTAAAAGTTCATTTCTTTGGTTGCACAAACATATTCCCAGTTCTCAAAAGTTGCAAGTTGCGTATGTATCATTGTAGAAGGTTTTGAACAGCCCTTTTAAAAAAGTTATTTCCTTTATTTAAGGGAAGAGATTTGACAGGTTCATTTCTTTTGAGTTCTTTTTCTCTTTTCCAATAAATTTGATAATAAACACATTTTGCGTCCCTTTCGTGGAAACATTAAAGACAAGGTGTTGGTTTCCTTCCATCTGTTATAATAGGAAGGACAACTGGCATTTCATAGTTATTTTAAATGCAATAGGATGTCAAACACACTAAAAAACATTCTGTGTCCCTCCATTTAAGATTTCTTTCTTGCCCATGTAATTCTTCCTTTTGTGTGGGGAATGGTTTTGCACAGAGATGAATAGATAGAAGAGGAGGAGGACGTTATTCTTTGAGTCTCTGTACCATAGCAGAAGGGACCTCATGGGTGTTTTTATAACCATTCCTATCTAATGCAGCAACTGTGTTTTCTGTACCCCTATAGAGTGAGCTTTTTTGCATGTGAGTTACAAAAGGAAGGCCATGGTTCAAGAGCCTTCTGTTTGTATTTATACTCCTACTATTTATGTGGACAGAGGAAAGAAAAGAAAAGAGAAAGAAAAGAAAAGAAAAGAAAAGAAAAGAAAAAGAAAGAAAGAAAGAAAGAAAGAAAGAAAGAAAGAAAAGAGAAAGAAGGAAAGAGAAAGAAAGAGAAGAAAAGAGGGAGGGAGGGAAGGAAGGAAAATAGAAAGAAAGAAAAAAAGGAAAGAAAGAAAGAAAAAAAAGAAATAAAGGAAGAACTAATATAATTTTGGAATAGACAAGATACAAATTTCTAAATTTTGCTTTTTAGAATTTACCAAGTGTCTATTATGTGCCTGGATTTTGCATATCTTAGATAAAATAACCATAAACTCTGACCTATATGAGGCATTCAATAAATGTTAAGTGTGTAAATGGTTTGCATTTCCAGTGACATTGGGTAAGTATGATTGGGAGTAAAAAAGGCCCATGTCCACATTTTGAGAACTGAATCATTAGTTTCAAGGCCGCCTTCAAAAGCTGAATTAACCCATAATGTATGACCATTTCTGGCATTAATTCTATAAGAACATAGGGTTCTTTCTTCTTCACTCTCTGATTCTTTGCCTTTCTTCTTTTGTTTGTTTTTCCTTCCTTCAACAAATTCTACATTCTAAGACTGATATAATAACAAAGCTCTTGCTAATCTCACTTTCTACAGAGTATAGGAGCAGGGTCCATTTTAAACTCAGAGCTACCTTTACAAGAACTTACTCTTGTGTGGGTTTTTTCCTCTTAGGGTAAATTTTAAAAATTGAAGATAGCTATATGTCCTATTCTGGCACCAAATCAAAATGGCTGATTCTCCTTTCAGACCATGGTAGAGATGCCCCAGCTTGGATGTTGCTTGGGTGACACATGAAGATCTTCCTTTCCCTGAGAAAAATGAAATCCTTTCTTGACATATCTTCTTACAAACCCACAGGACAAGATTTACTCAGTTTATCACCAAGAGGAGAATAGAGAAAGGAGGACATTTAATATGATTGCACCTAAATATAGAAGAAAAGGCATATAACCACTTAAAAATAAGACAACCACCTAAAAATGGAAGTAAAGAAAAACTCAGTTTCTCTAAGATATTTCTAAAAGGATGCTCATGAGTTATATATTTAACAATGCCGTGTGTATAGATAAATACATAAAAAATTTAAAATAGGGTGTAAATATAATAGTAAGCTGAGTTCAGGAGAAACTATCCTAAATATACTTAAATAAATATAAAATAATAACCAAATCACTTTTTACCTCTAAAACATGGATATGGCTTTCTATTTGAATATTTTCTGTGTATGTCTTAAAAGGTATGTTGTACATGTATTACAACATGTATAATTACATTTATAACCATATTTATACCAAATGCCTTTTCTTAGAGAAATTTCCACTGACTTCCACAATGAGCACCAGGTTGGATTTTGTATCCCATGATACATTAAAAATATCTCTTGGGCACCTGGCTGGCTCAGTTGGAAGAACGTGCTGCTCTTGATCTCGGCGTAGTGAATTCGAGCAGCATGGTAGGTGTGGAGATTACATTAAAAATAAATAAGGGGTACCTGGGTGGCTCAGTCATTAAGCGTCTGCCTTCATCTCAGGTCATGATCCCAGAGTCCTAGGATCGAGCCCTGCATCAGGCTCCCTGCTCAGTGGGAAGCCAGCTTCTCCCTCTCCCACTCTCCTGGCTTGTGTTCCCTCTCTCGCTGTCTTTCTCTCTGTCAAATAAATATATAAAAAATCTTTTTAAAAAATTTTTAAAACTTTCTCTTATGGTGCTGCAATATAAGGGAAGGATCTCTGTTGAGTATGCTGTGGCTGTTGGGCACTGACAGGCCACTGGAGGAGTCTGTGCTGGTCTGTAGGAAGGCCCCACCTGGGAGCCCACTCCAGTAGAGTGTCCATTATGTAAATGCACATTCCTTTTCTTTTCTGCATTTAGGTAACTGTGCCTTGGATGCAGCAGCCCCAAATGTAATTAACAAAATTGAAAGTAGCTTAATCAATTTCCCCAGTAAGATGGAGATGATGTGTACCAATAGGATGGAGATCATTACATCATCAGGGAAATGGCACCCTCATGTCCAGAAACAGCTATTGCAGCTTCTAAAAGGTGGTTTTGTTTATTGGTGATAATTGGCCACCTGGAAAGTGAACCCATGAACTTTACTAGAGCATAACCCTGAGAGTGAGAACACATTTTGTACATTGTCATTCACTAATGACATTCACTAATGACATTCACTAATGTCATTCACTAATGTCATTCACTAATGTCATTCACTAATGACAATGTACAAAATGTGTTCTCACTCTCAGGGTTATGCTCTAGTAAAGTTCATGGGTTCACTTTCCAGGTGGCCAATTACCTTTTTGCTGATCTTTCCTTTCACTCTCCACCTAATCCTGGCCATTTTTCCTTGTCATAGCAAGGACACAGGAGAAAGAGTGAATGGCTCAGCCCCCATGATAAGCCATCTTGCTGAAGGCATGTATGTAAATGCAACATTGTAGGATTCTTCCAGCCATGAGGGCTTTACATTCAGCCAGAAATTGAGGTTACTTGGGGGAGGTGGTTGTGCCTACAGTTAACTGTGGGCCACATTTGCTGTCTTATAAAATAATTTGACTTTTGAGTAGCAGATACCCAGTGATGATTCTTTGCTGTTGTTCCACCAATTGGAACCACTCTATGCCCCCCAAGTTATACTGCCAAGCTATTCCTCCCTGTGCCCATTTTTTTGAGACTGCTTTTTAGCAAAATAATTTGACATTTATGAGTCAGGGCTTTGTCTCACTGAATATTTTTCTGATTTTAAATATCCTTTGGCCTTGTATTTATGAGGCTATGACAAATAACTTGAAGCTGTAGGCTATGAACCATTTTTTTTAAACAATAAACTATCACCCATGCATGACTATTATCTTTCATACTGCCAAGGATACAGTACGGTAACTATAGAAGAGTGCGGGAGAAATAATTAAAAACAACAGTAACAACAAATACTCCCTTGGTCCTTTTGAAAAAATGAAATGGTTGTCCATGCTATTTAAAGGATATCAGGCAAAGTTCATTGTCTTGCCAAAATGGTGGTTTCCGGATAGACATTCTACCATAATATTGCCATTTTCTAACCATTTTTAATATACACCTTGTTAATTCTCAAGTCCCAATTCCCAAAGCATCAAAGAATCATAGAATTTTAAAGCTGGATGAGATCATTGGAGGTGTGATTTACTGTAGGAAACTACTGGAGGTTGAAGAATCTCTTGTGATCACTTTGTCTACGGAGAAAAGAGGGTGTCAGTGCACTGGACCCTTTGGAGAGACAAGGGGAAATGCTGAGCTGCTTTCTGTTTGGATTAAAGCATTGTACCCTGGTGAGGATCACAGGCTCTCTGTTTCAAGCCTTGCTTATGTGAGATCATTGAGTCTCAGAGTTCTGACATGTTTTCTGGGGCTCTTTCCATTATATAGTGTAACGTTGATGGCAGGGACTTACCTGCCTGTCTCTGACCTATTATTTGTAAAACCTCCTATTATAGGATAAAGTATGCACTCATTTGTATCTGGCATTTTTTTTAAGATTTTATTTATTTATTTGGAGAGAGAGAGTGAGAGAGAGCTTGAGAGAGGAGAAGGTCAGAAGGAGAAGCAGACTCCCTGTGGAGCTGGGAGCCCCATGTGGGACTTGATCCCGGGAATCCAGGATCATGACCTGAGCCAAAGGCAGTCGCTTAACCAACTGAGCCACCCAGGCATCCCGTATCTGGCATTTTTCAGTCAACATTGTTTGTGAAATTCATTAGGTATTTTTCTGTATTTCCTTCTCTTGCCCTATAGCATTCCTCTGTAGGAGCTCAGCACAATTTATGTATGCTACTGCTGATGGCTACATGAGTACTTTCCAGTCTGGTACTCTTGAGCAAGTAGGCCATGAAAGCCAGTTGCGTGTAGAAAAGTAAAAGTGTAAAGCAGTAACGTTACATGCTCTTTTCATTCAAAGAGCTCTCCTCTTATAAGGAGGAAACTTATTTTGAAACTGTCCCTGTGGGGGCACCTGGGTGGCTCAGCTGGTTAAGCATCTGCCTTTGGCTCAGGTTATGATCCCAGGGTCCTGGGATGGAGCTCCAGCATCCTTGGGCACCCTGCTCAGTGGGGAGTCTGCTCCTTCCTCTCCCTTGCCCCAACCCTTTGCTTGTGCACACTTGCATGTGTTCCCTCCCCACCGCCCGCCTCAACAAAATAAAATCTTAAAAAAAAACTCCCCCTCTCAGTGGTAATCTGAGTTCCCTATCTCTACTCTAGAGCTCATAAAAAGCCTGGACATGGGCTCCAAAGTGCAGCCCTGCCTTACGTTTTCTTTTCTTTGTTTCTTTCCCTTTTTGTTTTTGTTGTTGTTGAACTTGGGGTTATATAGCATCTTTTTTTTTTTTTTTAAAGAACAGTCGTTGTTGTTTTGGGGGTTTTTTTGTAAGATTTTATTTATTCACTTGACAGAGACAGAGACAGAGACAGAGCACAGACAGGGGGAGAGGCAGAGGGAGAGGGAGAAGCAGACTTCCGCTGAGGTGGGAGCCCTATGCAGGGCTCGATCCCAGGACCTGGAGATCATGACCTGAGCCACCCAATATAAAGCGTATTTTATTAAAATTTATTATTAAAGTGTAGTTGACCTACAGTGTTCTATTAGTTCCAGGTGCACAACCTAGTGAGTTGACAAGTCTGTACATTACTCAGATTAAAGTCTGTACATTACCTGCCACGGTCGATGTGGTCATTGGCTGTCACCACATAACGTTATTACAATATTACTCTGTTCTCGTTGCTTTACTTTTTGTCCCCATGACTTACTTGTTTTATAACTGGAAGTTTATGCCTTTTAATCGCCTTCACCTATTTTCCCTTATCTTTTCAAAGGGAGGAGCAGTCTTTGCTGAGTTTACGTATTTCATGATTCTGACAGTAGAGAAAGTGGGAATGGATAAAGCCGTTTTCCATTTTAAAAGAGCCAGAAATCCCACCATTCTCCGCAACAAACCTCCCCAAATTAAACAGTAGCATTCAGTTTGAGAGGAAAATGCATTTTGGCATTTTTTCAAAGATTTGAATTTCAAAAGGTTATTATTATGCACAACAGAGAGAGGGAAATGACAATGCTATTTAAATAACCCTCTCTAGAAACTTCACATTTAGTACATTTTAGACACAGTTTCAAGATGCAGAAATTAGGAAATAGAAATTACTATTCTGGCAATATTTCCTTCCTCGAGGTTATTTTACGGGGCGACTAGCCACTGCCTCGTGGGATTGCTTCATAGGAATACAAAATGTATAAATTAAAACCAAGGTTTGGTGAAAACAGAACATTGCTCCAGACCACCGCAAATTTTACCACTGCAATGATTTTGCCTTTATTAACTTATGTGTTTAAAGGAACCAAACTTCCATCCACTGCCATACATCACAAAAGAGCCCATCTTCTAAAACAGGCAATAGGGGCACCTGGGTGGCTCAATGGGTTAAAGGGGTCCTGGGATCGAGCCCTACATCGAGCCCCATATCGGGCTCCCTGCTCAGCTGGAAGCCTGCTTCCTCCTCTCTCTCTGCCTACTTGTGATCTCTCTCTCTCTCTCTATGTCAAATAAATAAATAAAATCTTTAAAAAAATAATAAATAAAACAGGCAATAATTCTGGTCGTCTTCTTTGGGCTGTTCCTACTGGAACTTTGCACAGTGACTCATCATCACCATTGCTGCTATTCTGTATTTTTTTGAAGATTTTATTTATTCATTTATTTAAGAGAGAGAGATGAAGGGGAGGAGCAGAGGCAGAGGGACAAGCAGACTCCACACTGAGCATGAAGCCTGACTCGGGGCTCCATCCACAGCCCTGAGATCATGACCCGAGCTGAAATGAAGAGGTGAATGCTCAACCAACTGAACCATCCTGCGGCCCTGCTCCTTTGTATTTGTGTGTCCCTCTTTGACTCACTAAATATAATGTAAAAACCATACATTAAAAGCGAGAAGAGTTTAACATGGGCCCTATATGTGCCACCAGCTAGCCCCGTGACCTAAGGCAATGAATTCATTCTAATTCTCAGCTCTTCCCTCTTTGATATGAGGCTAATGCTATTTGCTGACAGCAGAGTGTTGATATTGGGGGGAAGAAAATGGCATGTATGTTAGCATAATGCTCTCTGTTAGAACACCTAAACTTAGCTCACCTATGAGAATTTTATTTCTCTCTTGCTTGAAGTGCAGTGCCAATGCTTCTGGTCGACAGGCGGGTCTCTTCCATGCAACAGTCCAGGGACCCAGGTCTCTTTCTCTCTTGAAATTTACCACCTCCTTGCCCTTCATCTTTCCCTGCATCCAGCCAACTTGAAGGGCCTAAATGGGAACTGATTGGCTTGACTTCTGCACAAGTTCTCTTGGCCAAATCACGTGACAACACCTGACTACAAAGGGAGTTGGGCCTGTAGTCCCAAACTGGGCAGTGGGTTAAAGCCTCTGCCTTCGGCTTGGGTCATGATCTCAGGGTCCTGGGACCGAGCCCTGCATCGGGCTCCCTGCTCAGCAGGGAGCCTGCTTCCTCCTCTCTCTCTGCCTGCCTCTCAGGCTACTTGTGATCTCTCTCTCTCTCTGTCAAATAAATAAATAAAATCTTTAAAGCTGACACACTGTCAGGGGTACAGTTCATGTTCAGAATGTTGGATTGTTTGAAGATAGAACAATAGCCAATAATTCCAATTGCTTAAATTTTTATTTTTATTTTTTATGTTCAGTTAGCCAACATATAGTACATCATTAGTTTTTGATGTAGTATTCAACAATTCGTTAGTTATGGATAGCACCCCACTGCTTAAACTTTTAAAAACCTGTCTGAAATTGTACAGGTTTATAGTACAAGGAGTACTGAGGAGGTTCTATTCTTTACTCATAGCAGCGAACACCCTTCTTCATGTTTTGACCCGTATTTTCCAACAGGGAACAGTTTCTTACACTCAATACTCTATTGGTAAATCTATATGATCCCAGGTTTTAGAAGTGGGCAACTTGCCAACTTGTGCTTCCCATAGCCTCAAGGAGGTGCTCTGTGAGGTTTTCAAATACTTGAATATTTTTTTAAAAGATTTTATTTATTTATTTGACAGAGATATTTATTTGACAGTGGGAGAGGGAACACAAGCAGGGGGAGTGGGAGAGGAAGAAACAGGCTTCCTGCTGAGCAGGGAGCCCAACAAATACTTGAATATTATTATTAGAATAATGATAACTAACTTCTGGAAATAAGACCAGACCTGTTGCTTTACCCAGGTGAAGCCCATATTCTCACCAGGAGATGGTATCAGCATATGACCCTCAGATGAGAAAAAGCAAAATTAGGGAAGTGTTGATGTGACCCATATGACCAACCTAAATAAAGCATAATTAAGGTTACTTAAGGTTATTAAGGTTCTTTTGCTCAGTGTGAAATTCCAGTGCATCAAATTTTATCATCTTGGAGACTGAAGGAAAGAAAGCAGTCTTTAATGTTGTTAAACTTGACAGTGTTTCCAAGTATGATTTATAGAAGGTCTGATCTTGATAGCCAGCACATGTATATGTCCAAATACAATCCTGTTTTCAGTCACCTGGAAGTTTGAGAATTAGATGGTAAACCAGCTACCGTCTATCTCCTCATTTTTGTGGCAGAGACTTCTAAAATCTTTATGCCCAATAAGGGAATTTGGAGGCTTTTGTATCTGTTTCCACGACATGGGTCTTGCTGCAGCAGCCTCTGTAAGAAAGGGTAGTCATCTTGGTGTGCTATCCTGAATAGGCCAGTGCCAGAAATTGGAGCGTTCCACTGCCAACTCTCAGATTTATGCTGGAGCTTGCTTACATGGGCTTATTTTCATAAAAGATGCCAATTGTGTGCCTCTTTTAAAAATGCATTGTTCAGCAATGTCACATTGGTAGCTTGAAATCAACCATGGTTGGGAATATTTGCACCACCGAAATTGACAAAACACTGCAATCAAGGTTTGTTTGCCCCCTTCCCAGAGCCAACTGTTAAACATTTTCCAGTACCCAGTTACTAATTGTGGTAGATTATAGACCTGGTCCTCATTCACTGCCTCTCCCTGTGACCACACCCTTTGTAATGTGACTTTGCAACTCCTTTCTTGAAAAGGCGGACTCTGTTTCCCTGTACCTTGAGTCTGGGCTGGACTTAGGACTTGCATTGGCTATAGAGTATAGTGGAACCAGCCATGTGCCTGTTTCTTGCCTAGAACTCAAAAGGCTTCACTTCTATCTCTTCTAACTCTGATACCACCATAACTTGCCCATGCTATCCTGCTGACAGATTATGGTCCACGTGGCCAACCTGGGTGAGTCGATCTCCAGCTAACCCACAGCTGGCTACAGAACACTTGAGCCAACACAGGCAAGACCCAAACAGCCACCTACCTGAGCTCAGCACCAATGGCCAACCCCATCTCATAAGCTAAATAAATGGTTAAGTCCTAACCTTTGGTGGTTTGTTACTACAGCAAAAGCTAATTGGTAAACTAATCTACTCACAATTTCCAGTAAGTTTTAAGCAAACAGACACCACTGGTATTACTAGGATTAATATAGGAGCCAGTGTCTATTTGGGAAACTCTGCCCACTTCAAGAGTCATTTTGGAAATACTTTTTACCTGTTGCCTTCAATTTTCTACCTGTTATCCTCAGAAAGTTGGGGAGGGGGATATTTGGGCATTAGTATCAGTGAAGTAGGATACAGAGGGAAACTAGAGAATCTGGAGCTACCTAGGCAATGTCTGTCTCAAAATGGTGAGCTGCTCCATTCTCCCTTAGATCCATACTGCTTAGGCCCTATGGACTGATTCTGTTTCTTGAAAAGGCAAGTCCTTTTCTCTCTTGGAGCCATTTTCCTTGGTGTTCCTTCTGCTGGAATGCTGTGTCTCAAATTTGCAAGACCTACACCTTCTTATCCATCTATATTCTTATCTTACTTAAGCATTCTTCACCAGTATCTACATCACAAGTAGTCACACAATTACTCTCCTCAAAGTTACTCTATCACAGTGCTGTTCAGTAGAAATATGATGCAAGGGGCACCTGGGTGGCTCAGTCAGTTAAGCATCTGACTCTTGATCTCAGCCCAGGTCTTGATCTCAGAGTTGTGAGTTCAAATCCCAATTTGGACTCCATGCTTGGCATGGAACCTACTTAAAAAGAAAGAGAAAGAGAAAAAGAAAAATACTATGCAAGGTCCATATTTAATTTAAAATATTCTAGTAACCATATTTTAAAATGTAAAACAAAAGTGATCTTGATATATTTTACTTTAGATACTATATTTTACTTTTATATTTTACTATATTTTCTTTTATATTTTACTTTAGATACTATATTTTGAGTATCTAAAATACTCAAAAGGGGCGCCTGGGTGGCTCAGTGGGTTAAAGCCTCTGCCTTCGGCTCAGGTCATGATCTCAGGGTCCTGGGATCGAGGCCCGCATCGGGCTCTCTGCTCAGCGGGGAGCCTGCTTCCTCCTCTCCCTGTCTCTCTGCCTGCCTCTCTGCCTACTTGTAATCTCTCTCTCTGTGTCAAATAAATAAATAAAAATCTTAAAAAATAAAAAATAAAAAATAAAATAAAATACTCAAAATACTGTCATTTCAACAGATGATCAATACAAAAAATTAGTAAGTCTTAGGACCACAAAAAACCTGCACACTATTGTTTATACCCTCTTTATTTATAATAGCTCCAAACTGGAAACAACCAAATTATCTCTCCATGGGTAAATGGCTAAACAAACTGGGGTGTGCCATGTCATGGAATCCTACTCAGCAATGAAGAGGAACTATTGTTACTCAGAATAATTTGGATGGTTCTCATTACGCTGATGGCAAAAAATCCCATCTCAATTGTCCATTCACTGTATGATGCCATTTATATAACTGTCTCAACTTTGCAAATGAATGGATATAGAAAACATAAGTGGTTGACAAGGGTGAAAGGGCAGTGGTAACTATAAAAAGGATAGCAAGAAGGAGATCTTCATGGTGATGGAACAGGTCTCTATCTTGACTGTTCTAGTGGTTTCAGGAGTCTATACATATGACACAATATTGTTCTATTATTTGTGCACATTGCACCAATGTCAAATTCCTGGTTTGGATATCATACAATAATTACATGACTATGGGTAGAAACTGAATGAAGGGTACAGGAACCTCTCTATATTATCTTTGCAACTTCCTGGGAATATAATATTTCAAAGTAATGTCCAAGGGCTAATTCCTGAAACCCGTGAGTATGTTAGGTTATACTGCAAAGAGGAATTAGGGCTACAGGTGGAATTATGGATGCTAAACAAAATGACCTTAAGATAGGTAGATTATCCAGATGGACCCAATTACTCATAAGGGTCCTTAAAAGTGGCAGAACAGAGCAGAAGAGGAGAGTTAGTGGAGAAAAGAACAGTCAGAGAGAGATGTAATATTGCTGGCTTTGAATATGGAGGAAGGATTCAAGAGCCGAGGAATCCAGGTGGCCTCTGGAAGGTGGAAAAGGCAAGGAAATGGATTCTTCCTTAGAGCCTCCAGAAGGGAATACAGATCTGCTGATGCCTTGACTTTCACCCACTGGGACTCACTTTAGACTTTTTGATATCAAGAATTGTAAGATAATGAATTTGTGTTGTCTAAGCTGCTAAGCATGTTGTATTTTGTAACAGCAGCAATAGAAAACTAATGCAGTGAGAATTTAGAGAGATGCACAGATTTAGTGGACATTTGGAGAGCAGAATGAGCAGAAATTGGTGATGATTGGATGTAGAGGATGTAGGGGAAGTCAGAGTAGATTCCCAGAATTAGCTTCAATAATCTGATACATTTCAACAGATGATCTGGTACTGTATACTAGGATTGAGTTATCTAGACAAGGAACCAGTTCAACAAATAGGAAGTTTGTGACTTAAATTTTGGAGATATCAACAGTGGGAAGAATCCAAGAGGGGATTTGGATGTCTAAGTCTGGAACTTAGGAGAGGAGCTTGGGCTGTGTCTCGATATTTGGGATCATCAGCATAAAGAGGAAGTAAACTTGTGTTATGAGATAAGACCGTGGTGAAAAAGTAGCTTTAGACCATAACATTTGCATATTTTTCTCCTATTTTTGAGTGCCTACTCTGTTGATGCTAGTCTATAAATTATTGTAGTCTTCTTGCTACTGTTTTAACATTATGTTGTCACTCTGGACAATGTAAAAATGATTGGAATCTAAATATATTTTCCTCAAAGGACTCCTTTTGTCAGTCCCGGGTGTTGGGTGGCAGAAAAATGAGATGGATGAATTAAAACCAGGAGGGAGGTCTGGGTTGGACCAGAGTGGTCTCTCAATGTTGAAGGTCCAGAGAGTGTGGAGTTGGGTGCATGGATGCGATAAATCTAACCACAACCACAGATTCCAGAGTCAGGATGGAATCAGGAAGCTTAGATGAGAAGGAGCCAGCAAATAGGTGAAACTCAAACAACTCAAATCAGTAGGACGTGCCTAAGAGAGTCCTATAGTAGAGATGGACAAATACAAAGCAAGGGGTCCAGTATGGGGGCTAAGTTCAAATGCAAAGGATAGAAATTGGAATCGAGAGTCTAATCCCCAAGAGAAGAAAGGAGCTCTAGCTGTTGAGAAGGCAGATGCCATTGGATTAGGGCTGAGGTCAGAAGTGCAGGCTCAAAGTGTGGAACCACTGGATCACAAGTGTCTGTGCAGTAGAAATGGGGAACAGATACAGGAATCATCTTTGTACCAACCCAATATGTCCTGAAGTTTTTCTGGAGGGGGAAGCGCCTGCTTGAACACAGTGACTGTCCCATGAGTAATGTCCAGGAGATACTGCAAGAAAGGAATCTGAGGAAGGGAGAGCATTTCATTTACGTCTTTTTAGATGCAGTAATAATTTGAGAGATTAACTTTATATTTAGATTGACCTCATCTCAAGTTTGGTTATATTTTCCCCTGAATCACAAATGTGCGATCCATGTTATATTTTACCTAAAAGCAACATGACTAAAAGCCTGATCCTGAGGCTACACCAGAGGTGTTTCTGAGCAATAGCATCTCAACAGGGCGATGGGAGGGTTGGTGCCAACCCCTCTGCAGTACAGTTTTTCAAACACCATCTTTCTTCTACCAGTGACAGGCCAGTCATTAAACCTAAATTATCAGAACACAGCTAGGTAGTTCAGAAGTCCTTAAGTACCCATTATTACATTTACCAAGTTCTTCAAAATAGCATTGAGGCTAAGAAAAGAAAATCCTCTTCATGAGAGAGCGAGGAAAGAATCACTTTTGAGATGTATATTAAAGGCACCATATTTAATTCTGTGGTCTTTAAGTAGCTGGCTGTCTGTCTAGCTCAAAACCTTAGTAGTCCAGTAATTACACTGACTCCTCACCTCAGCTGTAGGGCTTGCAAACATACCTCCAAGTAGTTGTCAACACCAGAGGTTAGACCAATACCATTCTGGTGGCAAGGGGAGATGTGAACAGAAGATTATCTAATAGATTGGCTCCCACTCGGCTCATCTTGTCCCTACCCCATCTCCTCTTCACCACGGCCCTTCTCTGCTAACTACTTTCCCAGCTCAAAGCTCCTGGAACATAGTCATACTATTATCTATTGTTTTTATATTTTTTATCTTTGTTATAAAATATGTAACAAAATTTACCATTTTTAGCCATTTTTAAGTATACAGTTTGGTGACGTTAAGTCCATGCACATTCTTGGGCAAACATCACCTCCCTCCATCTTCAGAACCTTTTCATCTGCCCAAACTGAAAGTGTATACGATTTTACAGTAAGTCCTCCCAGCCCCTGGCAACCACCATTCTACTTTTTGTCCCCATGAATTTCACTACTTTAGGTACTTTAGGTAAGTGCGGTCCTACAGTATTTGTCCCTTTGTGTCTGGCTTATTTCATTAGCATGTCTTCGAGGTTCGTCCACGTTGTATCATGTGTCTCAAGTACCTTTAATAATTTTGCATGGAGCACTAGATGTGGTGCATTAACAACGAATCTTGGGTCACTGAAAAATAAAAAATAAAAAGGAAAAAATAGTTAAAAATTTTTTTCTGAATACACTAGAAGAGCAATAGCTTGTGAACTTGTATCCTGTGGCCCTAAGTCCATTCAAAACCTTTTATGACCATGTCAATGTTTTGGAAATTACAGATGCTTCCCATCAGTATACCACTATTCTTTTTTTTTTTTTAAGATTTTATTTATTTATTTGACACAGAGAGAGAGAGATCAGATCACAAGTAGGCAGAGAGGCAGGCAGAGAGAGAGGAGAAAGCAGGCTCCCTGCCGAGCAGGGAGCCCGATGAGGGCCTCGATCCCAGGACCCTGAGATCATGACCTGAGCCGAAGGCAGAGGCTTTAACCCACTGAGCCACCCAGGCGCCCAGTATACCACTATTCTTACTGAATATTCAAGTTCTACAAATTAACAGTGGTGGAAGCTGTAAAAAAAAAATTACCATGGTAACTTTAACAGCTTCTGCCATTCTTTATTAATTTGTAGAGCTTGAATATATATATATATTTATATATACACATATATATTTTTATATATATATAAATATATGTATGCATATATGTATATAAAAATATATGTATATGTAAAAATATATATGTATATATTATATATAAAAGTATACATGTATATATAAAATATATATGTATATATTAAATATATATATATATATATATATATATATATAGTTAAACTTTGAGCAAGAAAGTTGAAAACGAAATTCATGGTCCCAAAACTGACTATTTGCTCTAAAAAGATTCAGGAGAATCAAGCGTTAGTGGCAATTTTCAGGGCCAGTAAGCATGCTTCAGTCAGGTAGAGTTTTCAAACCTACCTGCAAGGTCACTTCCTTTCCCACCTAAATAAGAGTGTTCTTACGAATTCTTGCCTACATGTTTGTAGTATTTAATATTATGTGACAACATGACTGGAGGAAGTGATGCCCAGATTACTGGTACACTGTTTCTGGGTGTGTGTGTGAGGTTGCTTCTGGAAGAGATTAGCATTTGAATTCACACACTGAATACAGCAGATGACCCTCCCCAAGGTGGGTGGGCACCATCCAATTCCTTGAAGACCCAAATAGAACAAAAAGGCAAAGAAAGAGTGTGAATTTCCTCCCTCCCTGCTTGAGCTGAGACATCCAATCTTTTGCCCTTGGACATTGGCGCTAGTGGTTCTTATGTCTTCAGACTCAGACTGGGACTTCCATCATATAAGCCCTTGGTTCTGAAACCTATGGACTCAGACAGAATGACACTACTAGCTTTCTCCAGCTTGTAGACAGCAGACCACGGGACATTTAGGCCAACGTAACCACATTAGCCAATTCCTATAATATATCTCCTCTTCTATACATCTATGTAAATCCTGTTGGTTCTGTTTCTTGGAAGAACCCTGACCAATACAATGCGTATGCCATGAGCCTCAGGCAATATGAGCTAAGAGACTTCCTAGAGAGGCAAGAAATGGGGGATACCAGTTCATGTCAGATGTGGTTTCTTTATGTCTCCATCTGCTCATCACATAAGTGTGTGGTTCAACAATCAGAGGAGAGACTTCTTTCCCAAACTAAACACCAATTTTGGTGAACATGGCCACTACAAAATTAAGTAGGTTTTTCTGGTACTCAAAAACCTGCACAAGTAATGTAGAACAATAGAAACAAGGGTAAAAGGGCCCAGGATTAGAAATCAACTGTGATTCATCACCTTAATGAATACTCCTTCTGTGTGAACTGCCACTTCTCAGGCAAGACGAGAATCCGAGTACACTGGGGCCATTTGGAAACCCACGCTGTCATCTGTGTATTTTTCAAGAGCTAGCAACTTCTTCAGTCATTCATGAGTGCCTACTCTCCATATTTCAAAATGATGGTTGGGAGCCCCCTGTGTACTCATTTAGTCACGTAGATTAATCTCTTTTTCTGAACATTAACCCAAAGGATGAATTTTTAGCATTTTATTTGAGTGTATTTGGATACATGTTAACTTTGACAAGTGCGTGTTTTCTATTGGTTCAAAGATATTTCAGGAAAGAAATATACCACATGCGGTTTACAAAAAAGCACAAGAACTCTAATGATTGCCTGCCGCCCCCCCCAATGATAACTCCAAGTTCTGCTTATCAGCAGCCTCCATGACATTTCTTCAGTTTGGGCTTTTTTTTTTTCTTTCGGTTTTTCTTTTTTAAGATTTTATTTTTAAGTATTCTTTTCCCCCAATGTGGGGTTTGAACTCACAACCCCAAGATCCAGTTGTGTGCTCTACCCACTGAGCCAGCCAGGCCCCCCTCAGTTTTTTTTATATAGAGCCAAAGATATATGTATGTAGCTATAGCAATTTTAGGTTTCTACATCCTTGTATTTTCTGCTATGTAGATAGAATTTAGTTTTATTATATAATCTGCCCACCTCCCTTTCTCAACATAATTTTTTCAGCTTTTTTGGTTGTATATGTAAGCGGTCCTTACATTTTGTGATTTTAGTCCCTGCTTACTGATGAGCCAAGACTTATATGAAGCTTATCTTTTGTTTCCATTCCAGTTTTGGGTTATCCCAAAATTTCTGGTTGTCTTTCTCTTCTTTTTATAATGGCTTCTTTATAAATAATCATTTATTTTTGCTTATTACATCTTACAGGGTGGCATGCATTTTTGTGGTTTATCTCCAGATTCCCTGCCACTCTGGGTTTGGGAGAATCTCACACCCTGCCTTATGCACCCTAGGCTAGTTCCAGACACACAGTTATTGGTTTTGCCTAAAGTTCATTTCAAATGACACTAGATTGCATATTGATAATGGAATAGGATTTTGCGATCAGTCAAACATGGTGACCCTTAAGGGCCAAGTCTTCAAATTAGGTATATTTGGATTTCTCTCCATTTCTGCCACTTACTAACTGTGTTATGATGGGAAACCCTGTGATTTAACCTCCCAAAGTTTCAATCCCTGTCCTTGTAAAATAAAAGTGATACCTCACAGAGTTGTCAGGATATAAGAGAATGACTATTCCACTTAGCTTAGACACTGTATGGTTCCAGGAAATACTCATTTTGTGTTACCTACTATTGGCTAGTACTGATGTTTTCACAGGGCTTCTTCCAATGCTTTCTTAGTAATTCTGACTATTCCAGAAGCTCAGCAAATCTGGAGTATCTGCATTTAGAGAGGAGGGCTCCATCTCAGGTGACCAGGGCCACGGGACATGCCATGCAGTGGAAGTGGGGACCGGTCTGGTATTCAAGGCAGTGAGCATAGAGCAGTGTTGATGAGCCTGTTCTCAGCACGTGGACTGCTTGGGCTTGCATCCCGTTTCAGTGTCTTCCTACCTGGGCAAACTTAGGCACTTCTTAACTTCACTGAGACTCCGTTTCTTTATCTGTATGGCGAGAATAATAATAGCCCTTACAACATAAGTTACCATGGAGAGGATACATGAGTTTACACAGACAGGACAGCGTCTGGCATAATTAGTCCTATATTAAGTCTACTTTAGCATTTTCTTGTCCCCAGGGAGGTGCTGTGCCACCACAGCAGACAGCCTGACGCCAAGGATCCCAGGTGCCCTTCACTTGCTTGCAGTCCCTTGAATCTCTGCTCATGATCCCAGCTAACGAACCCAAATGTAAGGCATAAGATGACACATAACGAGCGCTTAGAGGCCGGGCATGAGCTTCAGGAAGCACTGAGCTGGGGCTGAAAGCCGTGATGTTGCAGAGAGCAGCTCACGGGCTGAGATGACAGGGAAGCTGCCAGAACGTTGCACTGGAGTCTGGGAGTTTGGATTTCCTTCAGTTTCTTCCACAACACAGCTTCCATGCAAGAGCACGTGGTGGCCAAAACGGTCCATCAGAGCAGTGCAGTTTGCTCTGAATTTTGCGAGAAACTTTCAGAAACAGGGATTCTGGGGTCTGTTTAGTCTTCTAAGAATGGAACTACACAGTAGCAGGGAAGTCCTACAAAGGAAACGTATATAACCCATTGCTTCCCAAATGTACTTGACTAAGTACATTTACTAAGGAATGTAGTACATTTACTAAGGAACCACTCTTCATCCGCCACATTTTTCACCTTTCAGAGAGCTGGTATGCTCAGAACACACTTCGGTTAATGCATAATCAAACTAGCAGGTGCGTGTTCACATGTGTGTTTAACAGTGAAACAAAGCAATTAGGAAATAACAGATATAAAGACATGAAATGCCTAATTTTAAAACCCATAGCAGGAGTGCCTGGGTGGCTCAGTTGGTTAAGTGTCTGTCTCCTGCTTTTGGCCCGGTTCGTGATCTCAAGGTTGTGAGATTGAGCCCTGCATCCGGCTCTATGCTCAGAGGGGAAATCTACTTGAGATTCTCTCTCCCTCTGCCCTCTCCTCTCAAATAAATAAATCTTTTTAAAAAATAAACACTGGCAGCAACATTTTCTATGCTGAATGATAGCTGCCAGAACATTCTGGAAGTAGGTCTGCTGGAACTCAGGAGCAGAATGAGGAATTCTGTGCCCTAACTTTACATGGAGGTTGAGCAGCAAGGGTCTTTTTTTTCCTATGTGAGGGGTTGTCCTGGCTCCCAGCAGCCCTTTGGCCCTTGCCCAGTGACAGAGTCCTGCTCATTCAGGAAAACGGGTCTTTTGAAGAGGCCTGAAAGGATCCCCAAATTTCCAGAATCTCATAGTTCCCTTATTCGCACTCACCATCCCCACCCCGGCATATCTCTAGGGGAACAAGTTTCCTAAGAAGGGCAGGGGTGGGGATATCTGGTAAAGAAAGCTAGTGCAGGACAGTATTGCACTGTCTAGTTATTAAAAGCAGGTGTTTTGAGGTTCTGAGTCTCCAGCTTTGCCATTTTTTAACTTCTGAGATTTTGCTTCCTCCATGGAGATAGGATAATAACACGTCCTGTGCAGAGAAGAGTTAACACAACAGGCCTGAGCATGTCTTAGAAAAGCTGATTTGCAAGGTTGGCCCTTGGGTGGCATCTGGGAGCTTGGATTTTAGGAGGGTTCCCACCTTTCCCTGATAAAATTGGTTCACTGTGACTGAACTGTTTATGCAAACAATATTGTTTATGCTGAACCCTTGCTTTTCTTCTGGAGGCTGAAATTTTGGCATGGGCCAGGCAAAGGGTGCCTATGTGATGAATACTGAATAAAATCCTCAGGCACTGAGTCTGTAACAAAGCTTCTTTGGTAGACAGCATTTTTCATGTATTGTCACAATTCATTGCTAGAGGAATTAATCACGTCCTGTGTGAGTCTGCTGGGAGAGGACCCCTGGAAGCTTACGCCTGGTTTCCCCCAGACTCTGTCTATATGCCTTTTCCCTTTGCTGATTATGCTTTGCATACATTCACAGTAATGAATCACAGCTGGAGTGCGACTGTATGCTAAGTTGCTGTGAGTTCTCCTATCAAATCGAACCTGACAGTGATCTTGAAACATCCCCCTTCCACCCCCACTGCCAACGTAGGGTTATTGTGAGTTTTAAGTGTGAGAGACACAATGAACCTTGAGCGCTATGCCAGGGACAGACTAAGCATGGACCTATCAGAGAGATGAGATGAGACCATTTATCAAGGAGGTCTATGGGCGCCTGGGTGGCTCAGTGGGTTAAAGCCACTGCCTTCGGCTCAGGTCATGATCCCAGGGTCCTTGGATCGAGGCCCACATCGGGCTCTCTGCTCAGCAGGGAGCCTGCTTCCTCCTCTCTCCTCTCTCTATGCCTGCCTCTCTGCCTACTTGTAATCTCTCTCTCTGTGTCAAATGAATAAAAAAAAAAAATCTTTAAAAAAAAAAAAAAAGGAGGTCTTGGGTTTTAAGAGGGCCTCCTACCTTGTATCTCTCTGCTTCATGGTGTAAAAAGCATCCAGATTCTTTTGCCTGCGTGTGAGATTCCTCATCGCTATCAGAGTAACAGCCATCACTAATGAAATGTCTCCATCCACCATGGAAATCCTCTCTCTATATTTAGTCAAGTGTGAGCTTCACAGGAACATTGCTTAAAAATGTAGAACTTCTTAATTTTCCTTTCTGGTTTCTTCCTCTGTAACTCTTTAACTCAAACTTACTAGATATGTATCGCTGTATTTATAACCATTTAAATTACAGTTGTATAGTATCACAGGGTACAGTGTAGGAAAATTAATTCAGCCATGGATTTCCTCTCCACAACTGCCTTATTTTAGAACAAGAACAGTATTCATTCATTGATATTTTCTTTTTTACATTCTCATTTGAATGGCATGGCAACCACTGGGACATTCACAGTCAGGAAGGGAATAGTAAAACATTTCTATTCTGGTTCTAAAAATATTTGACCTAGCATTTTCAGTGCTTGTTCATGTATGAATTCATGCAAAAAAACAAACGATAACAACAACAAACACCTCATGTGATTTTTCTAAGATAATTGCTACCTTGTTTTTAAAACAATTGTCATAAAGTTTATTAAAACATCAAGTGGACTCAGCCAACATTTGACTAAATTATATTTTCAGATTATTTTTGCTTTCTCTAAATAATAGCGAGAGATGGTATGTAGACTCACTTATTTGGCATAATATCCTAGCCACTGCAAACCTTGCAGGCCCTCATCCAACCAGAGAGTAGCATCACAATCAAGATTCCTCTGAGTTAATAGAATTGTATAGCAGCTAATGTAGTTACCCAGATTGGACATTATTACTTGAGACTTCGAAGCAGCTAAAGTAGGAGAAAAATGATGGGCATCTGAAGATAAAAGTATGGAATGATAAGCAAGTCTTGGCTATTAGCATTTTCTGTGCCGGAGCGCGCTCCACTCTGTGATGGCTTAAAGCAACAGCCATTTCTTGTGTCCCGATTCAGTAGGTCAGCACTTTGGATCTAGCTCAGCTGCATGGTTCTTGTGGTGTTGACTGGGCTCACCTAGTAGAGAGCTGCTGGTCAGCTACGTGGCTCTGCTACTTGGGGTTGATTGCTGGTTGGGCTGATGGGTGGCTGGACCAAATTATGTCAGCCTCCAGAAGGATGGCCTGGCCTTGTTCCCAGGCTGGCTGCTGGTTCCAAGAGCAGCATGTGGGCAAGCGCCAATGTACAAGATCATTTCATGCTTGTGTCATGGTTTCTTTTGTCCCATTGGCCACAGCAAATTACATATCCAGGCCCAGAGTTATGTGGGAGAGACCCACCCAGGGGCATGGACACTGGGAAGCATGAAACATTGGGGGACCATTCCAGGGGTCATCTTCCACAGCTGGATTTCTTTAATTCTTTACGTTTTTGGCTTGGGTGTTCTCAAATGTTTAAAATCAGCTGACTTATATTTATTAATCCATTTTAGTAAGGCACTTAAAGAGTTTTTTTTAATTATGTTATGCTCTCCAAAAGAGACAACACATCAAGGTGTTTTGAGCCCTGATCTTGTGTGTGTGTGTGTGTGTGTGTGTGTGTAACAGATTTTAATTAAAAATTCCATTTCTTTTCTTTTTTTAGTGGTATCTCATTGTTTTATTTTATTATTTTTCTTTTACTTTATTTTTTCAGTGATCCAAGATTCATTGTTTATGCACCACACCCCATGCTCCATGCAATACGTGCCCTCCTTAACACCCACCACCAGCCTCACCCATCTCCCCTTTCCCCTCCCCTTCATAACACTCAATTTGTTTCTCAGAGTCCACAGTCTCTCATGGTTCGTCTCCTCCTCTGATTTACCCAAATTCAGTTTTTCTTCCCTTTTCCTAGAGTCCTCCATGTTATTCCTTACATTCCACAAGTAAGTGAAACCATATGATAGTTGACTTTCTCTGCTTGACTTATTTCACTCAGCATGATCTCCTCCAGTCCCGTCCATGTTGATACAAAAGTTGGGTATTCATCCTTTCTGATGAGCCCTGATTTTTCATTGAATTTTCTTTATCACTTTATCTGTTTTCCAAATCAGTCCGAAGTAACAATCAGGATGGACAGGGAAATGGGTTTTGATAGAATTTGGGGGAGTTAAAGTGGTGAGGAATCCAATCACTGTCAACAGAATACATACCCAGTAAGTGCTGTGATCTAAACGTGTCCCTCCAAAACCCTTATGTTGAACTCCTCATCCTCAAGGTGATAGCATTAGGAAGTAGGGCCTTTGGAAGATGACCAGCTCACGAGAGTGGAATCTCATGAATGCAGTTAGTGCCATTATTAGAAGAGGCCAGCAAGAGCTCCCTTCCCCTTCCAACTTGGTTCCAGCGAAAATACAGTCATCCGGGAAGTAGGTTCTCACCAGACACCGAAACTGCCAGAGCCTTGATCTTGGACTTCCAGACTCCAGAACTGTAAGAAAGAACCATCTATTGTTTATAAACCACGCAGCCCTGGGTATTTTGTTATCACAGCTCAACAGACCTAGTAGACATCAGTAGAGGATGGAATGGGACCGTGAAAAAACCTTGCCAAGCAGGGTAACTGGTTAAAAGAAGAAACAAATTTTAATGGAAGACGAAGGCAAGGGGGAGAGCAGGGAAAGATGCTAACATCTGTGGAGCTCTTACCCTAGGTGCTACTCAGTGAATAATTGTACCATGCTTGTGATGTTAGTCCATTGGCAAACATTTGTTGAGCCCTTCTGTATGCCAGGCACTGGCGCACCATAATGTACAAGCCAACAGTATCCCTTCTCTGGTGGATCTTCTATTCTAGTAGCAAAAACAGACACCAGGCACACCATTACCCCTAATTAATTGACAGCAAGTGGATGCATGCTGTGAAGAATAGGTACCTGGAGTTGTACACATGTATAAGCCACCTATTTTAGCCTAAGGGCTGAGATAAGACTTCCCCAACAAAGCAACGGTGAAGCCAAACCATCATCGTTTATATAAAGTGCCTGTAGCAGGGTTTTCAGGATTCCCCAATCATCATGATTGTCCTATTCACAATAAATTGAGAGATGAAATAGGTTACACCCACGATCATAGTGGGTAGGTGAATCAGCTTAGGATTCAAACCCAGAATATCTTAGATGTGTTCAATACCATAAAGCACACAGTGACTATTTTACAGGTATCCTGAAGGTATCCTGGTCACAGGATATGTGTCAATTAGGTAAACTACATTGTTTCAAACAGGCAAAATAACTGTACAACGTTCTAAATATAACATACAGTGAAAAGTGGTCTTCCTCCCTGCCTTATCCCCCAGGCTCCCTTCTCTCCTTCTCGCAGGCAATGCCACTCAAGTTTCTTATATATTTGTTCAGAGATCTATCTAATATTTGCTGCACTTACTTTATGCCAGGTTCTCTTCAGAATGTTTTACAAATGTTTGCTTGTTTCATCCTCATAATAATTGTGTATGGTGAATGTTGTTATTAACTCCATTTTTCATCTATACCCCTATTTGTTCAAAGGTGTTTAGATTTTAAGTGCACATCAAACTTTGAGATGCTTCTTCCTGTGTGCCCGTCAGCTTTTGCTTTGCTATACCACGTAACAAGGCCAAATCTTAGTGGCGTAATTATAAACATTGCTTTCTAACCCATGAGTCCCCTGTGGCTCGGCTGCACCTGGATTCAGGCTGGAGGTTGGATTTGGGTCAGCTTCATGCATCTCTCCTTCCAGGATCCAGGCTGAGGGAGTATCATGCAGAAGACAGGTCTTCTTGCCAGGTGGCAAAAGCACAAGGAGGAAAGTGGAAACATACGGTGCCTTCAAAAACCCTCCACCTTGGACTACACGGCAGTCCCCTGGCCAAATCCAAGATCAGTGGGGCAGGGAACTATATTCCACATGGCAAGGGCAAGGAGCAAACAGATTAGGAATGAAATACCTCCTCTGCACACCCTGAAAATATAACTTTTGTCTTTTGCAGCTGAGACAGAGAGGAATCATTGAAAAGCTGGAACTGCAATGGAATCATTTTTCCTATCGTCTTCTGTCAGCAAGGTCTAACCAGTGATCTCTTGTTCTGTTTGCATCTCCCAGGTTTGCATCATGTTCGGAAAGAAGAAGAAAAAGATTGAAATATCTGGTCCCTCCAACTTTGAACACAGGGTGCACACTGGGTTTGATCCGCAAGAACAGAAGTTCACGGGCCTCCCCCAGCAGTGGCACAGCCTGTTAGCAGACACGGCCAACAGGCCGAAGCCCATGGTGGACCCTTCCTGCATCACACCCATCCAGCTGGCTCCCATGAAGGTATGGCGGGGAGTCTGTCCTTAAGTCAGCTCAAGAGGCGTGTTCTCACTTGAAACAGGGCACCATCTTCACAGGCAAGCTAGAAAAATGCCTAGATCATGCACTTGTTTTTAAATCTCCACTGATGATCCATACTTACTCTTCAGTGATTATAATGTTCCCCACTTATTGTCAATTGCAGCACATGAAAAGGAACCTCAGCTTTCAGATGTGAGATTTTTTTAAAATCAAATACATAAAACACATAAAATGCAATCACAAAATGGAGAAGTCCTATTTCTACTTTAAAATGGTGTTTGCTAGTCTTCATACCAAACAATATCATTGACCCCCTCTGGTAAGTGTTGGCAGTGGCCTCTGATTAAATAGGCAAGCTTTAGGTGTTTTGCATTTGTCCTCAGAATGTTTAAACTTGTATATAAAACTTAGTACTAACAGATTTTAACAATAATGAGCCATATGTATGTATATACATCCACACATATATGCATACATATCCACACACATATGCATGTTTTATATATAATCACATTTAAATACATATATATTCATATTTGTCTTCATGGTCTAGCTATTTCAAATAAAACTGAGTCACTTGAGTCCTAGAATAGGATATAATTTACCTTCAAGGAATGGCTAGTAGATTTCTGGCAAGGGATATTCATGAGAATAACTGCATTAAAGCAGAAATTAGTCCCAATAAATTTTTATTATTTTTATTACATTATGTTAGTCACCATACAGTACATCATTAGTTTTTGATGTAGTGTTCCATGATTCATTGTTTACGTGTAACACCCAGTACTCCATGCAATACATGCCCTCCTTAATACCCGTCCCAGGAATTTCAGATATGTCAAGTGGCTACAGAGAAAATCCAGTCATTGCTATTTCCTTATGTGTCTCAGAATGGTAAGAATTCCATAGACCACCATGCAATTGTCCAAAAGCTGCCTATGGGAGTTAAATGTCATTGAAGTTTATCGTCCTGTTATCTAAGAGATTTGATTCTGTTCTATGTCTCTTGCTCATGACATTAGCAGACATCTGAGCTATGAATACCTTCTTCTGAGTAAACATGAATATTAAATACAGTGTGTTTAAATGTTTAGACAAAACAGAAATGGTTGTATTTTTAGAGGATGCAAAGAAAAAAGCCTAGCTGATAAGTTACCAGAAATTCTTAGATCACCGGAGCTGATCACATTAGATCACATTAATGATCACGTCTAATGATCACATCAGAATTGTGATTCCATCATTCATGCATAGTCTTGGTCATTCTCTTTTTGTTATTGTTTTGTTTTGTTTTCTATTCTGGTATTGAAACGGGTGGGTCTGTTTGACCCGAAGATAAAAACAGAGTCTTCTAATCGTGCATTTTGTGAGTTTGATTTTCTCATAAGATTTTGAAACTTTTCAGGCCAGCTAAAATGTAAAATACTCAAAAGATGGATGTTTGAGAAAATATATCTTTAGGGACAAAAAGGAAACTCCCATTTAAAGCAGGTATTGATATTTAATAGAAACTGACCAATTAACCAAGTCTTCTGGTTGATATTAGGCAGCATCCTTTTATCGAATAGGATTTTCTCCCTACAAGAAGGTTAATGCCTCACTAATGACTAAATAATAGGGGGGGGGCCATATCTAGTAAGAAACTGGGATTAGAGAGAATTTGCTTCTTATTTATTTTTATTTTTTCTCGTATCCTAAGTTTTTATAAAACTCAGACATTGGAATGGGCATTGTGCCCAGAAAAATTCTCTGCCTTTAATCCTCACAGTGAAGGAAAAATGTCCAAGTGAAATACAATTATTGAGTATATTTACCATTTGATGAGGAACATTCTAGAAGGAGGCAGAGTCTTAGTGTAACATCCTAGCTAAAGGCCCAGGAGGTGTGCTGTCTTACTAGAGAATGTTGTTTATTCACCGTGGTTTTTCACTCACCTGAGTCCTAGCAGGTCCTGACTGGCAATGAAGGAGGATGCTCCTATCTCAGTGATAATCCACCGTGCTTGGTGGATGGTGGACTTAACAGGACTTCTAGTTCATTTCTTCCATATCTCAGATGGCCTGGCCCATTATCCTCTCTGACAGAATTTGTCAGCCCCACTGAGAGTCGGAGCAAGGTTTCCTAACTGCCGAGCTCCTGAGCCCCAGGATTCTCTTACTCACTGTAGGGGTCTTCTTGCCCTGATGCCCCATGAGTGAGCCTCCAGCCTGTATGAAATGGAAAATATTTGTTAGAGACACATACATGCAAACTGCAAGATGACTGGAAAATACATCTCCAGCGTAGACCCAGGCCTGAATTTTGTAAATGGGACTTCAGGCACAGTTTTGCCTATGAGAAAGGAAATAAATACAGATGAGGAGTGGCAAAACAGTAGTCAGCGAGGCTGCATTTTCCCCAGAAAAAGTAGAGTTAATCAAATGCTTTTAATTGAAGGTACCCAATAAATCCATACCTGATGCTCTCCTCCAGATCCTTTGAGTGCAGTTAGTGCTATTGAATGATATTGGTGGTCTGAGAGAATCCTGCAGACTCCACCAGCCCCTCTAGAATGAGGAAAATTAAAGGCTCAAGGGGCCAAAGTGTA
The DNA here is from genome assembly GCA_002007465.1 of Ailurus styani. Taxonomy (NCBI): domain Eukaryota; kingdom Metazoa; phylum Chordata; class Mammalia; order Carnivora; family Ailuridae; genus Ailurus; species Ailurus styani. Next base: position 48,171 of record LNAC01000516.1, read on the forward strand.
TCGCATGGTTCAGATGATCCCACTTTTTGGAAGTGCCTTCTCTGGAAAAATCATCCCTATTTTAAACATATTATAATAAATCATGCAGACTCTATTCCAGAAGTCTGAGCAATCCTTGAAATAAGAAGCCATGAAGGAATTGACAGAAAGGAGTGAAAAGAGTTGTGCAGATTTAAAGCTATATTGGCAAAGTTCTGTAAGTAGAAGCAACAACTCTAATTGACTCAGGTTTTCCTGTAAAGGGGACAAAGAAAAAATGAGAGATCATGACGTGAAAGCAGTAAATGGAAGAAATGCATAGCGCCTTGCATTGTGGCAAAGTGCCTGTTCCTGGGTAACCATCAGTAAGCTTCAGGCAGGCTGGTTCTGAATGGAAATTCACCACTGCAATGAACTCTTCTATGATTACAGTTTCAGCTGTTCCAATGCAGAACCTTCTTTAAATTGCTTGTCCCCCTTGCCAGGACACCCTTCTTCTATGTAGATTGATTGAGGTCAATGTTTCTCAAACTGTAGTCCGTCCGAGTCCCCTGGAGGGCTTGATAAAATACAGATGGCTGGGCCCATCCCCAGAGTTTCTGATTCAGCAGGACTGGGATGGGGTCAGAATTTTGCATTTCTAATACATTTTCAGGTGATGCTGATGCTGCTGGTCTGGAAACCACACTTTGAGATCTTTGATTTAGGTAATTATAAAGGAATTTATCTGCATGAGGTACAATCAATACAAGTTTATGCTGGCCAGGATTTCCAAATGCTCAGAAATGTAACCAGAAGCTACAGGTTAGCTCAGACTTGTGTCAGAAGTTAAAGCACATGGGGGCAACTGGGTGGCTCAGTCGTTAAGCACCTGCCTTCGGCTCAGGTCATGATCCTAGGGTCCAGGGATCAAGCCCCCCATCGGGCTCCCTGCTCAGCAGGAGTCTGCTTCTTCCTCTCCCTCTACTGCTCCGCTGGTTGTGTTCCCTCTCTCACTGTGTCTCTCTCTGTCAAAGAAATAAATCTTTAAAAAAATGAAGAAGTTAAAGTGCATGTAGTCAAGCCAAAGTCACAGAGGCAAACTGAGAAAATCTGCACCCCCAGAGGTGGTGGAGGGGTTTGGGGAGATCCCTTTAAACCATTTGAGCAAGTACTTGAGAAACTCCTTTTTCTGTCCAACATCATTTTGTCCACAGAATATCGTAAGCAATATTACCAAAATTGCTTTCAAATTAGATGCATTTATATAAATGGCAGGTTGAATGGTCACATTGTTCTTACCCCTTGCTTCTCAAACTTGGACTTTCATCAGAATCTCCTGAGGAGTTTGTTACAACCCAGATTCCCCAGACCCAAACTAGATTCATATTCAATAGATCTGGGGTGGGCTTGGTGATTTGCATGTTTAACAAGCCCTCAGATGCTGTTGATGCTGCTGATGGGGGACACATTTTAAGAACCAGTGTTTTAGGTGGACTGAAGTTAAATCTTAATGATCAGTCTGTGTAACAGCCTAGAAATCATATGAAAGATGCTAAAAATAAATATAAAGGATGATATTAAAAACCTTTGTAGCTTCTACCTAAAGTGAACAGATAGCATATTTTAATAGTTGCTTCATATTTGTTTTTCAGTTTCAAGTAGAGCTATAGAAGTAACAGTATTATTTGGTATATTGAAGTTTTATTAAATGATGTCATCCTATAATATTCTCCAACTTGCTTTTTTGCTTAACATTGTTTGGAGGTAAATCATATGGATGTGTAGAAAATGAGTTTATTTAAGAATTAGAGGGTTGGTTTTTTTTTTACAGTTTATCCATTTCTCTACTAAGGGGTATTGACAAGTATTTGCTATTTATAAGTAATATTGTCATGAACATCTATGTTCATGTCTCCTTGGGCACATGGTGAGTTGTCTTGTAGCAGTTCTCAAAGTGTGGTCTGAACTTTTTGAGGAAGTCTGCATGATCAAACCTATTTTAATAATACCAGGGGGTCATTTGCATTTGCGTTTTCCACTCCCACTCTCTCCTAAATGTACAGTGGAGTTTCCTAGAAGCTACATGACATGTCTTGATGTCATTGGTCAATGGACCCAAAGGAGCAGTGCTTTGTATCCTTATGTTTTAAATGTTTCTCAGTTTTAATTTCAAATACAGTAAATATTGATAGATAAAACATAAACCAAAGTATTTTAGAGTCTGTCCTCAATAATTATAAGAAGTTCTTGAGACCAAATATTTGAGAACCACTGTGTTTAGGCTGATGTCAAATTTTATTATATGATGGCTTCTACAATTTGCTCCTCACATCCTACTGATGGTTTTGGGTGGGTTTTTTCTTTCTTTCTTTTTTTTTAATAGAGATTTTTGTCTTCTCTAGTCGGCTGGTAATCTTCAGGTCTCTCCAACTATCTCAGAGATTATTGAATGTAATATTTCATCCCTTTCAGTGTCACAGAATATAGTTTGCCTAAACCAAGAGTTTCGACGTCATTGAAAATCGTTACATCCTTGCTCACCATTCCCTTCTCTAACTTATCTTTCAAGTCCTTTCTGACAGTCTTCTTTTATCTTTATCTTCTTTATCTTTTCAAGGTTGGAGATGCACAGAGAATACTGGAGCAAAACAGGCTCTGCCTGGGTTTGCTTCGTCTTTTGTCATCTTTGGAATTTTATTGTCTTCTAAAGTGAGGTCCTCCTTCCTCCTTTACTCCCCACCCTTGGCCATCACATCAAAAAACACCCTACTCTCAGAAAAAGGGAAAATCAAGAGTGGGAAATGTTCGGGTCTGGCCACCCTGTTCTTGAGGGCTTGTGCCCCATTTTGTATTCTGCCCAAGAAGAGTTTAAAAGCTCATCACAGAATGCTTCCATCATAATTACTCTAATTCTCCACTCTCTCTCTTTCTTTTCATGATTCACAATTTTGCATTCAGTATTTAGGTCTTCAGAGCCACATCATCCTTAGTTTAGTTCTGTTTCCATGGGACTCATCATTTCCTTGAAAATTTTTGCCATCCATTTCTGACATTTATTTGCTTTTGACCCAAAGGAACAGTGTCTCCCAAGGATCCTTCCCATTTCCATGTCACTGAGGGGATCTTCCTTGCTGCTCAGAATTAAGTGTGGAGGGATCATTTCTTTTAGTGCCACTTCCACCTTCCAATGGTTATCACCAGGGAGTTCTAACTGGGCGTCAGATGGTTGTCATGCTCTTAGCTGAATGACACTCACAGCAACTGTGAGAGCCGAAGGCTGCCCCTTCATGATTTTTGGGACCCCTGTGCCTGTTTCACATCTTATAATCTGAAAGCCTCCTACACTATTAGCTGCACTGAGTGGTTCCTACCCTTTATTTTCATCCCAGTGTTTTCCACTGGATACCCTCTTACAGCTGATGGATTCCCCAATAATTTTCTTCTTAAGTCCATCTTCCTCCTTTAAGGTCTGTTCCTACTAAAATATACTACTGAACATAGAAATACCTTCATTACAACCTGAAATCCAATGCACAGATACTCACCCTGCTGGGCACTTAGAATTGGAAAGAGGAGGGAGAGGGTGCCTGGGTGGCTCAGTGGGTTAAAGCCACTGCTTTCGGCTCAGGTCATGATCTCAGGGTCCTGGGATCGAGTCCCACATCGGGCTCTCTACTCAGCAGGGAATCTGCTTCCTCCTCTCTCTCTGCCTGCCTCTCTGCCTACTTGTAATCTCTCTCTCTCTCTTTCATATAAATAAATAAAAATCTTCAAAAAAAAAAGGAAAGAGGAGAGAGGGTTCAGGGAGTCAAACACTGGAATGGAGGTCTAAGATCTGCCAATTCTTCGTGTCTTTAGATAAGTAGCCTACTGACTTCTTTGAACAGAAGTCTCCTTATCCATAAAATGAGTATAAGCTTATATGGCCAGGATCCGAGCTGTCTTTGGTGTGTGGAGAAGAATATATTCTGCTATTTGTACTTTAGTTTAATGATGTGATAAAATTACAGATCCGGTAAACAGTTTTTTAGAAAAGTATCCCTTACTATTGAATTAATTCTGTTGATCAAATTATATATTTAGATATTAATTCATCAGAATCTCCCAAGCATTTCAAGAAAATCAAGTTTTCTTGGCTGCTTGAACCATAAACACTTAAAAAAAAAGAGTAAGTGCCCATAAACCAACAAAAACAGTAAATAAAATAAGATAAAAACAGAGAGGGACTGTTGGTGGGAATGCAAGCTGGTGCAGCCACTCTGGAAAACAGTGTGGAGATTCCTCAAAAAGTTGAAAATGGAGCTACCCTACTACCCAGCAATTGCACTACTGGGTATTTACCCTAAAGATAAAAAGGTAGTGATCCTCAGGGGCACGTGCACCCGAATGTTTATAGCAGCAATGTCCACAATAGCCAAACTATGGAAAGAACCTAGATGTCCATCAACAGATGAATGGATAAAGAAGATGTGGTATATATATACAATGGAATATTATGCAGCTATCAAAAGAAACGAAATCTTGCCATTCGCAACGACATGGATTGATTTAGAGGGTATTATCCTGAGTGAAATAAGTCAATCAGAGAAAGACAATTATCATATGATCTCTCTGATATGAGGAACTTGAGGGGCAGGGTGGGGGGTTGTGGGGGGTAGGGAGGGAAAAATAATGAAACAAGATGGGATGGGGAAGGAGACAAACCATAAGAGACTTCTAATCTCATAAAACAAACTGAGGGTTACTGGGGGGTGGGAGGGTAGGGATAGGGTGGATGGGTTATGGACATTGGGGAGGGTTTGTGCTTTGGTGAATGCTGTGAAAGATGTAAGCCTGATGATTCACAGACCTGTACCCCTGAAAGATGTAAGCCTGATGATTCACAGAACTGTACCCCTGGGGCAAAGAATAAAAAATAAAAAATAACAGAAAAAAAAAAACAGAGGGAGACAAACCGTAAGAGACTCTTAACTATAGGAAAAAAACTGAGGGTTGCTGGAGGGGAGGTGGGTGGGGGGGATGGGGTAAATAGGTGATGAGCATTAAAGAGGGCACTTGTTTTGTTGAGCACTGAGTGTTATATGCAAGGGATGCATCACTGAATTCTACTCCTGCAACTAGTACTGCACTAAATGTTAACTAACTTGAATTTAAATAGAATCTCAAAAGAGAAAAAAAGACATAAATTATCATAAGGTCATGAAATGTATTGTTATACCAGCACTTAGCCTCCTATAAAAATATTGATAATGTCATTGTTAAGCATGTACCAAGGGTTCCCAACCCTTGTTTATTAACTCAGAGCCAGTTCCGAGATCTGTATCTTTAAAAGCCACAGGATGCAGAAAATTTTACATTGATTTCACTCATTCATTTATTGAATGCTTACTCTGTGCCAGGTGTTGTTCTGGATGAGGGATTGCCTATGTAAATAAGAAGTGCCAGGTGCCTATTCTAGGGAGCTTGAATTCTCATAGGAAACAGATAATGATCATGTAAATAAGTAAACAACATACCTTCAGTAACAGTAAATGTGATGAAAAATATCAAACATAATAATATAAAGGAACTCAGGGTGTGGGGAAGTTATTTGGAGTCCTTCAGTAGAGTCCTTCTGGGAAGGTGACCAGGGAACCAGGAGAAGCCCAGGAGGATAGAAATTCATAGACCGCAGGAAAAACCAGTGCAAAGGCCCTGTGGTGGGAACAAACATGAAGACTTTAAAGGACAAACAGATCCCAGTGGGACTGGAGCACAGTGGGTCGGGAAGAGGAGTGGGAGATATGGTCAGGTGCATCAGAGGTTCTGGATGCTGTTGGGGCTTTCAGAAGCCATAGTCAAGAGTTTGCCATTGGTTAAACCCTGGTGCATGAAGGACTCCAGTCTCAGATCAAGAAATTGTTCTATTATGAAATAAATTGATTAATTTAAAAGTCAGATCCAGGGGCACCTGGGTGGCTCAGTCGGTTAAGTGTCTGCTTCCAACTCAGGTCATAATCCCAAAGTCCTGAGATCAAGCCCCACATTCAGCTCTCTGCTCAGTGGGGAGAGCCTGCTTCTGCCTTCTGGTTCTACACTCTCTCTCTCTCTCTCTCTGTCAAATGGATAAATAAAATCTTAAAAAAAATAAAAGTCCAATCCAATTTAAAGTGTGCCAACTATATTGATTTGATATGCCATCCAGCAGGTTTTAGGGACATTATTAATTAAATGGGTATGAAGTGTTGAGATTCAAGGAGTCCTTCTAACTATATGATTTTGATAAACCTTCTTACAAAAGAAATAGTGTGTTTGTTTTAAAGACTGTTAATGTTTTTGGAAAGGAAAATGTAATCATGAAATCTGTTGGGCATATTACCTATATTTTAAAACCTCTCATCAAAACAACCAACTACAAAAACCTACAGCAGGGTCTGTTGACTGAGACCAAGGCATTCACTAGGGTTGTTAATCCTTTGCCAGGGTTATCACTGGTATTTCTGTCCACACTTGCAAAATCACTGAGGATAACAATTCTTTTGGTGCGTGTTATGCCCTGGAATTCCTCCTTCCATTTTTGGTGTGCCTTCTCAGCCTTCCCACAGCCACACAGACTGTGGAAGAAACACATCACAGTGGCCTTAAATTCTCTCCCTTGTCTAAAGGCAGGAGATTTGGGCACGATGTACTCTTTGTTCCAAAGGAGTGGACAAAGCCAAGACCAAAGCCAGGTGTATTGTATACCTTCATTTCTATGATCCAATCGTAACTGAAAGCTTCTGAAAGCAGTGTTTCCTTGTATCGACGAGATTAGGATTTGATGTGCCCCGTGCCTGCCCCCCATCACGTGCACGTGCATGCATACACACCCCTCTAAAACTTAAAAATATAAAATCCTTATAGACCCCTTGTAAGCACCATCTTTCTTCTTTTACTGCAGGGATTTACTTAAACTACTTTAACATTTCCTTTCCAAGGTGGAGCGGCCTTATATTTAGATGGCCTCGTTGTTACTCCAAAAGCAGCTCATGTTTTCAGGGGAGAGGGATTCATTGCAGGAAAGTGGTTACTGTGGGTACTCACTCCTCCTTCCCTTTCAAGGAGGGAGGATGTTAGCCTCACTCCTTTTCCAGGCCTCCAGGTTGTTCATCTTAATACGCAGACAGTTCATCTTAACACGCAGACCGCATGCAAGAGGATCCCATACTTGGGACTCAGTGAAACAAGCCCCAAATAACCAGACTTTCCTAGTCCATGATTCCTGGAATTTAGGAGATGGATTCTAGGCTTCCAGTTAAGATTGGACCACCAAGACCTCATTAAAGAATGGTCACAGTCACTCCCTCTCAAGACCAAAGTAGACATAAATAGAATGTACCATGTATCAAGTAACTGTCAATAGTGGGTTATATTGGAAAGTAATCTGTGACTGACTGACTGTTAAGTCTAGGGCTCCTGCCCTCGCCAGCATCCCTGCAGTGACTGTGGTCTCCTCTGACTCTCTAGAGGGAGTTCGAGCAGCTCCCACATGGTGACAGGTTGTGTGCAGGGGTTCTGTGTCCCCTCATTGTGATTGTTCGATCCCAGGACTGGTGCCAGAGCAGATGCTGGTGGGAGGCAAGGCAGGCATCAAACCTCTAGTAATCTGTGGATTTTGAAGAAATACACTAGGAAACTGGCCTGACCCGTTACCAAACACTGGAGATGTTTGTACAGAGTACAGAATCTTTAATATTGTTTTGTGGTGTTCTCATAATAACCATAGAATAGCTTGAATCCAGTTGTGTAGATGAAGGAGCCAATTGTACAGATGAAGAAACTCATGCTCTGCTCCAAGTGGGTACCAAGCCCCATCCTAGTTAACGGCAGATTTGTGGGTAGTTGGTAGGTGAAGCCTCCTACTTTGGGAGTCTGGGTTGAAAAAGGTTTAGGGAGAAAGAAAAAGAGAGGGCCAAGACTATAGGCTGGGATGTGTGTGGCATTACCTGACCTGGATGAAAGGAATTGGGGAGGGTCAGGATTCAGGGAGAGTCACTCTCCCAAGCCAGAGTGGGAGTGTTAAGTGGAGATGCTGAGTTCATTCCTAAAACCAATGCTCTAGAATTTAGGCCAAAGTTTTAGACTCCCGGAGAGGTGGAGGAATATTACCTCTTCCTTGGAGAGGATCATGGTTGATCGTTTGTTGAAATCCACCCAATTTCTAAGTTGAACTCAGACCTAATGTCAGAGAGCCAGTTGCATTTGGTTGCATTTGGTTCCCTTTTTCTCCTCCTTTTTCTGCCTTCTTTTCTAATGGGCTAATGATTACCTTGTATACACCTCACCTCCAGAGTATTTGCCTTTCATAAGAGGACCATAGGAAAAAGGCAATCGTTCCAAGGAGAGAACCTTATATTGTAGTATCAGACAGTTGAGTAGAGTAATGAGCCAGAGACTTCAAGTAGCACACAAAAGATTCACTGGCCTGGAGAAGGTGGGCACAAAACAAAACCAAAAACAAACATGACATTGATGTCAGTGATCAAGCACAGCCTAGGTTGCAGGGGTGTTCACATAGATGATCTGTGGCAGACTGAGTTATTCAACTCAGTTCTTCATTCCTCTTGCCACAGCCTCATGGAGGACTAAGGACTTCCCCATGCCTTGATTTTGGATTTACCCACATGACTTGCTTTGGCCGATCCAGGAATGTGAGCAAAGGCTTGAAAGGTATAGCTGAGCTTTATCTTTGTGCTTTTGCCATCACCGTAAGAAAAAAATGCCTTGGGCAGCTGAGGGAGTCTGGAAGAGTTAGCAGCACACAGAACAGAATCACCCTGCTCCCACTTGTATCTCTACAGCTTGAAGCAGCTGCTCCAGCTCCAGGCACACTGTGTGACCCCAAGTGTGCAGTGGTGTTTTACAGAGCATTATTGGACCACTGACTGATAACACTCTTTCCCTTCATCTTCATCTTAACCTTTCAAATGAGTAGTATTGACTCTCTTAGGGGAGGAAAGCAAGGCTCATCAAGGCTAAAGAACTTGCTGAGGATCCCACGAGCAAGCAACTGGAAGATTGATGTGACCACCACATCACCCTGCCTCCCAATGATAAGGGTGCATCTGGGCATGAACAGGTGTTACATGTGTAAATGAGGCTAAGTCAAAAAATTACTTCCTTCTTACCTAGTCCTCCATTTTCATCTAACAGATGAGGCCACTGAGACCCATGTAGGTAGAGTGATTTTTCCCAAGGTCACAGGGCAGTTTGGTGCTAGATGTCAGATATTATCTCTGAGTAAGAACGGTGCTTCTGACTCAAGCATTTAGAAAGCTTGGACTTAGCCCACAAACTGGCACTTCCTTGAGAATATGAAAGGCTATCACATAAATGCCTGCCTCCTTGTGATTTCTCATTAGTGCCACATGACTTTACTTTCTGGTTGCGGAGTGCTCCATGTCCTTTGCAGCATGTTTTACCTTGCATGCAATCCACGAGTCTTCTCCTGTGAATTAGGCAGAATATTTAAGCAGGAAATGTCCATGCAAGTGTGCACCAAGAAGCAAATGAATATGCATCCAGACGTATGCTGCTCACTCTCTCTCCAGGGCGGCCTTGCTGCTCCATGGGCTGATCATGTCTGAGGTCAAACCATGAACCCTCCGATCCCAAGCCTCTCTCCAGACTTGGGTTGCTTTCCCACTAAGTGACCTGCTCTCTACTTCTGACAGCTGAACTCATCAAATGAGGATGGTTGTGCTTTGATAACTGGAAAATTCTATATAAAGCGAGATGATATTCTTGGGAATGCCTTATTTGCCCCAGCTCTTCTCTCCTGGCAGAGGTGACCTAACTGAAAATATTCCTTCTGAATCAATAGAAAAAAAACATGTGGCTCTCCGTGACTCCCACACATGCTTAGAACTTGAAAGATTTAATTTTATCTCTCATTTAACATCTTATAGAAATTGGGGCACTAAAATGACAGCCGCAGACTTCTTTGGGGACACTGGCAAATCCTATAGTTGTTATCATTCTGGTGAGTCATTTTAAATAGAACAATTACATTGCTCACTCTATTTAAACCAGTGATAAAGCAATTTACCAATGCTTTGATCATGTCTAAGCAGCACACCACTATCTAGCTGATTGGCTCTTCTGTCAGCTAGAAGGTTAAGATTTCAATGAAGACAGCTGTGTCCAAGATGGAACTAGTCTAAGCATTTTCTGTGGTGGCACAATCCATCACCTGTGGAGAATCTTTGTATCAGCTAGCTTGTATTGCTGCATAACAAATTATCCCAAATGTAATGGCTTAAAAGAACAGACATTTATTTCTTCCGTTTCTGTGTCTGGAGCCTAGGGCATGACTAAACTGGGTTCCCTGCTCAAGCTTTTATGAGGCTGCTATCAGGAGGTCAGAAGGGCTTTGTTGCCATCTGGAGGCCTAACTAGGAAAGAATCTACCTCATTGAGGCTGTTGGCAAAAGGCATCTCCTTGTGTCTATGGAACTCAAGGCAGCTTGCTTCTTCAAGGCCAACAGGAGAGCAGAGCTACTCCACTTGCAGTCTTATGTATATACATCATAGCATAATCATAGGCTATATCCCACCGCTGTTGCCATATCTTGTACCATCATCATGGGAGTGACCTCACATAGTCTTTGCCGTATAATATAACACAGCTGTGGAAGCGACATCCTACCACCCTTGCCATGTTCCTTTGGCTTGAAGCAAGCCACAGGTCCTGCCCACACTCAGGAAGAAGGAATTACACAAAGGCATGAGCATGAAGGGCCTGGAATCACTGGTGGGGGGGGGGTCATCCTCTTTGGTCCCCAGTATCCCTCCCACATGCATTCACCCCAGCCCTTTCTCAAAGTCTCTTCCCATTGAAGTGTCATCTTAAAGTTAGCATGAGATCAGGTATGGATAGAGCACTTGGGTGTAATCAGTTAAGTGCAGCTGCTGGGGCTGGAGTCCTCTCCAGGTATGGGCTGGTGAAATTAAACAGACATCTATCCACATCCTCCCTCCACCCTGGCTCCCAGCTTATGATGGTGGTATAGGGTAATAGATGTCGACATTCCAATTCAAAACAGGGGAAATGGAAGGTAAGAAGGAATTGCTGGTCCAAAGCTGTTCTGAAATCCAGCCTGGAAAGTGTTGGGAGTTCCTTGATTAGGTTTTAAGGCTTTGAAATAATCCTCTGTGGCTCGGACTCCACCCACTGGTTCTGCCCTTACTGCGTTCTCCTGCCAATAGAACTTAGGGAGTCTCAAAGCTTCCCTTTCTTGTCTGTCATCTCTCTGTCCCTTGGTCCAAGCTACCAGTGTTTCTTTTTCTTTTCTTTCTTTTTTTTTTTTTGCTTTTATTTTTTTATTTTATTTTTTCAGTGATCCAAGATTCATTGTTTATGTACCGCACCCAGTGCTCCATGCAATACATGCCCTCCTTAATACCCACCACCAGACTCACCCATCCCCCCACCCCCTCCCCTCCATAACCCTCAGTTTGTTTCTCAGAGTCCACAGTCTCTCATCTTTCACCTCCCCCTCCGATTAGCCATCAGGGAAATTCAAATCAAAACTGTATTGAGATACCACCTTACACCAGTTAGAATGGCCAAAATTAACAGGACAGGAAACAACAAGTATTGGAGAGGATGTGGAGAAAGGGAAACCCTCTTACACTGTTGGTGGGAATGCAAGTTGGTGCAGCCATTTTGGAAAACAGTGTGGAGATTCCTCAAAAAATCAAAAATAGCTACCTTATGACCCTGCAACTGCACTACTGGGTATTTACCCCAAAGATATAAATGTAGTGAAAAGACAGGCCAAATGTACCACAGCGTTCAGGGCAACAATGTCCACAATTGCCAAACTGTGGAAGGAGCCAAGATGCCCTTCAAGCTAGCAGTATTTCTAAAGAAACAGTTTTTTTTTAATAAATATTTGCTCCATGACCGTAAGACATTTCCAGAGGCTTTACATTTTTTAAGGTAGTTTTCACCAGTATGCTTCTCATATAGCCATCCCATAATTGGAAGCTATGGTTACGTTTCACAAAGCTGATCACTAACTCTTTGGGAAGCATTTTCTCCACTTGGCTTATATAACACCACCCATCGAAATTTATGTTTTTTAGCCCATTGTCCTAAAGGCATCCCAAGGTAAATCACTCTCAGTTTTCTATTGCCAGCCTCATCCTAATCATAGAATTCCACTTAATATATTTTCTCCTGCTTACTTCTCATCTTCATCTTCCCTTGTATGTCTAAGAGGCATCTCAGCTGAGACATGACCAAACATTCAAAAAAAAAGAGTTTCTCGGGTGCCTGTGTGGCTCAGTAGGTTAAAGCCTCTGCTTTCAGCTCAGGTCATGATCTCAGCATTCTGGGATCGAGGCCCACATAGGGCTCTCTGCTCAGCAGGGAGCCTGCTTCCTCCTCTCCCTGTCTCTCTGCCTGCCTCTCTGCCTACTTGTAATCTCTCTCTCTGTGTCAAATAAATAAATAAAATCTTTTTAAAAAAAAGTTTCTCAAGAATTTTGTAGACTTTATGTGGATTTCACTGTGGTTCACTCCATTTGACAAAAACTATCTCCATAGATATTTTTTTTTAAAGATTTTATTTATTTCACAGAGGGAGAGAGATCACAAGGAGGCAGAGAGGCAGACAGAGAGAGGGGGAAGCAGGCTCCCTGCTGAGCAGAGAGCCCGATGCGGGCCTCGATCCCAGGACCCTGAGATCATGACCTGAGCCGAAAGCAGAGGCTTTAACCTACTGAGCCACCCAGGCGCCCCTCCATAGATATTTTTTTAAGATAAACCCTTCTGTACTTTGTTTGGACTTCTGCTAAGTTGGCTGAGGGACAGTGCCCTTAAGCTTCCTAGAGGTTCTCCGATTTGATTGAGAAGATCTGTGGGCCATACCCTTAATTTCTTGAAAAAGCCTGTTGTGTAATTGCATATTCTGACCTGTGGTTTTTCTGAGTTTTTAACAGAGCTGTACAGTCACATCTCAGCCTTTCCTCTGGAGCATGATTTTCCAAGAGTTCAACTCTTGCCATGTAGAGAGGCTCAGAACTTTTTAAGTCCTGAGATTCTGGTTCCTTTTTTTTTTTTTTTAAGCTCTTTCCTCTTGCATTTTACTGCAAGCAGAAAGAAGATATGAGGCAGCACCTTTCACACTTTCCTTAGAAATCTCCTTCAATCTGTCACCAAGTTTATCACTTCAAGCTTCAGCTTTCTTCATAACTCCGGAAGATGGTTTTGCCAAACTTTCTGCCACTCCAGAGCAAGGATCCCCCTTTCTCCAGTTTCCAGTAACATGTTTCACTTGCCTCTGATCCCTCAAAATCAGCATTTGTGAAGTCCAGATTTCTTCTAGGAAATGGCAGTTGAGACTTTTCCTACCATGTTCCTCCAAATTCCTCCAATCTCTACTCATTTTCTGGTTACAAAACCCCTGTGTTGTTATGGACTGAATTGTGTCCTTCCAAAATCCATATATTGAAGTCCTAACTACCACTGTGACTGCATCTGGAGATGGGACCTTTAAGGATAAATAAGGTCATAAGAGTGGGCACTAATCTAGTAGGACTGGTGTCCCTGTAGGGAGAGGAAGAGACCCCAGGGGCAGGCAGACACAGAGGGAAGACCAGGTGAGGACACAGATGGAGGCCATCTGCAAGGCAAAGACAGAGGCTTCAGATGAAATAAACCTGCCAACACCCTGATTTCTGATTTCCAGCCTCCAGAACTGTGTGAAATACATTTCTGCTGTTTAAGCCACTTCATCTGTGGTACTGGTCATGGCACCCCAAGCAAACTAACACACATGCTCTTACGAATTTGTTACAGCAGCACCCCACTTCCACGTACCAAAATCTGCATTAGTTTTGTATTGCTGTGTAACAAATGGCCATGAACTCAACAGCTTAAAGTAACACATTTATTAATACCCTCCCAGTCTTCGTAGGTCAGGAGCTGGGCACAGCTCAGCTGGATCCTCTGCTCAGGATCTCATAGGAATGAGATCAAGGTGTCAGCTGGGCTGCCATCCCATCTGGAGGCCCAACTGGGGATGTGTCTGCTTTAAAGCTCATGTAGGCTGTTGGCAGAATTCACTTCCTTGTGGCTCTGGGGGAATGGAGTACTCAGACCACTAAGGAAGAAAACTAAAAAAATAAAAAGGTGTTAAGGAACAGGTGACTGCTGTGGGCACCAGGGACTCAGTTCTTCGGGAATGGCCTGAGAGACTTTGTAGAACACAACTCAGAGTTGCCCCAGCGAGGAAGCTGAAGCAACTGTCTACCAGCTTTAATCTCCCAGTAACTGTGGGTTCCTCCTGGGAGTTAATCCCCTGGCAAACTCCAGCCTTCCCCACATTTGGTCAGGCATTCCTCAGTAGCCAGAGAATGCCTTCAGGTAAAAAGACTCAGGAAACATTCAGCATGGATGGGAAATGTCTACAAGTGACCTTTGAGGTGGGCTGAAGGCATAAAGGCATGGCACCAATGGTAACTGCTATCAAACACCAGCTTTCATTTCTTAATCAAATATGTATTATGTACTGACTTTATTCAAGCACTGAGGCTCTAGAGAAAAACAATATTTGGTCCCCTTCTCTACAGACTATCTAATCTTATGGGGAGTCACATTAGTAAAGACAAAATATAATGTCACAAATGATATAGAACACTTAATATATAATGCAATAGAACATATAAAAGCCTTTATGAAAGCTTTGAGAACAAAATGGCTATATTTCCCAGAAAATTTAGGGAAGGTATGAACTTGGATTTTGAAAGCGTATAGTCATATATTTGTGCCTAATGGAAGGATACCCATAGGTAAGGAAATTGTTACAAAGAGGAAGTGACAGTGTCTTGTTAAGAACCCTGTGGAGCCAGACTATCCAAAATAATTCCAAAAGCTTGGTTCTACCAATTCCACATACTCGACCCTGTGCAAGTTCCCCAACTCTGTGAACCTCTGTTTCCTCATCTGTTACAAGTGGATATAATACCACTACCCATAGGTCTAGTGTGAGGATTTAACAGTCTAATAGATTTAAAATATCAGCAGTCAATATAATGAAACAAACCCAATTATCGCAAGTACAGAGTATAATGAAAATCGTCCTTTTTTTTTTCCTGAGGACAACAACGCTTTAGGTTTGTTTTTCCTCACGATTAATAAACACATATACATGTCTCAGTTTTATAGATAACTCTCTATGGTATAGAAAAGGTGAGTTCTCAGGTGTTAGTCAGTTTTTTCTTTTTTCCCAAGACGTATTTGTTTATTTGGGGTTGGGGGAAGGAGCAGAGGGAGGAAGAGAATTCTCAAGCAGACTCCCAATGGAAGGCAGAGCCTGACATGGGGCTCCATCCCACAATCCATGAGTTCATGACCTGAGCTGAAACAGGTGTTGGTCGATTTTAACAGCAAAACACCCTCCCTCTCTCTCACTCACAGGGGCTTTCATGTATGAATTTCCTCAAGGCATGTTTCCAGTGCTACAGGGCATTCTTTTCCCCATGAAGCAGGAGCCAGAGAAATGGATGTTCCAGCAGCAGCATCCGACATCAGCAAGCCCCGCCTCCCCATCCCCGCCTCCCCATCCAGTCAGTTCTGCCATCTTCGTTAGGCCTTCCCGCCCTCATCCTGAGAAGCCAGATCAGTGGAATACCCCAAGCCAAGTTCACTTCTTGAAGGCTTCAGGGGTGGGAAATGGGCATTTTCTAACAGTGCCGGGGAGAGATGTAGGCAGAAACAGGTTTCTTCAAAATCTCAGTGCCCTAAAGCCAGATCCCAATTGTGTGAACAGGAAGCTGGAGAAGTTGAGTGCAATAAAACCTTCTCCCAAAATGAAATTCTCTGGTATATCTAACGGATATTTTTATTCCTAGAAGCAAAATGAGCTCCTTTGGAGGCTCACGTTTAATAACCTTTAGTGTTTTTTCAGCATATGAGGGTAATAAGCTGTTTACATTAGTAAATATAGAAAACCATGGAGAAGGAAGACCAAGTAAATCTCCACTGCCCACTGTCTAATTTTGATGTATTTTTTTCCATTTTCACTCTCTCTCTCTCTCTCTCTCTCTCTCTCTCTCTCTCTCTCTCTCTAGGAAAAGCAAGACTGATTACAATGCTTTTGCAGATTTTATTTCACTTTTTCACCTACTGCAGTTGTTCCTAAACTTTGTTCACAGCACCCCTCAGGGGGTCATCAATTTTGTCATAGCGCCCCCTAGGTAAAAAGAACTATCCATTCCATTTATTAAGTACTTCAATCCAAATAACTTAATAAGTAAAAAATAACACATTTAAATTGAGATTTTAAAAAGTTCATGTAATTGTTGGCATACCCGGATGACTTAGTCGGTTATACACCTGCCTTCAGCTCAGGTCATGATCTCAGGGTCCTGGGAACAAGCCCCGCATTAGGCTCAGCAGAGAGTCTGCTTTTCCCTCTGCCCCTCCCCCCTCCAGCTCACGCGTGCGCTTTCTCTCAAACACTTTTAAAAATGAAAATAAATTGATGTCGTTCTTTTTTTTAAGATTATTTATTTACATGACAGAGAGAGAGATCAGATCACAAGTAGGCAGAGAAGCAGGCAGAGAGAGAGGAGGAAGCAGGCTCCCTGCTGAGCAGAGAGCCTGATGCAGGGCTTGATTCCAGGACCCTGAGATCATGACCTGAGCCAAAGGCAGAGGCTTTAACCCACTGAGCCACCCAAGCGCCCAACTGATGTAGTTCTTAAACCACTAATGAAATGTGCTCATCTGTTGGACATACATGGCTTCTTCAACCTTGAAACCAGGTTGCATAGGACAGTCTCATTTCCTGTTCCACATTGATTTTCACCCAGAACTTGCTTTTTCATCATGACAGCTGCCAGATACACAGTTTTGCATTCAGTGGTGTCATCAAAAGGCATAGAAGAGAATCCAGTATAGAAACAAATTACCTGGAGCTGGTGATTTATAAGGCTTCTGACAGGTTAGATATTGGTGTTTCCTTCAAAAGTTTAAAATATCCCGTCTCACCATGTGAGTTCATGGCAATCTTCTGGGGGATCTTGCCATACAGTTTGGGAACCAGGAATCATATTGTTATATTGTCTGCAATATTGTTTTTAGTGGTGCATTAGGACAGGCATACTATGATTTGAAGACTTTTCTGTTGTTAGAAATTTATGTTGATTGCTAGTTTTCTGCTATTGATACGTTCATTGCCCACAAAAGGCTGAGAAGTTCCATTCTTTTATGTAAAAGTGGAATTTCTGAACACACAGTTACTACCCATAGCTATTCTGTTATATTCTCACCTTGCAGAATCAGAGCCCAATTGGCCCAATTAGCTGGTGGCACCTGCAGTCTTGAACGCTTTGATTTTCCACCAACTCCTGTGATCTTCTTGGTTTTGTCAGTGTTCAGCTTCAGGAACAATGAACTTGTAAGAGGAAGCATTTTTTTTTTTAACCCATCAGCTATGCTTCAAATTTTCAAGTTAATGAGTAAAAATAAAGCCAGGGATTTGACAAGAATTTATAAATTAGCAACAACCAGAGAGAACTTTGCCTAGAACCTGGGGGGAAAATACAAATAAAAATAATTGTAAAATTCCCCAAACTCTGACTTTTGGTAATTCACACCCAAAACCTGAGCTCAGAATTGTCTCCTACCCCATTGGTGAGTTTGGCTCATCAAGGAAAAACATCAGGGTGCTTCTCAGCATTTTGCTTCTCTCCTTGGAGTAGTGTTTTTAGACAAGGATTCAGGTTTGGAATTAGCTTTTCTTTTTTTTTTTTAAGATTTTATCTATTTATTTGACAGAGACACAGTGAGAGAGGGAACACCTGCAGAGGGAGTGGGAGAGGGAGAAGCAGGCTTTCCTGCAGAGCAGGGAGCCCGATATGGGACTCAGACCCTGGGATCATGACCTGAGCCCAAGGCAGATGCTTAATGACTGAGCCACCCAGGTGCCCCTGGAATTAGCTCTTAAGAAAACATCCCTTCCCTGTGCTGTGTTAACATTCTCTCAGCTCTAAACTGCATCTTCCTGCCCTGGAAGGTTGTTATGTGGATCAAGTCAAACAAGAAAGAACTTCAGAATAAGAGTTCTCTGTAAACTGAAGGAGGTAGAGGTAATGAGAGAGGTGATTGGTGGTAGTAGAGGTGGGAGGAGGCAGTAGAAATAATCCTTTTTTCTTAACCTTCAAGAAAGGCTACTGTAGATGTGAAAGGCCTACAATTATTTTATGCCCAGTTAGAAAGTTCCATTGTCCACAATCCAACGTGCCTATGGGGTATTCCTCTCAAATTTGCAGATACTAGGTTCACAGTCCCATTTTCTCTGTAGGATATGAATTCTAGGGTGCAGGGATAGGGCTAATAGTACTCATTTATTTGAATAGACATGACCTTATCTGGGCCTTACTATGAAAAGTTAGGCATTGTTATCCTTGTATCACAGACCTGTTATCTGGTGTTCAGAGCACACAGGGGACATGCCGAAGGTGACACAGCCATCAAATGGCAGAGCTGAAACACGTCCCACCTAGCTCCTGAGATGCCTGGGCCTTTCCAGGCAGCCAAGCTGTGCTTAAGAAGGATGCTAGTTGCTGAGGGTAGAGCAGCCTTAACAGCGCATTGCAAGACGGGCATGTGCGGAGAAAACCAGCCTTAATTCCGAGAAAACAGGTAACTTGGAAGAAACTCTGTTTGCTTTACCTCTCTGATACATTCACCTCACCGTGAGCACTGCAGGGAAAACCTCCCTGTAAATACCTTCCAAGTGTTCAGATTCCATTGTTTTGTAATTTATTGGCCACAGCAATACCTTTGTCAGGCAATAACCATTTCTTTGTTCTGCAAGCTAGACTCTGTGCTGGCCCTTGCTGAGACGTGAGATGCATATGTCCGTGACTGAGATATTGATAACCAGCAGAGGCTAAAATTTTTACAGGATTGGACCAAATTTGAATTTCCTGATATGATTCTCTTATGCCTTATTTATTTTTATAGCAAGAATTCCCTACCTCTGCCAGATTCTGAGAGATGCAAGTCCTTCTCCAGGATTGTGATTTTTAGTATGATTTCCTTGTAATCTTTCATTCTCTAATGTTGGACCTCAGATGCAGATTTGAATTAAAATTTTCCTTGACTTGGAGGGGAGGCGGGGGTGGGGGTGTTAAATGGGTGATGGCCATTAAGGAGGGCACTTGTGATGAGCACTGCATATTATATATGAATGATGAATCACTGAATTCTACACGAGATGTTAGCTAACGAGAATTTCAATAAAAACCTGAAACTACAAAAATAAAGCATAAGTAACAGTTTCCTTGCTATAGGGCATATTAGCACCCTTGAGTGGACTGCTGGGTTATAGGTTTATATACCCTTAAGTCGAGTGAGTCTGCCTAATAAGCTTTCCAGGGTGGTGATACCAGTACACCACCAGTAAAGCACAGGACTACACATCTCCCTACAGTTTTTTTTTTAATATAAGATTTATTTGTTTGTTTGTTTGTTTATTTATTTGAGAGGGAGGGAGCACACGTGTGCATGGAATGGGGGGAGGAGCAGAGGGAGAGGAAGAGGATCTCAAGCAGACTCCCCACTGAGCAGGGAGCCCAACCTGGAGCTTGATCCCATGACCCTGAGATCATGACCTGAGCTGAAATCAAGAGTTGGTCTCTTAACCACCTGAGCCAGCCAGGCGCCCAGACACCTCCCTACAGTCTTACCAAGCCTTGGCATTATAAGCCATTCTAGTATTTGCAGCTCCGAGGAGGATATCACTGTGGTTTTTATTTCTCTTCTCTGATTGCTAATATGTTTGATCATCTCTTCATGTCACTGTTGACTGTTGGACCACTGTCTGTCTGTTCAAATCCTTGGCCAACTTTATCATTGGTTGCCTGTCTTTCCTGTTTTTGTCTGTTGGAAGGTTTCTTTCTGCATTAGTAAGCTTAGCTGGTGCATTTAACTTTAAGTGACCTCCTGCCTGATGTTCATGTTTCCAAAACTGATTTCTTTTTATTTATGTTTACCTGATATATCTTTTCTAATACTGTATTTTCCTTCGTGGGTGTATGTGTAAGCATTTTCTTGCAAACCACGTAAAGTTATTTGGGTGTATGTCATTTTGTCTTCCTGAAATCTGTCATTTATCAGAAGAATTCGGTACATTTATATTTTGTATCACAATCATATATTTGATTTTCTTTTTTCCGTATTAGTGTTTATTTAGTGTTCATAGAGGAGCAGAGAGGGAGGGAGAAGGACAAGCAGACCCTGTGCTGAGCGTCAAACCCTGTGGGAAGCTCATTCCCAGGACCCTGAGATCACGACCTGAGCAGAAACTAAGAGTTCGCTGCTTAACCAATTGAGCAATCCAGGCGCCCCTTCCCATTTTTCGATTTCATTAATGATTTTCCCCTTTGCTCATGGGATCACACACCTCCTTCCTCACTATATATATTTTCTAAACAAAACCCTAATTCCCCCAATGAGATGCACTGTGTTCCCCCCCCAAAAGATGCTCTATTTCCTCCCTGCCTCACACTCCGATAAAGACTTCCATTCCCTTTGTTCCCCTTACCCGCTCCTTGTGGATACCTTTATTTCTCGGATACCTCCCGAACTCTTAAACTTTGATGGAATTATTTGACATTTCTAGCACAATACTGTTATTAGGATTTCACTTCCATTATTTCAAGATTCCTTATTTAGCAATTTTGCTACACACCATGCCTAGACAGTTGCCTTTATTATCTGTCAGAATTAATATCTAGAGAGACATACAGAGACAGACGACACACTGGGTGTGTCGCTCAAGTTCTTCCTCTCCTCATGTTTATCTCGTGTTGAGATGGGTGCTCTGGGTTAGTGCTATCCACAGGAACTTTCTGTGATGATGGAAATGTCCTACATATGTACTTTCCGGCAGGTAGGCATTAGCAACCTGGAGATAATGCGCTCTGGAAATGTGGCAAGGATAATTCAGGAATTAAATTTTTAATTTAAATTCAAGTTTATTTAATTTAAATTTAAAATTAAATAGCCGTATATGGCTAGGGGCTACCAAATTGGGTAAGACAGATCTAGATAATTTATTATTTGCAGAGAATCTTGACTTTAGTATTATCTCTAAGATGAGTATATGAATGTTTGGGGTTTTTTTTAAGTTTATTCATTTATTTATTTAAGTAATCTCTACACCCATCCTAGGGCTCAAACTCATAATCCCGTGATTAAGAGTCACGTGTTCTTCTGACTGAGCCAGCCAGGCGCCCCTCTTTCTCTCTTTCTTAATTCTGACAATGGGTTGTATGTAGATTTGGTTTTGGTTTTGCTGGGGTACAGGCTTTTCAGGCCTTCTCTGTCAGGTTGCGTTCTCTAGAACCTGAGATGGGATTTGTGTGCAAGTGAACTAATTGAAGGGGAGCTCTCAGGAGAAACCTGTGGCAATGAGGGAAGATGAACAGGGCAGAAGGAAGAGCTGGGCAGAGAGGGCATCTGCTGGGGTCCGGCCTCAGCCCCACAGAGAGCTCGGGAGTGTGAATGGCACCACGGGGCTTATCTCACGTCAGGATAACATCTGTGACCCTTATTCCTACTTATCGATCGGTTGTTGGCTGTAGGTCACCCCAAAGAAGGGTACGACTTCCTGGGCCCTGCTGGGTCAGGCTGTGAGCCCCTTTTGAGAACACTGAGAGCAGTTCCCAGAAAAAGGGGGCAGCAACAAGCTACGAGCCGCCAGCACTCACCCCTGGTGAAGGGGAGATGGTCATGTACCCAGTACTTACTCCATGCTCTTTAAACTTTAGCAAATAATCCCATTGACATTCTCGTTATTTTTCCTTTCCTGGAAGTTTATAAGTTATTCTTAGAGTTATGGAACTTCAAGTGTGTGCTGACGTGGGTTTTTGTTTGTTTTGTTTTTGTTTTGTTTTTGTTTTTTTTAATATCAGTGCTACCTTGAACTCAGTGAACCCTTTTAACCTGCACACTCAGGTTTCTTCAGCTTAGGGAAATGGCCATCTATTATTTGTCAGTTCCATCCTCCCATCAGTCCTTTTATTCTGTTCACCCTGCTATTACTTTGTAAATCAACTCTTTTTTTCTCACCACAATTTTCATCTCTCAGTGCGTCTGCCCAGTTTCTTCCACACGTCAGTCTGTTTTATGTGACAGCAGCTCTCCTTCAGACCACACACCGGACTCTCTGCTTCTAGGTGTACTCTTGGCGCCGTGCTTGAGTCTTCAGGGACTCATTGCATGGAAGTCATCCTCTGTCTCTTCACAGTCGCTCACTTTTGTTGGGTATGAGTTTAATTTGCTATGAGTGAACACCTTCTCTCTCTGGATGTCAGAAATATATATATTTTATACACACACACATTCATATTCATATCCCAGTTTGCTGATGCACAGGTCTGGCTGTTTTCTTTCCAAGTGGTGGTAGTCCCACCGTTAGAAGCAGGCAAAGTGGACCATCCCTTGGGACTAATGGCCAGATGCAGGGGTGCTGACAGAGCCCCACTGAGGCCCCCGGGGAAAGCCCCTTGCTTCTCCCACAGTTTCTGTGCTCCCCCAGCCTCAAGGCAGAGACAGCATATGTCAGTTTTATATCAGCTCTTTAGAGCCCAGAGAACCACCCTGACACAGTCCACCTCCCTCAAGGTCCACACATTGCTGTGAGCCATGCTCTTCCCAAGGTCTGCCCCTGCTTTCCACTCACACACAGCCAGACCTCCGACTCTCTCCCAGCCCAGGAGAAACAAGCCCATCAGCTTTCTCTGTTCACATGTCCTTATCACCCATGCCTGGCTAATGTTCATGTGCCCATAGTCCCACGGAAAGAAGCAGATACACTGAAATTGAACTTGGAGAGGAAGGTAATGATGTTTGGATCATCAAGGTTCCAGAATACTCCTTGTACCTTCTGCGATCCTTCTGAAGAGACCTGTACTCAAATTAACATTCTTCTTTTTCAAGTCACTTTGTTTCAAAAAATGCTGTCAGGGACCCAAGGCTGCACGTTGGGGACACAGCAGTGGATAACTCAGGCGTGAATCTGTCCTTCCAGGAACATGTATTCCAGAGGTGAAATAATTCACTGCTGTGACCCAGAGTCATACTGTAGACTGTTGTGAAGGGATACATAAAGGGTACGGTGGGATGGTGATGAGTCCTAGCTCACAGTTCTGCTCTCCATACCCACAGAGTTGTCCCAACAGAACCTGCCACGTTAGTTGTACCGTAAAGGCATCCATTTCCTTCTGTTTCATCCTTGGACAGTGCGTAGCCAGGGGATCTGAAGAAAGGTGGCCAGGATGGTGGAGAATCTAGAGTGGAGGCAGTTGAGAACACTGGTAACTCCTGGTTGCAAACTCCAAGGAGGGAGGTACACAGTGGCCTTCCTCAGTCACCAAGTGGCTGCCCTATGAGAGGGGAATTCAGAATCCTTTAGGAATCCCCTCGGAGGAGAAACCAGAAGAGTTAAGTGAAGAAAGCAGGGGGGAGGGGGACGGGGAGGGGGACTGGTCAGTACTGCACGTACCCTCAGAGGAGCAGGGCTCGGGAACTGTGTGTGTTCTCTAGCAATGGAAAGGCCCATCTGGGAAAGTAGTGAGACCCTCATCATTAGAAAGTTTCCAGTACTGACCCACCTGCGCACATAAGAGACCCCGGGACACAGCAGATGGAGTAGGGGTCAAGCCAGGTGGGACTGGGGTGGAGAATTCCGCCTGGAAATTTAGTGTCTGAGAGGGAAGAGTATTAAGAGGTGGGGAAAGCGGGTGGGAGATGTGAGAAGTGAGGCCATGGTTTGGCAGCTGTGTCTCCTTCAAGGAGAAGTCAGGAAAGAATGGAGTTCGTTGTTCACTTCTCTCTCATCAAGTCCTGCAGGACATCTCTGGTTCCTGAGATTGAATACAGCCATAATTTTTTTTCCTTCCAAATTTTTCTTTCTTCTGTTTTCCTCTCTGGTCTGCCAACAGTAAAGCAACAAGAAAAAGAGAGCCTTCCTTATCTCTGCTCAAAACCCTTCAGTGCTGAAACATATGCTATGTTATAAATACATTCATTTATCTAAGCTTTGTTTAATTTGCTTGTACATTTTCCTTTTAGAAACATGCCTGTCACCAAGCAGGTGCTCAATAAATATTTGATGATTGAACTGGTACATTCCAGCCCATAATAGTTTGTCATATGTATTAACATACGCCTCAGCAGTTACACTGGGCAGGGGCTCTCAGCAAAGGAGACAGTGCAGCCACATGGCATAGAACCGGGTGTCTTCATCTGATTATAATGTAGCAGGCTGATAAAATTTGGGAGGTTCCTGATGTGTTTGTATATATACATAAAGTCACGTTAAACTTTATACGTTAGGCACTGGTCTCCTCTGTTAAAGCTGTATTTACTATCTTACCTCCAGCTTTGCTCCTGATGCTGTCGCCTAGTATTGTATTTTCCTTAGAGTATGCTGCCACCTACTGGACTCAGGGACACTTTACAAGGCTTTCCATCTTTCATGTACTTAACAGAAGGGTTTTCTTTTTGTTGTTGTTACATTAATATTAATCTAATTGCAGGTTCAAACAGTTGTATAACTCCTTTGATACCTTTGGCATTTTATTCCATGGTGTGTCTTCAATTTCGGACACAATTTAGGGTTTAATGGTTTTGGATGATGGACAGTAAAACTCATTTAAATATTTTACTTTTTGTTTTCCCTGATCTGGTAGAAAAGCCACTGAAACAAGAGTCGGGATTCTTGGGTCCTAGTCTCATCCCTGCAAAATGAGTAAATCCCACCCTCTGTTTCGTCATTTTTCACTGAAGGGTTTAACTGCGTCTGCTGTTTCTAAAGACAGCCTGTGGCAGCCCATCAACCAACTGTATAGAAAGGCAAGAAATCTGGGAAGAATTACTTAAAATACAAATTCCCAGGGTCCAGTCCCAAGATTTCTCAAAGACTCACTGAACTAACAGGTAAATTCTTTTCCTGCATTCCACCTTTAAAAGCTGACTTGGTCAAGAAAAAAAATGCAAAGGGTGCCACCTAGTGTCCGTGAAGAGTCCTTACAGCCTCACACTCAGAATTAACTGGATACAGCAGCGGCTGGCACTTGGTGCTTTTTGTTTCTATCAGATGCGGACATTTTGAAACTTTAACTTGTCAGTATTTCCACTTATAAAGACAATCGGATTTGCATTTAATCAGGGAAGCCAATGCTGTAATGAGATAAGCAAACATGATCCTATCAATTCACTTGGAATAATGGGTATGATCTCTCTTCTGATCTGAGTGGGCCTTTTTCTGAAAGTGTGCCTGAAATCATACACAACTGCCCGAGTCTAGCTTTCTGCTCTTACCTATATTTGCACACAACTCTGGGAAGACCAAAGTGAAGGACTGAAAAGACAGGACTTGTGCAGAGGAAAATGCCAGTTTCTAACGACCCATTCTTACTGAGACCGCTAAGGAATTCCACAGTGTTTTACCTCCACCCACTGCCCACCCTGGATTTTCTACCCTTAGGTCCTGACTGCCCAGGGAAGGCTAACATTATCAGGTTCCCAAGGTAGGGGACAAGCTCTCACACACCCCCGCCTATCGCCCTGTTGTGCCCCAGAGCCTTGCTTCCCAGGATGCCGGTCATGGGCCGGCAGCTTCCCATCCCTGGCAACTCTTGGATGCAGACTCTCAGGCCCATGCTAGACCTGCTGAATCAGAATCTGCATTTGAACAAGACAAGACGTCCAGGAGAGGAGTGTGCAGGGTAAAGCTTAAGTGCCATCTTGGAGGACACAAAGGACACAAACAAAGGCTTTAGCCAGAGAGAACTCGGATTCCCTTCCCAACGTGCTGCTTCCCTTGCTGTGTCCCCAGGAACATATACTGGTCTGGAAGGATGAGCACCCGCCTGATCTGGATTTGGCATCAGAACCTGCCGCTTCCTGTCTATATGATGGGGGGAAGCCCCTTGATCTTCCTCTGTCTCTAGTCCCCCTGAGGTATGGTGGGAGCTCTGATACATACTGCAAGACACGGGAGGGGCTGGCCTGTGGGAAGAGCTGGCCTAACACTTGTCTCAACATCTGTCCTTGATAAATGCTCTTTCCTCAACGTCTGTCCTTGATAAAAGCCCCGCTTCAGTTGAACGTATGGTAGGGCATAGTCTCAGCCCTGCTTTGCGTGGGCGAGTGAGCCAGACACGCGAGTGAGCATCTTGGATGTCTCCCCCAGCCTTGCAGCCTCGGAAGGCAATTCCCGACCACTCCCCGGCCCACGCTACTCCCCTCCCCACGCCCTCCCACACAACTACGAGCAAGATAAAACAGTTGTTTTGATGCAGCAACAGTCATTGGAACACACTGTAGTGTTTTTTCATTCCTTTAACAAAGGACCCATGCTAGGAGTCCACGGACTAGACTTACTGGCCAAATCTAGCCTGACATCTGTTTGAGGTGGGGGGGTAGGGGATGGTTACTGTTGCTGTTGTTGAACAGACCTTATTATTATTTTAGCATGTTTAGGTTGACGGCAAAACTGAGCTGAAGGAACAGAGAATTCTCGTACATCCCATTTCCCTACGTACACACAGCCTCCCCCAACTCTCCTCATCCCCCCCGCCAGAGGGGTAGCTCTGCTCCAGTCCAGGAACCTGCACTGACAGGCTGTAGCCACCCCAAAGCCATCGTTCACATTAGGGTTCACACTTGGTGTTGCAGATTCTGTGGATTTTGACAAGTGTACACTGACATGTATCCATCATTATTGTATCATATAGAATAATTTCACTGCCCTAAACTTCTCTCCGTTCCATCTATTCTTTCCTTCTACTTCCCCAGCCTCTGGCAACCACTGATCCTTCTACCATCCCCACAGTCTGGCCTTTTCCAGAATGTCATGTAGTTGGAATCCTGTGTAGCCTTTTCGGGCGGCCTTCTTTCATTAATAATGTGCATTTAAGGTTCCTCCATGTTTCTCATGGTTTGATAACTCACTTATTTTTAGTCCTAAATAATACTCTATTGCTGGGATGTACCGGTTTATCCACTGGCCTGTTGGAAGCCATCTTTGTTGATTCCAAGTTTTGGTAATTATTAAAATCAAAGTTACCATAAATACTCATGTGCAGGCTTTTGTGTAGACATAAGTTTTCAACTCATTTGGATAAATATTAAAGAGCACAATTACTAGATCGGGTAAAAGTGTGTTTAGTTTTATAGGAAACTACCAAATTGTCTTCCAATGTGGCTCTACTATGTAGCATTCCCACCGGCAATGAATGAGAGAGTTCTTGTCCCTCCACACCCTCACCAGCATTTGATGGTGTCAGTATTTTGGATTTTTCTCCTTCTAATAGATGCACAGTGGTATCTCGTTTTATTTGCAATTCCCTAGTGACATGTGATGCTGAGCATTATGCTTCTTTGCAATCTGAATGTAGGTATCTTCTATGCTGAGGTGTCTGTTAAGATCTGTGACCTATTTTTTAATTGGGTTGTTTTCTTGTTGAGTTTTACACGTTTTTTTGTTTGTTTATGTTCTGGCCAAGAGTTCTTTATCAGGTGTGTCTTTTGCAAATATTTTCTCCCCTTCTGTGGCTTGTCTTCTCATTCTCTTGACAACGTCTTTCACAGAGCAGAAGTTTTTAATTGTAGTGACATCCAGCTTATCGATTATTTCTTTCATAAATAGTGCCATTGGTGGTGTGCCTAAAATGTCATCATCACACTCAAGATCATCTAGGTTTTTCCTTTGTTATCTCTTAGGAATCTCATAGTTTTGCATTTTATGTTTAAGTCTATGATACCTTCTGAGTTAATTTTTGTAAAGACTATAAGTTCTGTGTCTAGTTTCTTTTCTCTCTTTCTTTCTTTCTTTTTTTTTTTTTTGCATATGGATGTCTAGTTGTCTCAGTACCATTTGTTGAAGTGACTATCTTTGCTTCCTTGTATTGTCTTTTGTCAAATATCAGTTGACTATATTTATAGGGGTCTATTTCTGGACCCTCTCTTCTGTCCCATTGATTTATTTATCAATTTTTTTGGCAATACCACACTGTCTTCATTACTATAGCTTTATAGTAGGTCTTGAAGTCAGGCAGTGCTAATCCTCCAACTCTGTTCTCCTCCTGAAAATTGTTGACTGTTCTGGTTTTTGTTTTGTTTTGTTTATGTTTTGTTTTATTTTTAACTCTCCATGTAAACTTCAGAAGCAGTTTGTCAGTATCTACAAAACAACTTCCTGGGATAATTTTGATTGTGATGGCACTGAATCTATAGATTGAGTTGGGAAGAATAGACATCTTGACAATACTGGGTTTCCCCATCCATGAACATGGAATATTTCTCCATTTATTCTTTTGGGGTTTTTTTTTTTTTTTCATCCGAGGTTTTCTCATTTCGGTCTAGTATATATTTTGTTAGATTTGTACCTAACCTACACCTACCTAGATTTATATCGTTCATTTTAGGAGATGGCAGTGTGAGTGGTATTTTTAATCTTAAATTCCATTTATTTATTGCTGGCATATTGGAAAGTGATCAACTTTTGTTTAATAAACTTGCACCCTGGGCGCCTGGGTGGCTCAGTGGGTTAAAGCCTCTGCTTTCGGCTCAGGTCATGATCTCAGGGTCCTGGGATCGAGGCCCGCATCGGGCTCCCTGCTCAGCGGGGAGCCTGCTTCCCCCTCTCTCTCTGCCTGCCTCTCTGCCTCCTTGTGATCTCTCTCCCTCTGTGAAATAAATAAATAAAATTAAAAATAAAAAAATAAAATAAACTTGCACCCTGCCGCCTTACTGTAATCATTTATTTCAGGAATGTTTTTTGTTGTTGTTGATTCTTTTTGATTTTCTGCATAGACAATCATGTCATCTGTGAACAAAGACAGTTTTATCTCTTCCTTCACAGTTTACCTTTTATTTCCTTTTCTTAGCTTATTGCATTACCTAGGACTTCCAGTAAGATAGACAGTTTTATCTCTTCCTTCACAAACAGTTTACCTTTTATTTCCTTTTCTTAGCTTATTGCATTACCTAGGACTTCCAGTAAGATATCTAACAGGAGCGGTAAGAAGGGACATCCTTGCCTTGTTTCTGATCCCAGCAGGAAAGCTTTTATTTTCTCACCATTAATTAGAAAGTTAGCTTTAGGTTTTCTGTAGACATTCTTTACCAAGTTGAGGAGGTTCTTCCTATTCTTGGTTTGCTGAGTTTTTCTTATGAATGTGGGTTGGATCTTACCAAATGCTTTTTCTGCATCTGTTATTGTGAAAATGGGATTTTTCCTCCTTCAGCCTGTTGACGCGGTAGATTACAGTAATAGTTGAATGTTGGACCAACCTTG
This sequence comes from Ailurus styani, assembly GCA_002007465.1. Lineage (NCBI taxonomy): Eukaryota > Metazoa > Chordata > Mammalia > Carnivora > Ailuridae > Ailurus > Ailurus styani. The sequence continues at coordinate 77,480 of LNAC01000516.1, forward strand.
CATCCCTGGGATAAACCTGTGGTCATGGTATTTAATTCCCTTTATACATTGTTAGATTCAATTTGCTAATATTTTCTTAAGGATTTTTGCATCAATGTTCATGGGAGATACCGGTCTATGTTTTCCTTTCCAGATGATATCATGGTCTGGTTTGGGTATTAGAGCAATGCCAGCCTCATAGAATGTTCCCTTTGCTTCTATCATCTAGATAAACTAGTAAAGAATTGATATAATTACTTCCTTAGATGTTAGTCTCTGGAAGGAAAAACATTTGGGCTCTGCTAAAATCCTCCTCTTGAAGACAAGTCTTATATAAAAGAGTGGTTCCTTTTCCTCCTCTCCCTGCTGGAAGCATGAGGGCATATTTCTCATACTCACTGTGAGAACCAGGCTGAGCTCCTGGAGGAAAAGCCACAAAAGTGGGAAACACCCCACCACCACCTTATGAAGTTTTTAACTCCAAGACATACTTAGACTGAGCCTCCAGGAACTGGTCAATTATAGATCAGGTTTTCCCACCCTGGTGCTTGTTCCAGAAAAAGTTTCTGCTCTAGTCCATGGCAGTTCTCCGGATCTGCCTGTGGGGGCAGCAGTCCGCCCATGACCTCACTTCTCTGACCGAGCTCGGGAGACTTGTCGATTTTTCAGTTATGTTCAGCTTGTTCACCTGCTGTTCAGAGTGGCAGCTTCCAAGCTCTTTAGATGCTGGACCAGAAGCTGGAAGTCTGGTTTTTGTAAACAGAGTTTTACTGGAATGAAACCACACCCGTTCAGTTCCATACTCACTGTGGCTCCTTCAGGACACCACAAACACCTTCTGGCCCACGACGCCCCAAATACTGACTGCGTGGACATTTACAGAAAAGCCTTGCTGACCCCTCTTCTAGGCGACAGGGATCAGATAATACGTAAAACAAAAGTCCTGGTTTTGCAGAGTTTATATTTTAGTGAGGGAGAGATGGTAAGTGCCAGGGGGAAAAATAAAGAATGGGACAGCAAGTGACCGGGAGAGCGATCAGCAGGACGGTAGGGGAAGATAAGGTGACATTTCTGCAGAGATGGGAATGGGGTGAGGGCGCAAGTGGGGGGGGGGCGGGGCGATGTGCTTCCAGACAGGGACGACAGGTGTTAGGTGGGGTGTGCTCAGGCAGCTGGCCTGCGGTGCAGAGAGACCCAGGAGCCCCTGGTAGGAGCCGAGGGCAGGCCTCCGTGGGAACTTTGGATTTGGATGTCCGCTGTCCACTGTGCTTCAAAGTTTAATTAATGCATTCCAATGGGGCATTTTCCTTAAAGGACCAAACAGCTTTTGCCTGAGGGATTGGTTGGTGTGGGGGGGGGAGGGTCAGAATGACATTATTCATACTTATTTAAAGAATTTAAAAAGAACAGGGCTGTCTCCAATGACATTGCCTGGAAAGAGACCTTAAGGTGAAGATTTCTTTCTTTCTTTTTTTTTTTTCAAGATTTTATTTATTTATTTATTTGAGAGAGAGAAAGAGAGCATGAGAGGGGAGAAGGTCAGGGGGAGATGCAGACTCCCCATGGAGCTGGGAGCCCAATGCGGGACTCAATCCTCGGACTCAGGGATCATGACCTGAGCTGAAGGCAGCCTCTCAACCAACTGAACCACCCAGGTGCCCCTGAAGGTTTCTTTCTTATGCAAAGGATTTTCCAAGGAAGTGCTCCCAGGAAAGACTGGTAAACGGTTGAAAGAAACAGGCAGACAGAGGAGGAAGAAAGGAGCTAAGCAATGGGCAGCTTGTGGCAAATTTCCAGCCTCAGCCCAGTCCCGTGGGGAGCTCTGGAGCGTACATCATTCCTCAGAGTTGAGTCCCACTCGAGCCAGGAGCTGGGCTCCACACTCCCACCAGGAGCAGAGCAGGTGGGCCGGAGGACGGTGCCAGGAATGAACCGGGTGGAACGTGAACTCCCCAGCAATGCTGCTATCCATCTCTGCAGGCAGAGCAGCCCCAACAATCCCGGGGCGGGGCAGTCCTTCAAAGATCACTTACAGGAACCAGCCCTTAGCAGCAAGCAAAGCACATGGGAGCCAAGACGGGGACCCACAGGAACGGTAAAAGAGATCCACGTGGATCCCAGCAGATTATCCACAGCGTCTGCTCCAAAGACCAAAGGGGAATTTACAGAATGAAAGAGGAAATACCTTAGGGTCCTGTAAAGTTGCCAGCACCTTATATTTGCCTATCTGTAATTGAAATGTCAGACACATCTCCTGGATTATATCCAGCTAAAGGTACGAAATTTAATATTCTGCGTGCTGCAAACCCACAGGACTATGGAGCTGGCTCTCTCGTCAGGGAGTGGGCCAGTGATTTTGTTTGAGAAAGCCAAAAAAAAAAAAAAATACAGCAGAGATAGCTAATAGTGCAGGCCCTGTGTGCTAAGGCCTGTTCAAGGTCTACCTGGGCAGCATATAAGGGTGGGGTTTAATAAGAGCTTGATTATCCGGAAGGCGTAGGCTAATTCTTCCATTCCTCGGATAAACCTCCAGAGCGGCTAATCTGGTTCTGAATGCATTGAGTGCAAAAACAGTGGTGGGCTTTGTTGGCCTACCGTACACAATGAGTTTTTGGTAAAGTAATTTCAGCTTTATCATCAAGAGACTTTAATAAGATGCCTTTTAAAAAGCATCTTAAACAACTCCAGTTGCTTTTATCTATTTTCAACACCAGGGGGCAGACTCGAGTCTTTGAAATCTGTCCTGTGCGGCGGTTCTTAAAAAACAATAACTGGGTCTAATTTAAAAACAAAACAAAACAAAACAAAAAACCTACTACACTTAGCTACCTCAAGAAAATTACCATTCTGCATTTTACTTCTTCCACCATCACTTGCTGAATACAAAACTCTTTGGAGCTGGCTTTAAAAGTGTTACTGTCCATCTGTCCTGTCTCTTTCTACTTCATTTAGAACAGTTTTTGAGGATTCGTATGAATTTTAAACACGAAGATATTACTATCTGTGTTAAAGACCATCAGTTAATATAAGGGCCGTGGCTTCCAAATTCCTAGAATAGAAAATCTGCCCAAAGTGGTCATGTTTAATATGTTCCTGTTCTGCTAGTACAAAACCTTTCCGTAAAGCATGCACAGTGGCTATCAGAGGAGCCCTGATGTCCTTACCCCCAATGGCTTTGACTGCTGGTGGCTGACAGGTGGTCTCAGAGCTCAAGGTTGATGTGTTCCGCTGCCCAGTGCAGTCCCTCACCATAAACACTGCCTCACAGGGGGAAAGGAATGGTTTGCCTTCTCTGTCCCTGTTGGTATCTTTGTCTGGAAAACATCAATGTTTTTAGGCCTGTGCTTTGCTCACAGCTCGAGTATGTGGACACCTGTGCAGGATTAAACTGCGATGTCTCTGATTCCTTTTTTTTTTTTTTTAAGATTTTATTTATTAGAGAGAGAACGAGACGGGGAGAGGGAGAGGGAGAAGCCAACTCCCCACTGAGCAGGGAGCCCAACACGGGGCTTGATCCCAAGACTCTGAGATCATGACCTGCGCTGAAGGCAGCCTCTTAACCAACTGAAACACCCAGTGCCCTGCGTCTCTGATTCTTGTCAATCTGTTAGGTGACACCCTAGCTCAGTTGCTCAGAGTGGCACGAATAGACACCAGCTGCAGGAAACCTCTTCATTTGACTCATTCCCATGGCTCAGCCTGAATCAGCTGGCAAATGAGAGCCGCTGGTCTGGGCGAGGGGAAGCACGGTATCTTTTCATTCCTAGAAAGACTACAAAGTGTAACGCACCGCCTCCCATGCCCCAATTCCCACCCACCCCCCGCCCCCACGCCCATCATGATGAGGTCGCCAGTACCCTGTCACACGAGCCTTGTGTCTGGCTTTCTCCTATCCTGGGGAGGGGGGTTGAGTTCATACTTTCAGATAATGGGCATAACTTGGTGAAGAGGTATCCTTCGTTCGCTAAATTTGCAGGTGTTTGCTTTATCTGTCATCGTTCTTAATACCCTCCATTACTAGACTTTTCCCTTTCTCCTCTTTAATTCTTGTGTCTGTTACCAGTGGCATCAGATGAAGGAGCAGCAGCTGGACAGTTTAATTTATTAGGGTTGTCAGGACCAATCTACCACTGGTAATAGAACACAGTGCAAGTGGACTTGTCCAGCAAAGCAGATTTAATCTAAATGATTCAAATAGTGTTTCAGCAGCTTCCTATAAATTAATTCATTTTAGACTTCCCCTATTCATCTTCTTTTAATTTAAGAGTATGTACACATTACATACACATTTCTCTTTCAAAAATACCCTGTCAGGTTTTACAGAAAAGAGATTTGATATTTAAAATATTTATCTTCTGATTTTGAAAATGGTAATTGAAAATCAAACAGAAAGAAAACCTTGAGGTTCAATGATCAGTTCAGATCCATTCCAGGAAGGAGCCCTTCCACCTCATGTTCTTGGACCACTTGGCTATCCTCTGAGCTTCACGCCTTGCTTGATTCTGCCACTGAAACTGGCTGTGTGGGTTGGACTAGGTCTCTTAACCTTTTCCATATGTCCTTATGTCTCCATATGTCCTTATGTTTCCTTATGGCCTATGTGGATGATAATTCTACCAATCTTATAGGGTTAGAGAGTGGATTAGATTTGACCATATATGTAAGACCATATTTGTAGGTTTGACTATATATGTAGATTTGACCATATATAACCTAGACACAGCTCCTAGGAGATAAAGTATTGTTTTTAACATTAGCAGTGGGATTGCTGGCTAAGATGTGGACTCTGTAGCCAGCTGGCCTCAGTTCAGCTACCCAGCTTTTCTATTTACTGGCCCAGGCCTCAGTTTCCACATCTGTAAAGTGGGGATTAATGCTAGGACAGACCTCATTGAGTTGTTTTGAAGATTAAATAGAAAAACAGAGAAAACTTCAGACAGTGCATAGTACATCAAAAGCACTGTAATATTATCCATCCATCTATAAAATCAACTTGGGGATGCCTGGGTGGCTCAGTCGGTTAACCGGCTGCCTTCGGCTCAGGTCATGATCCTAGGGTCCTGGGATCAAGTCCCACATCAGGCTCCTTGCTCAGCAGGGAGCCTGCTTCTGCCTCTCTCTCTGTCTCTGCCTGCCACTCTTCCTGCTTGTGTTCTCTCTCTCTCTCTCTCTCTCTGACAAATAAATAAATAAAATCTTTAAAAAAAAAAAAAGAAAAAGAGAAACAACTTGGATCCAAAAGCCCTTTGGAAACAGGAAGTTGGATTCCAGCTGGTTTGGGCTGACCAGTCTGCAGGAGGCACATGATCTGGACAAGAAGAACAATGTGGAAAGACGGTCCTGAATTTTCCCTGGGGCAGAAGCCCTGTGTGAGTTGGACACCAGCCAGGGAGAGGCTTAAACCCGTAGGTGCCAGGATGTGCTGATTCTCTGATGAAAGTAGGGCCAAGCTTGAAGCCTTTGGGGAATGAGGTGACATAAGAAGGGATTCTCAGAAGGAGGAGAAGAAGACAGAAGAGGTGGAGTTGACAGAGACTAGGAGGATGGACCACTACCTCCTCCCCACCACGCAAAACTGCCTGCTGCTTACATGTCCTCCCTCCCTAGCACCAGGCACTTCCCAGGAAATGCCAAAGGTTGCATGGTTCCCCGACAGCTCCATTTATGCAGAAAGCCACTGTGTCATTGGACAGGTAGCTTGTAGGCGATTTGGCTGCTTCTCTGTCTAGAGGCATCTATGACCTTTGCTCTCCAGACCACCGTACCTACCACCTTGCTATGGTCTGCGATCCTTCTGTGTCGAAAGGGGTCCCACCCAGATTCCTGGGTTTTGTGCTAAGACAAAATGGGGCCAAATAAATCTGGTTGGCTTTCCCTTCAAAGCCACCTCTGTCTCAACCATCTGTGACTCAGAGGAATAGGAACCAAAATGCATGACTGATGATGCGTGTTATTTCTGTTTTGTTCATTGCTTGCTTTGTTTTTTGTTTTGTGTTGCTTTCTGGTTAGAAACCAGAGTAAGCAAGTGGATATTTTTGCCTGCAAACACCTTATGTCATACACATTCAGGCAAAATGAAGAATTAGAGATTTGGATTAAGTTCAAATTATTCCCTAAAAGGAAACCCAGCTTCACTTGATAGAGGGTCCTTCCTGCATTTTGCTCAGATGCTGTTGTCACGTGTGACTGATTTGGAGCAGCTCTGTCAAATGTTGCGTGTAAACCAAGCTTTTTACCCGCTACCAATCTAGCATGGAAAGTCCTGTAATACAGAACAGTGAGAATAGGATGAACCGCAAAAGAAACCTTCAGATTCTTAGGACCTGAGTCCTAAATCAGCCTGAAGCTCTGTCCATAAAGGTGATGAATGCATGGCAGGTGAGCGTCTGTACTAGTCACATCCCAGACCCCAGAAGGCTCTGCTTCCCCTGAGTGCAGGTGAGCTAGCCATGGGCAGCCGTGCAGCCACTGGATACCGGGGAAGTTGCAGGCAAGGGCTATGACTTCAGACATTCCTGGATTTTAATCCTGACTTCACTACTTTACTAGTCAACTCCGGTGGTAAAAATGCTGTATTAACAGCCCCCAGTGGGTAATGGCTTAGAAAAACACATAGTCTCCTTGCTCACAGGTCTGCAGGTTGGTGGGGCCACTCTACCTCAAGCTTCAGGACAGCTGAAACTGACTATAGGGTTTAGGCGGGGTTCAAGTTTGCTCTGGATGCTTCTGAAATGATTCTTGGATAAGCAACTACCCAGAACATGTTTTCAGGGAAGATGGCAAGAACTCAAAGAACCAAGCCAAACCAGACAAGTGTATAGAAGCCTCTGCTTATGTCCATTCACCAACCTCCCAATGGCCAAAGCAAGACACATGGCCCAGCTCTGAGTCAATGGATCAGAGATACATACTGCTCATGCTCTCCTGGGAGGGACTGAAAAGGCACATGCAAAGAGTGGGATATCTAATCATTATAGGGAAGGGGTGAAGAATTGCAGCAATATTTAAGTCTACTACAACCCTTAGCAAGCTATAGAATCTTGGAAAATCTTATAACTTTCTTTTTCCATTTGTAACATGATGCTTAATAATACTTGCCCCCAGGGCTGCTGGAGAGTTTAAAAGCAAGAGATAGAGGGTAGCACATAGTAAGAGACCCATAAAGGGTGACTTAATGTAACAAACCCACACGTTCCAATTTGGACCCTTTTTCTCTCCTTATGTCCTCCCTTTGCCATCCCACCAGCAGCACCTCCCTCCCCCAATTCCTAAATGCTCCTGCTTGGCCTTCTCTCACTTCCAGGACTGATTCAAATTATTATACTTGCACAAGAGGTTAGGGCAGTATGCATGTCTTTGCAGACTCTCCCTTGTATTTAGCCTGCAGGAAAGATAGATTGCGAAGCAGATATTAGCTTTGTGATTATGAAGCCCCTGTTACTAATGAGGCCTCTGATAGTGCACACCTCCACCTCACTGTGCAGCTTGCACAGGAGAGAGAGCTCTGCAGAGCTGATATTGAGTCAGCCCGCCATAGGGGAATCACTTGCACACACTGCTCCTCAGCCAGCACTGGGTCAGTGAGACTGCTGACTTCCAGGAGAGAAGTTTCTGGCTCTTTGCCCCATGGAAGTAGCAGAATACACAAGCCATGCAGACCAGAAGACTGTCCAGAGAAAGGAGGAGATAGGCCCTGGAGCCACGCATTTGCCCTAACCCTTCTCCATTCCCCCATCAGATAAGTCACATCCAGACAAGCGTGTGGAGGAGGCAAGAGAGAACAAAAACATCGCCCCAGTGGAAGACCCTCCGTGGAAACATGAAACATGGGGACAAGGAAGAAGCTGTTGCCCTTATAACCTGTTTGTTTGTTTTTAAGAGAGAGAGCACATGTGTGTAAAAAAGAGTGTGAGCTGAGGGAGAAGGAGAGAGAAAATCTTAAGCAGGCTCCACACCCATTATGGAACCCCATACAGGGCTCAATCTCATGACCCTGAGATCAGGACCTGAGCCGAAATCAGGAGTCAGACACCCAACCGACTGAGCCACCCAGGAGCCCCCCCCCCCATGACCTGTTTTGCAAATGAGGAAGGCTACTTCCTTGCTAGGAGCTTTCTAGCCAGTGGAGAAATCTGTAGGGTTAGAGTCACTGGCATGGCCTAACGCAAAGGATCAGCCCGCTGTTACCACAAATAAGGTTGGATAACAAAACCCTCTGAAGCTCAAGAGCTTCAAACACACTCAAAACTACAAAACAATTGCTGAAAGAAATTAAAGACATAAATAATGGAAAGACACCCTGTGTTGATGGATTGGAAGACTGTTAAGATGGCAGTGCTTCTCAAAGCGATCCTCAGAACCAGTGCACTCCCCATCAAAATCTCAAGAGCACTTTTTTGTAGAAATAGAAAAAAATGCATCCTAGGGACATTTGGGTGGCTCACTTGGTTAAGCGTCTAACTCTTGATTTCAGCTCAGGTCATGATCATCATCATTTTATCAAGTCGTGAGACTGAGCTCTCTGCTGGGCTGTGGAGCCTGCTCAAGATTCTCTCTCTCTCCCTCTGCTTCTCCTCACCATCATACTCTCTCTCTCTCTCTCTCTCTAAAAAACAAACAAACAGGAAATGCATCCTAATATTCATATGGAATCTCAAGGACCCCAAATAGCCAAAACCATCTTCAAAAGAACAATGTTGGAGGACTCACATGTTCTGATCTCAAAACTTACTATAAAAGAACAATAAAATCCAAAGCGGTATGGTGCTGGCATAATAGACCAATTATTGGCATCTAGACCAATGGAACAGAATATGGAGCCCAGAAACATGCCCTTACATATGTTACGGTCAAATGATTTTTTGATATGGTGCCAAGACCATGTATCAGAGAAAGGACAGTATTTTTAAACAAATGGTGTTGGGAAAACTGGATATCCACATACAAAAGAATGAAGTTGGATCCTTACCTTATACTATATACGGATGTTAACTCAAAATGAATCAAAGACCTAAACGTTAGAGCAAACAAATAAATAACTATAAAACTCTCAGAAGAAAACATAGGAGAAAAGCTTCATGACATGGATTTAGTCATGATTTCTTGGATAGGACACCAAAAGCACAGGCATCAAAAGAAAAAAATTGGACTTTGTCACAATTTAAAACTTTGTACATCAAAAGACACAATCAAGAAAGTGAAAACACCAGCCACAGAATGGGAGAAAATATTTGCAAATCAAATATCTGACAAGGCATTAACATCCAGAATATATAAAGAGCTTCCACAGCTCAACAACAAACAACTCAGTTCAATAGTGGGCAAAGGACTTGAGTGGACATTCTCCAAAGAAGATATAAAAAGGCCAGTAAGCACTTGGAAAAAAATGTTCAACATCACTAGTCACTGGGGAAATAAAAATCAAAATCATAATTAGATACCACTTCATACATATTAGAATAGCTCTTAAATAAAGAGAGCTATAGATGGCTAGATAAATATTTTTTAATGCATAATAAATGTTTCAAGGATATGGAGAAATTGGAACCTTCATGCATTGCTGGTGGGAATATAAAATGATACAGCTACTGTGGAAAACAATTTGGTGGTTTCTCAAAAGTTAAACATAGGACTTACATATGCTCCCATAATTCTGCTTATCACTCTATATTCAGAAGAACTGAAAGCAGGGGGTCAAATAGATGCTTGTACACCAGTGTTCACAGCATTATTCACAACAGCCAAAAGGCAATCCATCAATGGATGAATGGATAAACAAAATGTGGTCTATACATATAATAAACTATTATTCAGCCTTAAAAAGGAGGGAAATTCTGACACCTGGCACAACACGGATGAACCCTGAAACTATGCTAAGTGAAAAAAGCCAGACACAAAAGGCCACATATCCTATGATTCTACTTATATGGGGGACCAAGAACAGGCAAATTCATAGAGACAGAAAATAGATGAGAGGTTATCAGGACCTGGGGAGGGTAGTTATTTTGGAACAGGTACACTTTCTGTTCAGGTTGATGAAAAAAGTTCTGGAAATGCATAGTGGTGGTGGTTGAACAACAGTGTGTACCTAATGCCATTGAATTATATACGTTTAAACAGATTTAAAAAGGTAATTTAATTCCTGTTTATCGCCATAGTTTTTTAAAGAGCTTACAACAGTAAGCGCTTGTCCCTCACGGTTCTGCAAGGTGGCGATTTGGCTTCGCTCACCCAGTAGCTCTCCTAGTCTCATCTGGGCTCACTCATGGGTCCGCAGTCAGCTGCTGAGGGGGCTGGGGGCTGCCTGGGCTACGATGGCCTCAGCTGGGATCCCCTCTCTCTGCCCCTTGTCATTTCCTCAGGCTAGCGCGGGCAACTGGGCAGGGCCCACAACTGCACGGTCTGCAGAAATGTAGGCTTGAAGAGGCACAGCATCACTTTGGCTGCATTTTATTGGCCAGAGCAAGTCAGGTGGTCAAGGCCAGCCTCAGAGGGAAGGGGAGCAGACCCCATCTCATGATGGGAGCAGCTGCAAGGTCTCCTTGCAAAGGACGTGGATACAGACAGGAGAGGAGAACTGGCAACTTTTGTGCAGGAATGTCCCACAGTTTGGCAGTGTTACTAGAGAAAACTGTGTTAGGACACCAAATGGTTTGTGACAGGATAGGCTCATGAATCTGATCTAAGAGTTGTTTACAGTAGAGAGGCAGTGCTTAATCTCGGAATTTCAAAGTGTAGAAGTATACACAAACTCCACTTAGTGCCCATCCTACTCTCCCAGACGTTAAGTACCTCTCTGATTATTTTTTTCAATCAAGCCAGCCACTTTGCAGATTTAGCGCTTTGTAGGAGCTGTAACTTTTTGGAGAAGCTGAGACATGGAGAGAGTCTTTAAGACAACAGGATTTGGGAGCCTAAAGGGAGCCAAGCAGATCATCTCAGAAGAGATGGAACCATAGACCTAGCAAGGTAAAGGCACTGGATGAAGCCTTCACAGTTGTCAACTACAGAACTTGGACTAGACCCAGATTACTGAGCTCACCATCCAGTGTTCTCTCTCTGACACGATGGTGGTCTTTTCCTTGCATATGTAAATCCCCTCTCAGCCACCGGAGAACTTGATTCTCTTCTTTGGGACCTCGCAACTTGGAGTGTGCTCTGCAGACCAGCACCAACAGCCTTACCTGAGAGCTGGTTAGAAATTCAGAATCTTGTGCCCCGAGCCAGACCTGCTGAATGCGAGTCTGCAAATCAATAAGATGCCCAGGGCACTTGCATTCACAGTAACCCCAAAGATGCATTTCTCCGGGACACTGGTTTTCAACGTTGGCTATTCATTGGAATCTGCTGGGAGAGGTTTAAAGGTGCTCCTGCCTGGGCTCCATCTCAAAGATTCTTACTTATGTGTTCTTGGGTATAGTCTTGGCGGATTTCTGACAGCTCCTTGAGCCAGCGCTTCTCCATAGCCCACCTCCAATATGCTGGAGAGATTGGCAGCTTTTTTTTTTCCTAAGATTTTATTTATTTATTTGACACAGGGAAAGTGAACACAAATAGGAGGAGCAGCAGGCAGAGGAAGAGGGAGACTCAGGGTCCTCACTGAGCAAGGAAGCCAATGCAGGGTTCAATCCCAGGACCCCAGGATCATGACCTGAGCCAAAGGCAGAGGCTTCACTGACTGAGCCACCCAGGCACTCATATCAGCAGCTTTTTATTACATTTTCCTTCTGTGCAATGGTCTAGTAATTTCTGAATGAATGAATACTACCACCGGAAGACCCTAACTGATGACCTTGCTCCAGTGTCCTGGGTAGGATTAAGGGATTTATAAACTGCTGACAATTACTTAAAGGTGTTTTTGTAAGGAAGGAAAGTTAAACATGGGAACTGGTAATTGTGAGGAATTAAAAAAAGAGAAAAAAAAGAAAGACTTTGTTCCCAAAAAGGATTGGCAGTAATATACAGGGAATTCCCAAGTGGTAAAAATTCAGCAAATTATACATACAATAAAAGATGAAGGACCCAGGGGCACCTGGGTGCCTCAGTGGGTTAAGCCTCTGCCTTCAGCTCAGGTCATGATCTCAGGGTCCTGGGATCAAGCCCCGCATCAGGCTTCCTGCTCAGAAGGGAACCTGCTTCCCCCCACCCCACCCCCGCCCTCTGCCTGCTTGTGATCTCTCTCTCTCTCTGTCAAATAAATAAATAAAATCTTTAAAAAAAAAAAAAAAGAAGATGTAGGACCCAGAAAAAATATAATCCATGGAAGAGAGAAAAGACCATAACAACAACAACAACAAAAAACCCCACAAATGTGCTAACTTCCCACATGAACGTAATAGTTAAGCTATGAATTTGATTTTTTTTTCAAGCCTCCCTTCCTAGGAATCCAGTAGTTACAAAGTTTTTATCTGTAGGGAAGGGGAGTAGGAGAAGGTCCTTCCTACAAGAAAGCAAAGCTTTTCTAACTCTAATTTGTAAATAAAAGTTCCATGAGGTCTTTCGGTGGGGACAGGGAATGACATTAGTAAACTGTGTCTTCAAGAAAGTTCCTAGGGCAAAAGCAGGGCTGGATTTCGTGCTTCTTATAGTGTCTTTTTGTTAAATCTGTTCATAATGTGAAAGAATGGATAGAAAAAGGAAAGGTGTTTGAGTCTCTTTTGGGATGTGTGCGTGTGTGTGTGTGTGTGTGTGTGTGTGTGTGTGTGTGTGTGTGTGTGTCTCCAGCTTCATCTAAGCTCTAACTCAGGGAAGGGGAGTTGTGAAATCTCTCTACGTATGTCCAGGAAGCTGGCATCCCACTTAGAGAAGAGGATTATTATCTCTCTGTGCCGGTGCAAGGACTCTTGCTGTTCTGGTAATATCCTTGAGTGAGGGAACAGAATTTTCCAGTAAACTCTTCGCACGCTCCAGCATTCTAGCCTTAAATGTGCCCTCAGGGATTGTTGGAACACAGTAATGATGGAATAAATATGCTCCCGCATTAAAGTCCTAGAACAGGTTCTAGGGACGTAATACCCCAAAGCTCCCCATTATGTTTACCCCAGTTGCCTTCCCCTTTCTGTTTGGGAGCAGCTCTTTTTTTTTTTTTTTTGTATAGAGAACAAAGAAATGACAATGACCTTATTAATCTGGAATTTAAGGCTTAGGGACTATTTTTGTCTTCGGTAATATAGATCTATAGATATACATAACACATCTAAATGTGCCAGTGATATATCTCTGTGTCTGTGCATCTATGAGTGTAGGTCTCAAGAAAATTGACTGATGTTCAAACTCTCTATTGAATTGAAATCATTTCAGTTGCAGAAAGGGACTTAAGGCAAATGGTCCACCAGTGCAGTTCAGGGTTCACTGGAAGCTTTGTTGATTTTTTTTTTTAATATTTATTTATTTGTCAGAGAGAGAGAGCACAAGCAGTCAGAGTGGCAGGCAGAGGCAGAGAGACAAGCAGGCTCTCCGCTGACCAAGGAGCCTGATCAGAACTCGATCCCAGGACCCTGGGATCATGACCTGAGCCGAAGGCAGCGGCTTAACCAGCTGAGCCACCCAGGCATACCTTGTAAGCTTTGTTGAAATGCGAATCCTGACTTAGTAGCTCTGGAGGAAGGGGCTGAGAATCTGCAGCCCTAACAAGCTTCCGGGGGAGTCCCAGGCTGCGGGGCGGCAAACACACTGTGAGAACCAAGGGGAGAAGCTCTCCTGACAGTGTCATTCCCAAACTTGGCTGCATGTGGGACTCACCTGGGGAGCTTTAGAAATTAATGTCACCTGGAGCCACCTCCGGAGATGTAATTGGTGTGGGGAGAGGCCTTGACTTCACGAATGTTCGTAAACTCCCCCAAGTGACTCCAGCGTGTGGCCGAGACTGAGAGCCACTGCCTTGGAAGCCGCCAGGTAAAGCAGAGCCTCCCACTGCCTGGGCTGTTAGAAAACCTCAGGGTGCATTCTTAACCATTTGTTGAGTTTCAAAGAGATAAAAGCTGTTGAGTGTCAATAGTCTTCTATCTTGAATAGATGGAAAGATGGCCAGGTAGAGAGAGAGAGAGAGAGAAATCTTTGAGGGAACAGAGATCTCATTTTTCAAAAGGAAAGAGAAACCACATGATTCTATTCCATGCATAGCTTGTATAAACCAAAGAGGTGAGGAGTTAGCACGTCCCCTGGGCAGAAGGAAAGCCTCACAGACTTCCAGGTTTCTCTGGGCAAAGCCAAGTTAGCAGGGAGAGACACAGTAGGCTCCACCAATGGAAAGGTGAAGAAATTAAGGATGAGAGTGGCCTCCCCACTTGTAAGAGCATTATTTCCTTGCCACTTGCTAAGTTACTAGAATATTCAGTGTGCCCTCTTTTATCTTTGATTGGATTTGCCTCCTCTCTGACTTGGTCGCTCCATCAAAACCATATCCCATAAGATTTGTTCTTCTCCTTCCCTTGGCCCTCCAGTCTTTCAGTGCTGTGGCATTATGCTTACCTCTTAGCCCCCTTCTTTATTAATCACCTTCCAAATTAAACTCCATAGTTCATCCACACAATAGCGCTTATTGACCCTACCTGCCAACACCTAGCAAACAGTGATTCTGGGATATATCCAATGCCCCTGCTTTGCAGGGGCTGCCTTCACGGTGCTACATATTTCCTGGAAAAGACAAACACTTGGTTGGGTGCCACCCCAGCGTATTTCAACAAAAGAATAGCTTACATAAAAGACAGATCATCAATCAGCTTGCTATATTTTTACATATGTATGCATTCATGGGATGACCATGACCCAGATCAAGATAGAGAACATTATCACCCAGAAAATTTGCTTGGGGCTCTTCCCAGTGACCATCCTTCCCCTGGAGGTAACCATCATCTCTCTGACTTCAATCACTAAAGAGAAATGAGTGACTAACAGCTAGGAATGTTCGGTAAAGCTGACCTTAATATTTAATGGACTTTGAAGTTTAATGTTTCTGAAACTTTTGGACTATTTAGGGCTCAGATTTCCTCTACTTTTTTTTTTTCATGGGGAAACATAATTTTTTCTTGCCTTCTAAGACCCAGTCCATCTCTGAAATATTAAGTACATAATAACAATACCGACTTTGTACTCTAAAATGTTATTTAAGTGCCTACCAGTTTTATTTCCAGATTAACAAGTTTCTTAACATTTATTATGCCTCGAAGAGATCCTTTTCATGTTTGTTAAAATTGCTTAAAATGTGAGGTGGAAAAAAATTTAAGCTTCGGACACTCAAAGGTAAAATTTTATTGACCAAATTGAAAATGAATATGCCTTGTGCATCTTTATATAGGCTATGGGAAAGAAAAGCTTCTGACATTTAGCATTGCAGAATAGCAGTATTTCAAGAATCATGTAATTAGTTGGTTTGTTTTTACAGGGGGAGGGTAGCAACTGATGTGTAGACTACACAGTTTTTTCGCTATTAAATTTTTAAATGTCAGGGCGCCTGGGTGGCTCAGTGGGTTAAAGCCTCTGCCTTCAGCTCAGGTCATGATCTCAGGGTCCTGGGATCGAGGCCCACATCGGGCTCTCTGCTCTGCAGGGAGCCTGCTTCCTCCTCTCTCTGCCTACTTGTGATCTCTCTCTCTGTGTCAAATAAATAAATAAAATCTTTTAAAAAAAATTTTTTTTAAATGTCAGAATCTTGAGCAAATGCAATGTAACAAGATGTTTCCTTTGTTGTGGTGACAGAATTTTGAAGTTGCTGTAAAGGCTAATTATTCCAAAGAGCAATCGCCTTGTTTTTCCCCCAATTCCCATAATTCTGAGATTTAAACATCTTTCCTTAAGAAAGTTTGTTTCTTTAGTTTTAATTTTAAAAAGTTTATTCTTTTCATAGAGGGGGCAGAAGAGGAGGGAGAGAGAACATCTAAAGCAGGCTTCACACCCAGTGTGGACCCTGACACAAGGCTCGATCTCACAACCCTGAGATCATGACCTGAGTCGAAATGAGGAGTTGGACCCTTAGCCGATTGAGGAATCCAGGTGTCCCGAGGAAGTTTGTTGCTGGAAATATTTTCTATTACCTTGCCTTGGGTGTGCTTGCTTTCTTCTCATTATCTCACAGAGGGGGTGGAGCTTGTCCCTGTGTGCTTTGCTTCCCTTCCTGCACCCTCAGAGGCTAAAGCTGAGGATGCTGATGGGCTCTGCTCTGATTTTCATATGTATTGATAGAGGCGGTACCCTGCCAACTGAGTGACACTGGGCAAATTGCTTGACCTCTCTGAGCCTCATTTCCCTCCTTTGTACCCAGGGGATAATAATGCCATCTCTCTCAGGATCTTGTGAAGGTTGAATATGGGAAAGCCACTTCTAATTGTCTTGGCACACAGTGTTTAGGTCAATGTGAGTGACTAGAAGCTCTTCGAAGCCAGTTCATGGAATATTGGTAGTCATTTCATTGATCTCACAAGTTATTTAAAGCTCAGATCCTGCATGGAGTGTGCTCAACTCTTGTTTCCGGCATCATATCTGTGATGCCCAATGCTGAACAAGAACCCAGCCAGCTTGCATCTCTGCTGTTGCTTGAAAATTCCTTTGAGAACAGGATATGCTCTCTCACTCTAGTCGATTAACTTGGCCCACAAACACAATTGCTTCAGGAGCACATGACCTGTGTTTCATGTCCCCTTTTGCCATAGAAGCACAGAGTATAAATGAGCCAAGTCCTTTTTTGGTGCCAAGGGACCCTATCCCACTGACACTCGGCACACCCAACTCACCAGAAGGCTTTTTAGTTTTTGCTTTTTGGTGCAGCCCATGAATCAATTACTAGAACGGTCCCCACCCCTCCCCCCCCCGAAAAAAGACAGGGACAACTGGTGACAGTCTAATTCAGGAGTCAACAGACTTTTTCTGTGGAGGGCCATGTGATTTCTGTCGTGACTACTCCACTCTGCCTGTTGTGTTCCAAAAGCAACCATAGATGATACGTAAATGCACGTGACTGTGTTCCAATAAAACTTCTTTACAAAAACAGTCTGGATTGGGCCCACAGACTGTAGCTTGCCATATCCAACTTTAGATCAATGCCGTCCCCTAGAAATATAATGCAAACCAATATTTAACTTCATATGTTCTATCTGGTACCCACATTTTTAAAGTTCGTAATATATTAACACATGAATTTTTAGACTCTGAAAAGATAGAATAAAGCAAATCTTGGAATAGTAAGGGACAGATACCTTACCTTACAAAGAACTGAAATTTTCCAAAGCAACCTGGTATCTAATGGCTTAAGAATTTTTTAAGTGGTGATAGGAAACTGCACAACTGCCAAAATACCCATTTTTGACTGATTTTTTTTATGGTCTCTAGAGCCAAAATTCTAACCATGAGGCTACGCCAGTTAAAAATAATTTTAGCCATAAAAACACTAAAAGCAGCTCAGAGATAAGCCTTGGCCATGCCCTATTGGAACTCCATGTCAACTCATCCTTTATGGGCAAAAGCAGGTGTCCAGTGGCTCAGTGGTTAAGAGGCTTCACTTAAGAGAACCCCGCCACCCCAGGAGTCATCTCTAATGAATTTCTACTCATATAAACGCCTTGTTCTCTGGCCACTTTAAAGATTACCATCCCCACCCATAGGCACACAAGCCTTTCCTCCCCAGGCAGTCTGGTTCACCTGCCCTATATAAATGGGCCCAGCTCCCGGCTTTCCTGCCTCCTCTTCTGCATCACCCTGCTCCGGGCAGCATGGAGGGATGGGGCATGAGGATGGTTTGAACTGGGGCTGGCTGATCCAGGATGGCTCATCTCCGATCTCCCAACAGGCCAGCCCAAGCTTGGCCAGGAGAGGCAGGGGACAGGGAGGGCAGCAGCGGCCAAGGCTCCTTGCAGCCCAGACTAATAATTGATATAATGCCGCTCTGTCCACTCTCTTGTGTCTAAGCCAGCCATATGGCCATCTCAGATTCAAGGGCGGGAACATAGACTTCACCACCTGCTGGTCTGAAGGACTATAAATCCACCTTGCATAGAAAGGGGGGATACTTGTGCTCATTACAGAAGCAATCCATCACAGAGACCGATAGCAAACTCTAAGTTTGACCGGTGTGATAGGCTCTAACAAATGTGTCGTCTTCCTCTCCCCTGCATGTTTATAGCTCATCCTGAAACACTGAAAAATAAAACATTTGTTCAGGTGTGGTCCCCCTCTTCCTGATACCCTCGAATCCACTGAGATAAAGCACTTCCGTTCACAGCTCTCAGTGCCCTACTCAGGCTTCAGGTGCTCAGTGTTCTCTCTTCTATAGTAAATTCTTCTATCATATTCCCTAACCTTTCCATGAGCTCTAGTCACATCTTAGACTGGGCTCCTCAAAAGTAGAGTGGAGACAAACGCTTGTATGTGAATTTATTTTGGAAAGTGAGCTTAAGGTTCATAATTCACAGTGCTTCCCTCGGTATCCGTGCAGCTGATGTGGCCGGTTATAGTCAGTGTAATTGGAACACTAAGGTCAAGTCTGTCACTACCTACTCTCTTTAATTCCTGGTCTGTTTTCTAACCCTGGACTCATGCTAATCATTATTATATTAGTTAAGCTAATTCTAGCTTCCATAACTTATTAACCCTTACATCTTAGTAAATAAGCTCAACAAAATAGATGTTTATGTCTCACTTAATATACAATATGTATTTTCCTACCCAGAGTGTGGTAGGTATCCCCTGTGATCATTCGGCAACGCACATTCTACCACGTGGCTCCAGCATCCGCTCGCCTCTAAGAGGAGCCTGCCAGGTCTTCTGCATTCAGCTGGCAGGCAGGAGAGTAACAGGAAGGAAAGGATTTCTTCTGTGGCTTGGGCCTCGAAGGGATACGTATTACACTGGGCTCTCATTCTCTGAGTGAGAATTGGTCCCACGGTTTGTCCAGATGCAGAGGATGCTGGGAAATGTGGTCCTGGCTGGGAACAGCTTTGCAGCAATACCTTTACACAACAGAAGGGGAGTACAGCTCTTTGGTGGGCACCGAGCCTATCTGCTGCATCGACCAAGCATACTGATATCCATGTCCATGGGTTTGTGAGAAGAGAAACTTGTCTTCATTTTTTTTTTTTATTGTGAAATCTGCCTCAGTACACTGGAGGCCTCTTGTGTCCCTTCTCACATCTTTCAGGCCAACCTTTTTCCCTCCGGTCATTGCTGAGGGTCCAGTCATTGCGGCTCCCCTCATTTGTACCACTTACCGATGCTATCAGACATGGCGGTTTCTTCACCGCCACCTTGTGGGGCGTACCTGAGGTCCCCTCAGCTAACCTGACACAGAAGATGGGAGCAGGTTGATGAATCCTTCCATCTTCATTCCTTTGATTGATCAGTTCTGAGACAGGCTTCACAGTTCCTCAGGAAAACCGAGCCCCAGTTGTCCACAGATAGCCAGCTTGATAACACATCCTTGAACTGACTTCCCCTTCTCTGTGTCACCTCCTGACTGTTCCTAACCTCATTTTCCAAAATAGACTACTCACGTGCAAGCCTTTGCCTCAGCTCTGCTTTTGAGGAACACAGGCTCAGGCGTGAATATAGCACGTGAGAAGTTTAAAGAGTAATATTAAATTCTTATACATACAACCCACCTTAAGAAGTAGATGGTGTGGGGTGCCTGGGTGGCTCAGTTGTTAAGTGTCTGCCTTCAGCTCAGGTCATGATCCCAGGGTCCTGGGATCGAGACCCACATTGGGCTCTCTGCTCAGCTGGAGGCCTTCTTCTCCCTCTCCCACTGCCCCTGCTTGTGTTCCCTCTCTAGCTGTCTCCCTCTCTGTCGATTAAATAAACAAAATCTCAAAAAAAAAAAAAAAAAGTAGATGGTGGACCCTTGTCTCATCTCTAAATACTCCCTGCCCTTAGAAATGATTTTTTTTTGTTTCAGTAAATGAATAAATTAATGAACAAAGATACTTCCTCAACCTCATTGCTACCTAGACCCTGAACCAGGGAACAGCAAGTAAATAATAGTTAAATTCTCAACTAGAATACTCATAGTCGCAAACCAAATTTAAACACATCTATGAAACGCTTCTGACCATTATCCTGGGTCAAACTGACTTCCATTGACTTCAGGCCCCCAGACTGCCTCACATTCTAAGCAAGAACCAGGGCCATAAACTGCATGTGCTTTGCCAGATTAACAATAAACAGAAAGTCACCCTTAGGGATTATGCATGTATGGAACTGGTCACTAAATGTGTTGGATTCCCTGTGTTTAAAGAGGCAGGAAAAATGGTAAACAGACCATTTTCCAGTTCATGAGGAATCTTTCTTTTTACAAAATTCACAAAATCATTCTTAGATATATTGTAGCTTATTATAATATGTGCAGAACATCATAATTTTAGTTAGTAAAGGAATTAGCTTTTTTGGATTCTGTATGATCATTATATATTTACTGATTTTAATGACTAGAAATCCTCACCACTGCTGCCACTTTGAAGTGTGCTGTCCTGATTCTCCTATTTTCCAGGAATATGGGATTCTAGGCATTCACCTGATTAGCCCCACCCACTGTGGTTACCAAAAAAGATGTATGCAGACAGATGAAAGAAAATAGAATAGAAAGGAAATAGTCTTCTGCTGTTAGAAAATAGAGCTGAGAATTAGCATTTCTTGCCATAAGGATTTAAGTGTGTCAGATCTGTCTGCCTGTTGTTATGTACACAGCTCTTTCCAGCCACATTCCTTAATAAAACAAGAGAACTAGTTCTCTGCAAGCAGGGTGAGAATTCAGATAAATTGTTAAAAGTAGATACTTTCTCTGAGAAACTCCTGGTTTGTTCTTGAGTCATGGAAATATTTCACTTATTGACCTCCAGAGAAGCGTTTACCCAGAACGACAAAATAGAACACATTCTCGAAGAGGATAGAAGACATTGCTTTTTAAAAAGAAATGCAAGGTCTTATTAGGGCAACGCTGTTAATTATACACTTCATTATTGTCAAGGTTAATACAGTCTGTGAGAGCAGAGGCCCTTTTTCATCTCTTCCTCAGAACACGGGGAGACAGCTGTTCTTACGGACAGATCCATTACAGCTTATCACTGGCCAGCAGCCTGGGGAAGGAGCGCCATGAAATATGGCCACTGTCACCAAGAGAGCAGATGCTGAGCTGGTCCAAGCACAATGGAAAGACAATGAGAACCAGGGTGTCAAGCTCAAATAGATTGGGTTGCATTGATTTTTAATGCCTGGCTGTTCCGCAGCATGAAATTCACCAATACTCTTGCAGTTATTATATTATTGATCCCTAAAACTGCACAATCTTGCTTTCATAAACATCAGACGCCGACAGCTGTAAATAGTGGTTCTTATATTTTGAAGCCTGGTTAAACCATGTTGTAAAATTCTGCATGTTTGGATTACATTATCATTGCTTGGGTGTTTATGATTCCTTAAAGCGAAACCTGTGTCAGGGAAACAAATATTACCTCGGTCCTAGTTGCACTGGTCTTCCTGATAAAATAAGGTTATTTGACCCTTCTTTTTTTTCTCTTCCTTTTAGGCAGGTCAACAATTTGTTTTTAATAGATACATATATTTTTTTTGCAAGCCCCTGCTGGTAACACTTACTGAATAGTTTTCATGGAAAGAGAAAAGCATGGGCTTCCTTTAAGAATGATACATCTATACCATCTGTAAACATCTCCAAATGCTAGAAAGGGGCAATAAAAGACCATGCCTTATATGGCCTGGTACAGTGTCTTGGGGTTTTTCTCTGTTTCTCAGTCTTTGGTTTTATTTGTTTGTTTTTGCTATAGATAAAATTTTCTTCTGACATTTTCCAACATCCACAACCACACCTTCATTTCCATGGCACTCAGCTTTCATTCATCAATAACTAAGATTTATAGCTTCATACTAAGATCATGATGCTATAGAGGCAGGTGTGCCAAAATAGTGAAATCTATTAAGGTATTCGTTTTAGTTAAACATTAGAAATATTTCACCCCTACAGGGAACGGGGAAATGTTGACGAGTGTAGCTCCTAGCAGCCAACTGTAACATCAAATAGTTTTAACACAGTGTGTATATATGTAATACATATAGTGTGTATATGCATATATAATGCTATATATATATTTATATACTTAATAAAATATATATTTAATACATATATATATACACACACACATATATAATCCTGAATCCTATTAAACTGAAAAGTATGTGCCAGTCTAATTTTTTTAATTATAAAAGTACCCTAGTTGTAGAAAATCTGGAAAATGCACTAAGCCCATAGAGTATACAGTGTGAAGAGCAGAACAGCGGCATTATCACTGCCTGGGAGCTTATTCAAGATGCAGAAACTCAACCCCTTCCTCAGACCTAACGCATGAGAATCTCCCTTTATCAGGATCTGCCCGTGATTTGTAGGCACATTAAGATTTGAGGAGCGCTGGTCTAAAATATATAACATCCTTGATTTCCCCACCTAGAGATGACCACTGTCAATACTTTATTGTATTTCTATTAATCTTACTCTTCTATATAGAGCTTTCAGTTTAAATAGTTGAAAGTCTAATTTCGTTAATTTTTACAACTCAGACACTAACTTTGTAAGAAAGATACCAATGGAGTGTTGACCATGCCTTGAAAGTATTCCATTTTTTTAGATCCATAAGGAATACTTATTTGATACATATAACAATTGTACTTAATGATATGTCTTTAAACTGAAGAAATTTGTTTTGTATCTCAAATTACTAATAATAGGTTTTAAAAGTCTAAAACATCAATTCTTCCATTGTATAAAGCTGAGATTTATTTATTCTGTTATTTGCAGCTTTTTCCCCTAAATTATTATCAATCTGATTTAAAAGTAAATTTTAACTTATAAAATACTTAAATATCTACCATTTATTAGTACTTAGTGTATTCTAGAAATCATGCCGACTGTTTTACACATATTATTGAATCACTTTAACCCAATGAGGCAAATATTTATTCTTGCCATCTTATGGGTTAGAAACCATGGCTTTGAAAGCTTAGGTGACTTACCCACTATCACATAGCTGGTAAGAGCTGTAAGCCTGATTCAAAATAAGGATAAAAAATACTACATTGTTTTTTATAAGTGTTTCTTATTCAATGAGAGTATTTTTTTCTTCTAAATAGCACTTAGCTCATAGAAATATTAATTTTTTTCCTTCCACATTTACAAATATAAAGAATTTTGTTTATTGAGTTTACTGCTATAATTCTGTGTGTAAACTGAATGTACATCTCTAGGTATGCAATGATAAGTGCATGGAAAGAGCAGGCCCCCTGTAATGTAACTCTGTATATAACTCTGAGGTCACAGATTAATTTGTGTGTTGAAATACTGACCCTCTAATCTCCCAGAAAAATAGAAATGAACTTACTTGGGTTTTTCATTTTCTAAATGTAAGATATTTACAGCACAATTAACGAGAGAAAAAAAGGACTCTTTCAAACAAAACTTCATGATGTTATCACTTAGTCATTTAAAAAATACAGATAGTGTGGATATAGACATATTCTAGATCTCTGTTATAGCTTTAGCTGTTATCGTTTGGATGGATGGGTGGATCGAGAGGTGGTTGGATGGATGCGTTGATAGATGATAGATAGACCTCTAAATTCCTTTCTCACAGTTTTCCCCAGAAACAAAGTGACTGAGTTTTAAGTCTGCACATTCAGTTCATTAATGAAATTAGAAGAGTTCCTGGAAAAACAGGAAGATTTAAAGGACTCAGCAGTTTCAAAGGAAGTATTCAATAATGCTCTGATCAAAAAGAATCACACGGGGAAGGGTTTTTCTCCTTCTAAATATCTGTATTCTGGTAGTGAATTTCTAAGACTAATAGACCCGCCCAATCATAGCCATTTATTAATTTGCTGAAGATGAACTAACAGGTTCTCTGGATATAAATTCCTCAGAACAAGTGATTGAAATGCTAATTTGATATGAGTGGGGAACACTTTCTTCTGTTATCATAATTATCCGCACAGCCCCAAAGACAGTGACATCTTAAGAGACTCTGATCATCTCTGTCCCTCCATCATTGAGTAAGTGATGAGCTGGTAATCATCTCTCTTTTTTTTTTTTTTTTTTTTTTTGGCCCTCTGAGTCCATCTATTATTTCCTCTTGGACCTAGCTCATAACTCTCTTCTTCCTGAAAACTTGTCAGGATTTTTCATTTTGTTCATCTCTGATCTTTTCTTTACTCCATAATCTTCAGGTTTTACCTTGCCTTCATTGATGAATTTGTGTTTAATGTTCTTTACTCATTTCAGATTTACAAATTTGTGTCCTCTGGAAGGCAGTACACATGTACACTGGTGTGTTTCAAAACTGTTACATATTCCCTCCCTCCATCAGCCTCTACAATTCCTGGAGGTGGCTGGGAAAAGTAGCACTAGATATCAAGGGATAGTATCCTTTTTATAAAGTGGAGAATAGGTAATGAAAAAAGGGTGAAGTTAAATCGCATAGGAAATGTGGCCGAAATTAAGACCGGAACCTAGAATTACCCATATGCTATAAATTCAACAACTCATCGATAGGGAATGGAGTGCACCATAGAAAATATGTATTTTATTGACCCATTTTTGATGGATTGTGATGTCACACACTAAGCATTTACATTGCCAACTGGTGCTATTTTGTTCAGCTCAAAGAGCCTGAAGAGTATCTCAGAAAGAGAGTTAGACTAACCTGAAAGTAATGTAACATTCATTGTGTGTCAGCTGTACTTTGATTTGAGAGAGAGAGGGGACACTAGACTGGAAGAGAGGATTTGGGCTTGAATCCAAGGTCTGTTGTATATCAGTGGGCAAAGTCAGCTCTGAGTTTTAGCATTACTCAGGAAAGGAAGGAGGAGGCCTTGATGATCTCTAGATTCTTTCCACCATTAAGATGCTAGAAGTGATTCTGTCATCCCAGCGCTGAATAGTTCATGTATTCAGAGATAGGAAGGGGGACAGCAGACAAGAAAGATTAATATTGTTTAAGATGGATAGAATTTAGAGAAATGATTTTTTTCTGGGATATAGACCCAAAGATTACATTGCACATGAAAAATTATAATATAGTTAACTCTTATTTGTTAAGTTCAGAGAAAGTCTGGATAATATTTTTGTCAAAGGATTACCCAAGCAGGTCCAATAATTGAGAAGGTACTTAGAGGCCTTGGCATACCTTATAGTCATTTTTCACGTGGCATATCAGTCAATATGGATTCCCAGGATTAGAAATACCAGGAAGCTACTTTTGGGGAAGACTATGAATTCCTGAGAACATTTCATTGAGGAATCTGCCAGAGATAGACTTGAAAGTTTTGAGGATGCATTTCTAGCATTCATACTTAATGCATCAAAAGATGTCCATTTCGTCCTTTCCTCTCCCCCATGCTTACCCTTCCTTGTGCAAGGTATTGCCTCTCCCAAGTTCATCTGTTATGGTGGGCATAGATGTTGCTCTGAGATGAGGTCCTGATGTGTATATGACACATGGTTCTTTTTCTTTCTGGGGAATGCTCACACAAAATATCACCTCTTTGGACAATCAATCCATTTATATCTCTCCCCCACAAACAATGGTAACACTCCCTATAATGGAATATTATTCAGTGGTGTTAAAGAAGATTAGGGAGAAACTGTCTACTAATTCACAGAACAACCTGGATTGACCGTAAATGCATTATAGTAAATGAAAGAAGCCAGATCAAAAGACTCCAGACTGTTTGATTCCCTTCATATGATATTTGGGAAAGGCAGATCTAAAAGGATGGAAAACAGATCAACAGTATACCAAAGGTTTGGGGAGGAGGTAGTGTCTCACCAGAGGAAGTTTAGGAGAGTTTGGGGGGCAGTGTGGAACTAATCTGTATGATCCTGTAATGGTAAATACAAGATGCTTCCCATTTATCAATACCCACAGAAACTTCCAGCACAAAGAGTAAATTTTTAAGCCAATCAGGAGATCAAGAGGATCCCAGGATGGAATACAGACTGTGGAAGATGAATGTAACTGTTACACATGTGTGATACAATGTCATCGAAGGGGGTGTTACCTACGAAACTTTGGAGAAAAGGGCTTTCTTTGAATGGAAGCTTTAAGCCCAAAGTCCAAAAAGCCATACTAAACACTGTACTCTCGCTGGTACAGTGTTTCCCATGGTGGTGTGGGGTCATAATTCTGAAATGGCTATATCTGTGTACTGGGATTGAATATCCAAAAGAATGGCAGATGAAGCTTCAGGTTTTTCACCAACAAATAAGAGAGGAAGCTGGAATAAACCATGTGGTACTAGATGAGATTCAGGGACAATAGTATGAATTCATGTTTAGCTTAATATAGTTACAGATGGACAGATATATTTGGAGATGTGTGTGCATACCAGGGGAGGCGTGTATATCTGTGGATTGCCTGGCTCTGTTCACTGAGAGGGCCTGGAACCAGTGTCATCCCACTAGCAGTGAGCACACCCAGCATCCAGATATTAGTTTCTAATATCATTATCTAGTTCAAGGAACCAGACCCCTTAGATAAATGGTGATTCTAGGGCAAGGGCAGGGAACTGACAAGGTGAACCCAGAGCATCTTGTAGAGCCAAAAAAGTAATGAAGGGCTCAAAAAATAAGAAGATGGGGGCTTGTGAAAGGGACAGAGCAGCCTATATGAAAGAACTCAATTACTAAAGCTGGAACAATCAGAGCAACAAAACAAAACAAAAGCATAGTTTAGGATTATAATCCAAAGTATAAAACTAATTTCCATGATTCTGTCCATACTGATACAACTAAGTGATTAAATAAATACATAGAATATGCAGGTCTCCCATGCAGAAGAATTCTGTATACGTGATGTAGATACCCCTTCTCAGGGAGGGATAGTGATTTACTTCCAAAGGTACAGTTTAGGGGTGCCTGGGTGGCTTAGTGGGCTAAAGCCTCTGCCTTCGGCTCAGGTCATGATCTCAGGATCCTGGGATCGAGCCCCGACTCAGGCTCTCTACTCAGCAAGGAGCCTGCTTCCTCCTCTCTGCCTCTCTGCCTACTTGTGATCTCTGTGTCAAATAAATAAATAAAATCTCTCTCTCTCTCTCTCTCTCTCTCTCTCTCTCTCTCTCTCACACACACACACACACACACACACACACACAGAAAGGTACAGTTTGGAAAGCAGGGAAGAGAGGAGAATGTAACTTCATAGTGTAGAAACCTGGTGAACCCTACCTGGGCCAGATGACCAAGGCCCACATCATCAGTGATAAGTCATGTTGATGATAGGCACACTGGATATGATGTGTTAAAATTGGTACCTCTGTGATCTCCCCACACACACCCCCAAACCAATAACCTCAGTTTAACCATGAGAAAAACATCAGACATTCTTAGTTGAGGAATATTCTGCAGAGCCCCTGACCACTATTCCTTGAAACTGGCAAAGTCATCAAAAATAAGGAAAATCTGAGAAACTATCACAGACCAGAGAAGACTATGGAGACATGACACATCAGTATGAGATATCCTGGTTAGGACCTTGGAACACTAAGGAAAAGGCTAATGAAGTTCCCATAAACTGTGGAGTTTAGTTAATAACAGCCTAAGATATTAACAGTACAGTAAGTGTTGTATGAGAGCTCTGTATATTCTCTTTGCAACCTCTCTGTTAATCCAAAACCATTCCAGAATTAAAAGTTTATTTAAAAGAAAGGCGTACAGGGTGCCTGGGTGGCTCAGTTGGTTAAGCAGCTGCCTTCTGCTCAGGTCATGATCCCAGGGTCCTGGGATTGAGCCCCGAATCGGGCTCCCTGCTCAGCAGAGAGCCTGCTTCTCCCTCTCCCTCTGCCTGCTGCTCTGCCTACTTGTGCTCTCTCTCTATCTCTATCTCTCTATCTCTCTGTCAAAAATAAATAAATATTTTTTAAAAATAATAAAAAAATAAAAGAAAGGCATATAGACCAAAAGTTTTAGTCCCGGACTGATTGAATGGAAAAAACCAAAACCTTGTCTTTCATCCTAGAGACTGAGAAGCACTGATCTTATAAAGCGTATGCTCTAAGACAACTTTGACTTTTCCCTCTAGTTTGAAACCGTCTCTTCTACTGAGGTGATTTTGAACTCCTTTGCTACTTGCTCAAAGGTATTTTTCTCTTAAAATCCTGGAAGTCTGAAGTCACAACACTTTGTTCTTTGTTCTTTGATCCACCCCCGTCATCTTTTGCTGCAAACCTTGTCATTGTCAAGGCACAGCTGACTAACTGGCTTTGTAAATGGTTTGTGATTTCTTTCTGTTCCTGGTATTCCAGTGTTATTTAGGTTCTTTAAAGGGAACATTCAGGCTTGGCAGTTTGTCACTAAGATTTCAAGTACAACCACATCAGTTACTAAGCCATCCGGACGTCAGTGATGATGATAAGGAAGTGTGGCTCTAGCAGGCATTATAGTTAGGTACTTAATGAGAATATCACATGGAATCACAAATAAAACAAGTAATCTTCATGCTGTTCCTTACTTACAGTTCAGGAAGGGCCTTCCTCCTCCATAAAATCTGGTAACTTCAATTTTCATGTGTTTTCCATGAAAGGGTAAAAAAAAAAATGTGTGCCCATTTCTGCGTATGTTAATCATCAAGTGATGGTGTTTGCTGGTTTTGCAAATAATCTGAGTAATGAATGTAAAAAATAATAAATATGCTTTTTCTCACAAGTTGTAGACTTAAACTTATAATCAGCTTATTGTTAGATGGTTAGGGTTTATTATTTAAGGAGGAGAAAGGATGGGGAGGAGGTTTCCCCTAAACTGGTAAATAAGACAATGATTGCGTCTATAGACTTCTAAATGGCTTTTTGATGTTTAATTGATCTACCAAGTTAGGTAAAAGAAAATTTGCAATTTAAGATTATTTGCAATTTAAGAATATTTGACTTATTTCACCATTGAAATCAGTCAATAATTGTTTTTAATTATCACTATTTAGGGGATGTTCCTGGGGTCTTTTTTCCTCTGTGGTTTAAATTAGATGGAGTAGGGGCGGGATTCCAGTTTGAAAGCATGAAATGTTTTCTTTAAATGGCATTCCCTTTACTGTTCCCAGACAATCGTTAGAGGAAATAAACCGTGCAAGGAAACCTCCATCAATGGCCTGCTGGAGGACTTTGACAACATCTCCGTGACTCGCTCCAACTCCCTAAGGAAGGAAAGCCCGCCTACCCCAGACCAGGGAGCCTCCAGCCATGGTCAAGGCCATCGGGAAGAAAATGGCTTCATCACCTTCTCACAGTATTCCAGCGAATCCGATACCACTGCTGACTACACGACCGAGAAATATCGAGAAAAGAGTCTCTATGGCGACGACCTGGATCCATTTTACAAGAGCAGCCATGTGGCCAAGCAAAATGGACACGTCACAAAGACCAAACACGCGGAGGCCCACTATCCTGAGATGAAGCCTTGGAAATCTGATCTCTCCAGATTTCCTCTTGATTATCACACACACTTGGACTCGCTGAGCAAACCAAGTGAATACGGCGACCTCAAGTGGGAGTACCAGAGAGCCTCAAGAAGTTCCCCTCTAGATTATCCATTCCAATTCACACCTTCTAGAACTGCAGGGACCAGTGGGTGCTCCAAGGAGAGTCTGGTGTTCAGCGAAAGCGAGTGGGGACCCAGCCTGGATGACTATGATAGGAGGCCAAAGTCGTCCTACCTGAATCAGACCAGCCCTCAGCCCACCATGCGGCAGAGGTCCAGGTCAGGCTCGGGGCTCCAGGAACCCATGATGCCCTTTGGAGCAAGTGCATTTAAAACCCACCCCCAAGGACACTCGTACAACTCCTACACCTACCCTCGCTTGTCCGAGCCCACAGTGTGCATTCCAAAGGTAACGTTCGCTGCCTCCTTCCATCCCATGTGCAGGCACCCCACACAGGCAGTACTAGCATGACCTTCTCACATAGTCAGCTCATAATGTGATGGTTCGCCTTTTAAGTAAGAATTCATATTGAAACCCTACCAGATTTCCCTCCATGAGCCCCAAGGAAGGAGGATATAGGGCAAATTCATTAAAAATCAAAGTCTTTGGAGATCTCCTACAGGGTTTCTGATTAAAAGGCATTATTTATTTATTTATTTATTTATTTGAAAGCTATCCTGATACACTACTAATAAATATTAGGTGCTCATATTATACTAAGTCCTCTGTTAAGGAGCA
This sequence comes from Ailurus styani, assembly GCA_002007465.1. NCBI lineage: Eukaryota > Metazoa > Chordata > Mammalia > Carnivora > Ailuridae > Ailurus > Ailurus styani. The sequence goes on from LNAC01000516.1 coordinate 107,644, forward strand.
TATGATTGTAAGCTGTTAGAGGAATATAGTGGTTCCTGCATTCTGGCAAAGTTTACAAGAATCTGTTGTAAAGGAAAAAAAGTCAGGATTACATGGTAAGTTTTTAATAAAGTTCATTTTAAACTTAAATTTTAATATAATAACCATTCGAACAGGTATGGGTGATAATCTCATTCTAGTTCTGATTTTTCTCTGATGATGAGTCATGCCTAGAACCTTTCCATGTGCCTGTTGACCATTTGTATATCATCCTTAGAAAAATGTGTTTTCCGGTTCTTTGTCCATTTTTTGATTGGGTTATTTGGGTTTTGTTGTTGTTGTTTGTTTGCTATTGAGTCATATGAGTTCCTTATATATTTTTTAACCCCTTATCAGACATGTGGTTTGCAAATATTTTCTCCCATCCCATCGGTGCCTTTTCATTTTGCTCATCTTGTCCTTCCCTGGGCAGAAGCTTTTTATTTTGATATAGTCACATTTGTTTTCTTTTGCTATTGTTGCCTTTTGGTGTCAAAGATGAAAAATCATTGCCAAGACCAATGCCAAGGAACTTACCTCCTATTTTTCTTCTAGGAATTTATGGTTTCAGGTCTTATATTCAAGTCTTCAATGCATTTTGAATTAATTTTTGTATGTGTGTAAGACAGGGGTCCAATTTCATTCTTTTACATGTGGCTGTCCAATTTTCACAGCACTGTATATTGAAAAGACTGTCCTTTCTGCATTTGTATATTCTTGGCACCCTTGTCAAAAATTGAGGTTTATTTATGGTTTCTTTTTTTTAAGACTTTATTTATTTATTTGACAAAGAGAGACACAGCAAGAGAGGGAACACAAACAGGAGGAGTTGGAGAGGGAGAAGCAGGCTTCCTGCTGAGCAGGGAGCCCAATGCAGGGCTCAATCCCAGGGACCTGGGATCATGACCTGGGCCAAAGGCAGACGCTTAACAACTGAGCCACCCAGGTGCCCCTTATTTCTGGTTTCTAATGTGTTCTCTTGATCTATGATTCTGCATTTTTGCCAGTACCATACTTTTTTGATCACTATAGCTCTGTAATATAGTTTGAAATCAGGAAGCTTTGTTCTCCTTTATCAGGATTGCTTTGGCTATTTAGGGTCAAATATGATTTTTTATGTGTGTGATATATTTGAACATTCATGGTAGGAAGCTGTTTAGATCAAGATCATAGAAGTTCTGTCCACAAGTAATAACGTTTCAGCCCTGGGGCCATATTTGGTCCATTGACCTACTACATCCACCAAATAGTCATTCCCAACTTCTGATCAATCAATATATTTCACTTGGAATCTTCAACTTCTGGGTTTTAGGCTTCTCTTGAAGAAAAAAAAAAGTGGGTTGATCTGATATCCCTGGACCCACATTTTCACCTAGCATTCGGAATGGAATTAGCTGGAAATAAAGGTTCCCCATTAGAGGGAACAGCCCTCTTCACTCATTTTTCCCATTAGCCTGATCCCTAGAGGCACTTGGGATTTAATATAACTGCCCCCCGCAACCTTTGCCCATTCATCTCACAGAAGGAGAAACTAAGGCCAGCAAGTCATGTAGCACACTTAAGGTTTTATAGTTAGTTGGTTACAAAACAAGGATGAAATCCAGGTCTGGTGTTTCTCCTAGTCCCTTACTTTTCCTTTTATGTGGTCATATGTTATTTAAGGAGCTCGACTGCATTTGCTAATAAAACCCATGAGAGGCCCCAGTGACCACCAGAACTCTAGGTTAAGTAAAGGACTAGGAAGAGGATGGACGGAGGGGATAATTTGCTTCATTCCTTGCTAGATCCTTCTTCTTACAGACTTCTAAATGTAAGGCAGAGCAGACCTGCTCTGAAATCTTGTTTCGTTAATCCCAGAAACAATACAGAAAATAATTGTGGCTCAGAAAAAAAAATATGTATAACAGAAACAATGCAGAAACTGTTGTGGCTCAGAAAAGAAATAACATACTAGCCCTTGGGAACTTCTGCCAAGAGTTTTTCAGCCCTATTAATCCAGGGCTCCGAAGAAGCAAGCTGCTATTCCATTTCACAGGAGACCCATGAGAAAATCACAAGCAGGGCTAGTGGGAGAGCAGGAGGCGGGAGGCATGTTAGTAATTAAAATGTTTACTTGATTAAAAATATAACATCTCTCTAAAAAGACTTAGGTGCTTGTGACTTTAGAACTGTACTCTTAAAAATCTACCAATCACATTTGGATTTCCTGCTGAGGGAAGAAATAGAGATCATGACTCAGATAATTTGGCTTTGCCTCGTGGAAAGTCCTAGAGGCTGGTGGGTCATGTTCACATCTCAAATAACAAGAGAAAGCACGCAATTTGTGTGGGTCTCCAGACAGAGCAAAGATGAGGAGGGAGGTGTGGATGTTTTGAGAAAGAGATAGACAGACACTAGTTTTATATTTTGGCCTAATGGAGAAAAAATAACTGTTAGCCTACAGAAAAAAACTCCAGCGTTTTCTACCTACCTAATTTTCCTGTTGACGAGACAGGAATCAAGGACGTTATAAACCTATAGGTATAATCTGTCTCCATACTTCTGAATGTTTGGGGCTAGGGCTAGGCAGATAAAACCTTGGGTGACACATAAAGCCAAACAAAATCCATCCACACCACACAACTATAAAAACAGCCTGATGTGGAGAGAGAATGCTTTCCACCGTTCCCCGCAGACAAGTCTGCTTTACAGGAAGGGAAACTGGCTAGAGACAGTGTCACCGGGCATCTGATTTTGCTCATTCCCCCTGCTCTTCAGGGAGCAGGCAGCCACCAGCTCACGTGTGTTGGTGCTGACCCAGCAATCCATTCCTTACTCTGGCTCCAGCCCTGAGAAGACCCCGTGTAATCACAGCTCTGCCAATTCACTAAGCACTCGCTGTGTGCCAGACACTCATGTTGCCTTGTTGAGGCTCACAGTCCTGGAAGACAGAAATTCTTGCCTGCTTTGCGCCTCTGAAGAATCTCAGGGCACAGAGGGGCTCAGAAACAGCCCAGTCAGGCAGCCAAGCTCGTAGCCGTGCTGGGAAACAGCTCTCCAGGCTCAGCCCCTTGGCCAGACATTGGACACATCCCCAGTGGCCCAGGAATAGCTTCTGCAGGCACCTCGTGTTGCAAACTCCTTTAAATACCTCCAAGCCATGAAGTTCCCTTGGGCTGCGTGGTCCTGTCCCACTCAACAGCAGGATTTCTCAGCCTCCATACTGTGGACATGCTGGGCCTGATGGTTCTGTCTTGTAGGGGGCCGTCCTGTGCACTGGGGCATGGTAAGCAGCGTCCCTGGCTTCCACCACTAAGTGCGAGTAGCATCCCTTCATGTGACATCCAAACTATTTCCAGACACCATCAAATGACCTCTGGGGCAGCAGGGAGCAAAGTCGGCCCCAGCTGTAAACCACTGTTCATAGCTAACCATTTTTCAAGTACTTTTGGGCATTCGAGGGTGTAGGTCCTAGAGATAAACTGCATGGCTTAAACTTACTAGAGATAAACCACTTAAAACTGGGTGAGTAAATGGCTTAACTCTGCTTCTCTACTATAAAATGGGAATAATCATGGTGGGTGAGGGTTAAATAATTTAATAATTAACAGTAGTCTAATCATGAATACACACAGTCAACACATGAATCTGTATGTGTAGCATGTGGACGGGGGACAACTATGACGTGAAGCTGAGGGTTACTATGTTCCAGGCACCGAGCTAAGCATTCTGCAAGCATTACCTGATTTAACCCTCATGGCAGTTCTGGAAGACTTCAAGATCATCTCCCTTTTGCAGCGAGAAAGCTGAGACTCAGAGGCTAGCTCTTTATCAACTTTCTGAGGATCTGAAGGCAAACGGCTGAGTCAAGATCCAAAATTATGTCCATCTGACTGCACAGTCTATATATTCCAGAACATTCCTAGTTCCCCAGAAGAAAACTGAGGGCCAGAAATGTGGATCTGAGGCCTTGGGGCCCAGATGTGTGCACCACACGCAGCCCTCATCTTGCTGGTGAGGAATGGGTGATGAGTCACAGACAGATCTGGGGCACATGGGGAATGTGCTTGATTCTCTCTGTTCTCGGTAAGGTGGAATCCTCTGAGAAGCTCCTTAGCCTCACCCAGACTGTGTGCTTTGTAGGTAAAAAGCTGGTACCACCGGCCAAAAGGAGGCATTAAGAGTGAAGATCCCTGAGACACTTACACTCATTCACTCTGCCTTGAGCGATGGTCTTATTCTGTTTTATGAATGACAGTCCAGATGTTCTCATCCATTACAGAGGCCATTGAGAGCACAATTTCTAGAATCCAGTTCCCTGGATTCATGCACTTATTGGCTGTAGGATCTTGTGTGTGCCTCAGTTCCCTCCTCTGCAGAGTGTTAACATAATGACTTGGACCTTCTACAGATGAAAAAAAGATGAGTAAATGTAAAGGAGTTTTCACACAGCAGGTCCTCAGTGTTAGCCCCAACTCACCGACATATTTCTGGTTGGAAAACATGTTCCCGTATCTGCTAACTCCAGCCATAGAACCTTTTACATATTCTCAACATATGGGAACAAGTCCCATGTGACTTTGCCCTCAAAGCCATTCTGTGTAGACTAATAAGTTCTGCCGTCCTCACCTCAGAGATGTAGGTCACAGGAGGCCAGAGTAGCTGTGCACCTTCCTCAAGGCCCCACCACACCTGAGTGATTGAGCTAGCCCAAGGACCCCAATCCCGTCCCCCTACTGCTTGCTCTACCCTCTAGAATGGGCATGAAATTCTAAGACTTCCTGGATGTTAAGACAGAGCAGAGTATCTAGCAGCTTTCAAGCAAGAAGTGCTGTCTATAACTCTACATCTGTTGTTACGTTGATGGTTCTTGCCACCCAACTCCTCCATGTTACCCCACCATCTCCTGTGTCCCGGGCAGCCAAGTGACAAGTGCTGCATCCATCCCAGCACAGCCCAAACAGGTGACCTGTTAAGGAGATCTGAGTGAAGATAGAGGGTGTAATAAAAACTGGCATGATCCCCCAGATCTTTCTTCTGGGGTCACCAGTGCAATGGTTTTTCACTGCTTAGCTGTCACTTTGCTTTCCCTAGAAGGAAAAAGCAGCTGAGACAGTGTGCTCAGTCTTCCTGCGCCAATAATTGAATAACTCACTGTTCTTTGTGGCACTTGCACACCCAGATTCAGCCAAGGTCCAGGAACAAAACTGCAGCTCCTTATCCTGAAAGCTGAACACTTTCAGAGATCCCGTCGGGTCTGATGGGTGACAGAATGGCAGTGCTTGTGAAATCTTATGGGCTGCAACAAAAATCAGAGATCGGAGGAAAGAGAGAGGGAGGGTAGGAGGGAGAGGTGCTGATCATTTAATAGAACAATGGGTATTATTTTGTTGTTTTTTTTTCTTTAAATATAGGCTCTTATAGGATGTTCATTTAGGGTCATAAAACATCCAAAGGGGTGATTCAGAACATCTCGAACATCTGTCCCTCCATCGGGCTTTTACGTGTCCTTTGCGTATGCATGGACAAATCTTCCCTCGCTTCTTCCCGTGATTCAAAGTAAATTGTGTTTTAGTCACTAGGAGTGAGTTTTCCATTACCAAATTGAAATGAAATTAATCTGACCTGGCAATACCTGTCTGGCTGTCTTGGAGGCCCTGACATACTTGAACCATATTCCGCAGCAGGGAGCTGGGCCCCAGAGGTACAGACATCTCCCCTCCCCACCCCCGCAGCTGCAGGCGGTGGCAGTTCTCAGGTCAGAGTAATCTGCTCTTGAACAGAAGATGCATTCTTTGAGTTTGGAGCAGCAACTGTGGGGGGTTAATTGGATATACCAATCCAGAGGTGGAGGAAGAGACCTATACACCTGAGCCTGCTGATTGAGCACAGACTTATTCATTTCTTTAACTAGGCTTTGCCTACCTGTGCAGATCATAAGCCACTTGTGCAAACTCTCTCAACTTCCATTTGCCATATACTCTGTAAGGCAAAGAAAAGCAGGACTCCTCCAACTTCACGTCACAAGGTGTAAGTTCCTACATGCCTAACTAGGAATCCAGGGTCACGGTTTGGGAGATTTCCTTGCAAAACACTAAATATAGTGAATGGCTCTCTGCTACGTGCAATTTGGAAATCCAGCAAGTGTCTGAATATCCAAACTTAACCTACTTCCCAAGTCCCCTGCATCAGAACCTTAAGACATCTGATTCTTAGGTCCTGGGAGGTCCTGCTCATGGCCACTGTTCCTTGGCAGTGACAGCGCGTGCTGCTTGCCTTTCTTAACCAAAATCGAATGGCAGCTCATAGTGTGCACTGTGTCCCTTTGTTATTGTTGAAACAGGGCCACTCCATTTTGTAAATGAAAATAAGTAATTCGGAGGAAACTGGCTGTGGCCTGGCACTCGTTGAAGCCTTGCTTCAAGCAGGAGCAGCAGCTACTGTTTGTTGTTGTTGTTGTTGTTGTTGTTGTTTTAAAGATTTTATTTATTTATTTGACAGAGAGAGACACAGTGAGAGAAGGAAAGGAATACAAGCAGGGGGAGTGGGAGAGGGAGAAGCAGGCTTCCCGCTGAGCAGGGAGCCGGATACAGGGAGCCCGATGCAGGGCTGGATCCCAGGACCCTGGGATCATTACCTGAGCTGAAGGCAGACACTTAAGGACTGAGCCACCCAAGCGCCCTGCAGCTACTGTTTTATGAGAATCCAGCAACCTCTCCCCACCCGAGGGTAGGTGGGGAACAGCCCCCATGAGAGGCAGTCCTGCCCAAGGTAGGGAGAATCCGCACAGCAAGACACAGCCAGAGGGACACAGGAGAGTAAATACACACTCAAGTCACAGGATTGAATAAATCCCTTTCCCCTAATTGCCAGCCTCTAAAATGTCCCTGCAGAGAAAGCTAGTTACAGATTCTCTCTGGAATTCTTATAGGCAGTCTTCTTCCTTTCCCAAAGCCAAGGCTGGTCCTCCTCATACATTTCCCTTCGAGTCAAGTAAGGACAATTTAAGATGTCCTTTCCCTGCTCAGATAATAGGGGCCTGTGATTCACTTTTATCCCACATTTGATTTATGTACAGCGAACAACACCCCGTCTGGCTTTTTTCCTCTTTGAGCTGAGCAGTCTCTGCTTTATTGTACTCCAAAAAGGTGGATTGGAGCACCATGATCCAGCAGCTGCCGCCAGCCGCCTCCCATCCCTTGTAGCTCTGTGGGCAGTGGAAAGAGACTTCCCCTCTTTCACAGAGCATTCTGCGGCCCCCATTCTTCCGGCACAGACACACGCTCACCCCCCCAGTCCAGCGTGATCTCGCCACAGCCTCCCTGTCACCAGTACAGAAGGCCGCTGTGACAAATAGATGCTGCAGCAGGAATTTTTTTTTTTCCTTTTTTCCTTTTCTTTCTCTCTCCCTCCCCCTTCCAAACCTTTTTTTTCCCCCAGCCTTGGCATAAAATGGTCAAATGATGTTCTACTGCAGAATTCAATTTCACAGTTCAGTTGGGTCCTTGATTACACTGCCAAATTCAGATTAATGTGCATTTAACGAACATGGATCAGGGGAATTCTGGCTGACAGCCAGCTGTAATCGGAGCAATTGATAGCTATGTGGAGTTTTATGCCCCGTCCACCCCAGCGTACCACTGGTGAAATTGATTGATTAAATGAATTCATTGCTATAATTATTTATAATTTTGATACATCGCAAGCCTGTGTCTGACCCTATCCTCGGAGACTTTGTGCCCATTGTGGAAGGGTAGTCCAGCTGAGTTGTTAGCCCTGGATTATTTATTCCCAGATCATATAGCCTTTTGTTTGTTTTGTGCCATTATATTTTGATGGGGTTTGAATGGAGACTTGAAAAAAGCACATTCCTTTAAGAATTCATTTGTATGGTATGCTAAAAAGCAACAAAAATGGAAACGAAACTACGAATGTATGTGATTAACCGTTTCAAGGAGGAAGGGAAACCAAGACTGCTTGGATGTTCTTTTAGTACGTTTAAAGATTCCTGTAGAAAGAAGTCCTTTTCAGAATGTATTTGTCTTTCAGTGACTATTAGTGGTCCTCTAGGATGTCGCTATGCCGTTTGGCAGGCTGGGGGATAATCTGCAAAAGGATCTAGTCTTCTCTGCTTACATCTTGCCATATGGAAATCCCCTGAAAAGTATGTAGATCCTGGTCTCATTTCCGTGAAGTTACTCTTTCACAAAATCCCCTGGCCATTCATTCTCTTGGGAGGGGTGGGAAGAACGCCTTTCTGGTGTTTCTCTATTGTTTTCCCTCCTTCGTAGTGACTTTCCTACCCCTGCTCCCATCCCCGTCTGCATCCTTGCAATAAGGTCCTCAAAGGTGAACTATATCCATAGATCTTTTGGAAATGGTACATGTGGTGCGAGGTACATTGGATTTGCTCATTAAATATCTGTACCTCTCACTGGCCCAACTCCACTGTATTGTGGTTTCACCCAATGATTAAACCCTACCTCCGGGGCGCCTGGGTGGCTCAGTGGGTTGGGCCTCTGCCTTCCGCTCGGGTCATGATCGCAGGTTCCTGGGATGGAGCCTGCATCGGGCTCCCTGCTCGGCGGGGAGCCTGCTTCCTCCTCTCTCTCTGCCTGCCTCTCTGCCTACTTGTGATCTCTCTCTCTGTGTCAAATAAATAAATAAAATCTTTCAAAAAAAAACACAAAACCCTACCTCCATCTCAAGAAACTATATTCCAAATATACTGCTTTCTTTTTTTTTTTTTTAGAATATATTTTTAAGTCAGGTTGTAAAAACAATCACACAGGTCAGGCTTTACTCCTATGAAAGTCTTGTTTACATGCACGAACTCTAGTGTGTGTCTGTGCAAAACAATATATATATGGATAAATTCATCAGATTTTTTCACCCACTTCCAAATATAGGATATCTTGATTTAGAGTAGGATAATGATTAGATATCCTACTTTAGGATAGAGTAGGATAATAATAATTAGAACAGTTTAAGAGCCATGTAAGAAGGCCAGGAGGTGTTGTTATGGAAGAAAGCTTGGGCTTGCTTGCTTCTTAGCAGAAGAAGGAGCATTATTGTATCTGAACACCAAGTTCTGGTCTGGCCAACACAAAAAATGAAAGTGATAAATTCTGTACATAGATGATCAGCTCATTTTGCCGTGATGGTTATTTCTTTGTTGTGTATTCAGAGCTGATTCCTCTAAAGCAAGACTGTTCAAACAAAACAACTTAATTTTCCTTCACCACCCTGCCTCCCCAGCCAGGCATTATCATTCATCATTTTCTGGCCCTTGCATTTCTTGTATCTTGTTCTCAGCTGCCCCCAGAAGACATCTGAGCCCCCAAGGGAAAACTCTAACCAGGCTTTTGCTCTGTAGTTGTCTTTCCACACCATGCCCACTTCTGTCCTGACCATGTCTACCTTCTTATCATTGAAGGATATCTCTGAGAACATATCAAAGAACCAAGTTCTGAAGTGACATTATCTGGATTTAATCCCAGCTGTGCCTCTTAATAACTTTGGGACCTTTGCATGAGCTGCTTAAACTCTCTGTGCCTCGGTTTCCTTAGCTGTAAAATGGGACAATTATGAGACCTGTCTCATTGTGTAACTTGAGGTTTAAATGCATTCACATATATAAAGTGCTGAGGACAGTCTCCCAGGCAGGTGGAAAGCACTCAATGAATGTCAAATATCATTAACATTTGTATATGTCACTCGTACAAGGATAGACTCCTAACAGGGCAGTGGGTGAATGGAAGGGGCTCTCCTTGGGCTCCCAGTGACATGCTCCTGCATTTTCTTCAGGAGTCAGTGTCCCAGGCTTGATTATACAGATTGAGGAGATGACAACTAATGATAGAAATGCCAAAGCAGGCAAGAAAGCAGGCCTGTAACACCAGTGTGCCTAGCACCTAGGACAACTAGACACCCTCCCTGAGAGTGATGGATGGACCAGAACAAAAAAACTGGGTTGTACGATCTTCTTGAGGTTATGGGGCCATTTGCCTTGGATTGCTGGTAGGTGACAGTTTCATCTCCCTGAGCCTCCATTTTATCAACGATAGAATGGGATAAATTGCCCCTTTCTTGACTCTCAGAGAGAAAAAGAATGAAGGTGCCACAAATATGCAGGCTAGCAATACCATTATGGAACCCACAGTTGGGTCACCCAGATCCAACTGAGGGCTGTAAGTCAGCAACATGGTGGCCCCAAGTAGGGTCACTCATGCTCTTCTCCTTCCCAAAGTCAGCTATCTGTCTGCCATTTTCTCCTTGAACGGATGGAAGCCTGGAGGAAGGACCGCACGTTCTCTCCCTGGGGGGCAGTCAGTTCTCCTTCCATAGGTACACCTCAGGCTTGGTTCCAGAAATGGTCCCTCGTGAGAGTGGTTGCTCCTCATCCGTCACTATTTTTTTTTTTTTTTTGAGTCTGTGCCTCTTACCAGCAGCCACAAGAAACAATAGCACGGTTTTGTCTCGAAGACCTAATTTCCAAGACATTTATCTCCCAGTGAACAACTCAGCCTTCCCTCTCTGACTGGAAATGGTCCCGTTTGTGCAGGCAAGGCCCCTCTTCACTGGCTGCTAAGAGTAGACGCAGATAATGATGCTCACAGTCGATAAAGAAGAAAAGTGGCCTGAGGCAGTGTGGAGCGGTGTCTGCGATTCCTCCTGGATACAGCTTTCTTATTTTTAATATATCTTCGGAGATCAGTTATACATGCTTGTGGGGAATGAATTCAATTTCGCTTAAAGTACAGGCGTCAATCCTCCACGGAAGATACCAGGGGATGCTGCCTTGTGATAGCTCCCAGGATATACTTTCAAAAATAAAAGTCATGGACTCCACTTGCCTCACATGCTGGCCTTGTAATTAGCCTGGGCCTGGCTAATCTCAAACTTAATTTAAGGGAAGAACCCAGTTGTTTAATTTACACTGACATCTTCCCCCTCCCCAGCTCACATAAACACACCCGTTTTCCCTGTGTGTAGCCCAGATCCAGGGGCTTAGCAAAAGAGCAGCGTGGTTTCAAATACAGCATCTTAATTATCATTCAGTGTTCGATATATTATAATTCAAAGCACCTTTTCTGATTGTTTTAAGGATTAGCGTATAGGAATACATATGTTACCAGTACGTTTTCTTTAATAAATGCTGGCTGGTTATGTTTGTTTAATATTTTACTCTTTACTTTCTCTGACATTCCCACTCTGCTAAGGACTTTCTATAACAATACCAGAGCCTAGAATGTATTGGCCAGTGGCTATGCAAATCTCTTGATGTGTGTTCAGTCCTTTAGAGCTCACAGTGACCTAAGGAAGTCGTTATTATTGTTATGACTCCCATTTTACTGGTGAGAAAACTGAAGCAAGAGAGTTGAAATAACTTGACTGATGTCACACAATTGGTAAATGGCCAACAAGGTTTTTGAACCAAAAGCCTGTCTTCTTAGACACCAGGTTGCTCTGGGTTGCCACAGTTTAGCCTCCTAGAAGCCCTGTGAGGGAGGTATTTATGATTTTACATTTTACAGATAAGGGAACTGAGGCTCAGAGGGCCTCAGTGATTTGACAAAGCTGTCAGAGTCAGAACTGAACCCTATGTGTGTCCCTCAAAAGCATGTGTTCTCTGTTGGACAATCAGGACAGGGTGCTGACTTTGCAGTACCCTGGTTCCTGCTGGTTGGCCCAAGGCTAGTTGATGGTTTTCTCAAGACTGGGAAGGGCTGCACTGTCACCTGGGAGCTAGTGAAAAGAGTAGAAGTGAGAACGGTGTCGTGATAACAATGATAAGGAGCCCACTGTGTGCAGCTCTTGCTGCCAGATCGTGGAATAGACGTTTGTTCTTGCTGTGTGATGGAGCTGGAGCTTGGGACACTTGCCTTCTTCTAGCTGGCCTCCATGGTGCCGGGTCCAAGGAGCAATATATCCCATCCTACTTTACTTCTCTCTGTCATCTGACCTGCTTCATTACTCCTTCCTTCTTGAAATGTTTTCCTCCCTTGGTTTCCGGACCCCCTAGGCCCTTACTTACTTTCCTGTTCACTGGCCACTTCTCTGCTTCTTCATGCAATATCTTTCTGCTTTTTCTGGTCTCTGGATGTTGGGGTCCTTGGACCTTCTTTCACACACCAACATCATGGTTTTTAATACCAACTAATGGTGTGACTCCCACCAATGACTCCCAGGTTCATGGCATTAGTTTCAGCTCTTTCCTGGACTCAAAGCATGTCTAAGTCCCCTCAGCAACATCTCTGCATGAATGTTTGATAGTTCTCCCAAATTTAACATGGCCATGCCAGAATTCTTGGCTTAACCATGCAATAGTTACCTCTTGCTCTGTAACAAACTATCACAAAACTTAATGACTTTAAACAATAATAAACATTCACACAGTTTCTTTGGGTCAGTTTCCTGTGACTAAACTAGCTGCATGATTCCAGCCTTGAGACTCAAGAGGTGGTGTGGCAGTCAGGGTGTTTTCCAGGGCTGGTCCTCTGAACGCTTGACTAGGGCCAGATGATCACTTCTAGGATGGTTCACATGGCTGTTGGGAGAAAGCCTCAGTTTCTGACTCTTGATGGGAGGTCTTGCCCTTGAACCTCTCTATAGGCTTCTTAAGTGACCTCATGACGTGACAACAGGAGAGAGAGCAAGAGCAAGTGATCCAAGAGAGAAGGCAGTGGAGCCACAATATCTTTTTTGGTCCCAGAAGGCACTTGTTATCACTTCCACTGTATTCTTTTTATCACACGGAGGAGCCTGATATGATGTAGGAGACTACACAAGGATCCTCAGGCGCCATCTTGGATGGAGGCTGATTACCACACTTCACGAGGCTACCCTGCCCCTCTACTCCTCATATCATTAAATGGCCTGTTGCTCAGGCCAAAATCCTGGGAGTCATCTTTGACTCTTTCCTTTCACATTTTAATCCAATCCATCAGAAATCGTGTCAACTCTTATCTTCAGATCCTACCGTAGGCCCCAGCATTTCTTATCCCAACTATAGCACCCTCTTCAATCTCAACTCACATTGAGAGCTCAGCTCACATAAGCTAACTGGCATCCCTGTTTCCACCTTTGCCACAAAGGTCTCTTCTCCTCTAGCACCCAGAGATCAACATCAAGCTCACTTCTCTCCTCTCTTCTCAACAAGCTCCAGTGGTTCCCACCTCAATCAGAGTGACTACCAGTGCTCTTGCCATGACCTACATGATCATCCCTCTGGCTGCTTTTCTGGCCATCATTCCAAACTTACTCCCCTCCACACCAGAAGAGCCCCTGAGCTGTTTGTGAAGGCCGTATTTGCCTAGAATCCTGTGTGCGCCCTCTGACCCCTCTCCACATAGACATTGGACCTATTCCCTCATGTCAACCAGATTTCTACTTGAATGGCACCCCCTCAGAGAGGCCGTTCTTGACCTTCACATCTAGGATGCCACTTCATTCATCTTAAATCCTTTCCTCTATTTCCCTTCATAACTCTATTACTACTGGACTGCATACTATATATATTTATTGGTTTTCTTGTTTATTATCTGTCTCCTTCTCTAGAATATAAACCCCAGGAAGGCACAAATATCATCCATTTTTATTATTGCTGGACCTTCCCATGGCACCTGAAATGGTGCCTAGCACATGATAGTGGCTCAAAGATTAATTTGTGGACTAAATGAATTAATGAATGTACTACATGGGAGCAATGGGCTTATTTGGAAAGGTACCACCCAATAGAACTTTCTGCATTGGTGGAAGTGTTGTATGTCTATGCTGTCTAATGTGATGCTTATTAGATACTTAAAATGTGATTACTATGACTGAGGAACTGAATTTTTATTTTAATTTTATTTTTTATTTATTTCATTTAAGTAGCTACATGTGGCCAGTACCCACCACATTAGAGTAGATCTAGATCTTTGGGGTGGGTGGGGCATAGAGACATGTCCGTGTCATTTTCATGTACATCCCAGTAGAGCGGTAGAGACTTCCTAGGGTGCTGTGTTAATAAGGAGCCTGAAGTCTATTCAAAAAAACTTTTTGAGCACCTTCTGTATACCCAGCACTGTGTTGCCATCAGGATATCACACAAGAGTACAGTAATGATTAGTGCCTTCTGTCCTGGGCACGGAGGTGAATGTGTTATGATATGGTAAATTTACCATACGTGACCTCAGTTGTTCCAGAGCTAGTCAGAGGTCCTTCTTGATCCCTCCCAGGGAGTGATTGCTGGAATGTACACCTAGTGTCCTGTAAACCCCTCACTGACTCCTCCCATCCCTGCTCTGTCTGCCCTCCCTATTCTCCACTGACTTCCCTCAATCCAGTCTTCATAACTAAAGTAGAATATTCTCTGCTGGAATCCTTTCAAGGGATGACTAAATTGCCTTTCACACACATGTCCCTGCAAATTTTGGCTAGTCTCAATTATATTTCTACTTAATTGATGATAACATTGCATGTGTTTACCTTATGGTCCATACTGAAAAGCTTCTTCACACAGGGAGCCATATTTTCCCTTTTACATATATGTGCTAGGTTATGTGTGTGGACAGTCCATACCTCTTCTAGTATTTGAGTTCAAAAGCATGGGGAAAGCATTCTACCCCTGAAATTTCTCACTGAAGACTAACATCCTCTAAATATCACCTTGGACAAGGCACATTTTAACTAAAACTCTGCCTGTGGCTCACATGAGTGGGAGAAGTCCCTTTCCTAGGAGCACTAGGTGCATCCACCTATTGTTTCTGTCTGCCAACACTGCTTTCCTTTGTCTAAAGCTGGAGTTCTCTGCCAAAAGCAATTTTGTCCATATTCTGAGGACATTTGGCAACATCTCAAGCAATGTTTTTGGTCCTAACTGGCAGAAGTGGCTGCTACTGGCATCTAGTGGGTAGAGTCCAGGGATGATACTGAACATCCTGGACACACAGGGCAGTCACCCACATCAGAGAATTATCTGGACCCCAAAATTAATGATATCAAGATTGAGAAATTCTGGTCTAAGAGCTGTCTCTACCCATTGGAGCCTGCTCATGCCAGGACATGGCAAGTCAGAAGTGTCAGGAAATTAACATTCATGGAAGTAGGTGTTAAACCACGTCTTGAAGGGAGTTGGTACATAAATACCCCAGCTTTTGGCCCCTCAAGTGGAACAGCTCCAAGGTAGATGCTTAACATAGTCTTAACATAAGGTGGACACTTACCTGGTGGGATTAGGTTCCAGTTGCTTGATTGGTAACTTGCTGTGTGTGTTAGGGTTCACCAGAGAGATAACCAGTAAGGGAAGGTGTATGTGTACACAGAGTCTCTCCTCTGGGGATGACACCAGTCCTTTCACTTAAAGCCTTCAACTGATGGGATACAGCCTACCCACGTTATGGAGGACAATCTGCTTTGCTCAAAGTCTACTGATTTAAATGTTAAGCACATCTAAATAAATAAATAAATAACTTCACTGTAATATCTAGACCAGTTTTTTCTTTTTTTTTCCTTTTTTTAAAGATTTTATTTATTTTTATTTTGACAGAGAGAGAGAGAGATTACAAGTAGGCAGAGAGGCAGGCAGAGAGAGGAGGAAGCAGGCTCCCTGCTGAGCAGAGAGCCCTATGCGGGGCTCGATCCCAGGATCCTGAGATCATGACCCAAGCCAAAGGCAGAGGCTTATTTATTTTTTTTGGGGGGGGGAGGCTTAAATTTTTAAACTTTTATTATTTTTTTATTTTTTATTTTATTTCTTTTTAATTTTGTATTCTTTGCCCCAGGGGTACAGGTCTGTGAATCATCAGGCTTACATCTTTCACAGCATTCACCAAAGCACAAACCCTCCCCAATGTCCATAACCCATCCACCCTATCCCTACCCTCCCACCCCCCAGTAACCCTCAGTTTGTTTTGTGAGATTAGGAGTCTCTTATGGTTTGTCTCCTTCCCCATCCCATCTTGTTTCATTATTTTTCCCTCCCTACCCCCCACGACCCCCCACCCTGCCCCTCAAGTTCCTCATATCAGAGAGATCATATGATAATTGTCTTTCTCTGATTGACTTATTTCGCTCAGCATAATACCCTCCAGTTCCATCCATGTCGTTGCGAATGGCAAGATTTCGTTTCTTTTGATAGCTGCATAGTATTCCATTGTATATATATACCACATCTTCTTTATCCATTCATCTGTTGATGGACATCTAGGTTCTTTCCATAGTTTGGCTATTGTGGACATTGCTGCTATAAACATTCGGGTGCACGTGCCCCTGAGGAACACTACCTTTGTATCTTTAGGGTAAATACCCAGTAGTGCGATTGCTGGGTCATAGGGTAGCTCCATTTTCAACTTTTTGAGGAATCTCCACACTGTTTTCCAGAGTGGCTGCATCAGCTTGCATTCTCACCAATAGTGTCGGAGGGTTCCCCTTTCTCCACAACCTTGCCAACATTTGTCTAGACCAGTTTTTGACCAAATAACCAGATGCCATAGCCTAGCCGAGTTAACACATAAAATTAGCCATCATACTCAGTGACTCACCCTTCATTGATTTTCCCCTTCCTTGTCTTCACTTCATAACTCCTGGAATTGCCTCCCACCACTTGCATTTAAATTCAGGTCTCTTGGGCACGTGGGTGGTTCAGTGGGTTAAAGCCTCTGCCTTCAGCTCAGGTCATGATCTCAGGATCTTGGGATCGAGGCCCACATCGGGCTCTCTGCTCAGCGGAGAGCCTGCTTCCCCCTCTCTGCCTGCCTCTCTGCTTACTTGTGATCTCTCTCCCTCTGGCAAATAAATAAATAAAACCTTTAGAAAAACAAAAATTCAGGTCTCTTAGTCTGCTTCTGGGGATTTTTCTTTTTTCTTTTTTTTTTAAGATTTTATTTATTTATTTATTTATTTATTTATTTATTTATTTATTTATTTGACAGAGAGAGTACAAGCAGAGGGAGCTGTAGAGGGAGAAACAGGCTCCCTGCTGAGCGGGGAGCCCAATGCAGGACTTGATCCCAGGACCCTGGGATCATGACCTGAGCTGAAGGCAGATGCTTAACCACTTAACTGAACTCCCTGGGCATCCCTGCCTGTGGTATTTTAGTAGGGAAAGGGGAAAAAAGTGGCTGGACGGGGAGGTTGTAGGGTAGGTAAAGGGTAGAAGCAGGAGCAATCTCGAACCTGACAAAGTAAGCATCACCCACAACAATATCGAGTACAGTGCTCTTTAGTCAGGCCAGCTGTGGCTTGGCTCACTGCGGCATTCAGATCTAGCACATAATACTCTCCATCTGTGTCTATCTTCCCAGGTGGATTACGATCGAGCACAGATGGTCCTCAGCCCTCCGCTGTCAGGGTCTGACACCTACCCCAGGGGCCCCGCCAAACTACCTCAAAGTCAAAGCAAAGTGGGCTATTCCTCAAGCAGCCACCAGTACCCATCTGGGTACCACAAGGCCACCCTGTACCAGCACCCCTCTCTGCAGACCAGTTCCCAGTACATCTCCACGGCTTCTTACCTGAGCTCCCTGAGTATCTCATCCAGTACCTACCCCCCACCCAGCTGGGGCTCCTCTTCAGACCAGCAGCCCTCCAGGGTGTCCCACGAACAGTTCCGGGCTGCTCTGCAGCTGGTGGTCAGCCCAGGAGACCCCAGGGAATATTTGGACAGCTTTATCAAAATCGGAGAAGGGTCAACCGGCATTGTGTGCATTGCAACCGAGAAACACACAGGGAAACAAGTCGCCGTGAAGAAGATGGACCTCCGAAAGCAACAGAGGCGAGAACTGCTTTTTAATGAGGTAGATGGTGTGTTCAGATCACTCTTTCTCTCCTCCGTAACGTTTACTTCCCACTTCAAAAATATTACCTGTACAGTTCAGTACCTGAGAAAGCACTGAAAATATAAACACAAAAATCACACTCCCATAATCCTTCTTTCTGGTCTTTGGCTCTGTGGGTATGGCAGCTGCACACAAAGCACTTTAGAGAAGCAGCAGCCATACCCACAGAGCCAAAGACCAGAAGGAAGGATTATGCTAAGCACTGATCTGGCTTGATTCACACAACCAACCTGTGAGTCAGAAAGATGCTACTGCCATGGCCACGATGAAATCTGGACTCAGAGAGGTGAAGTGACTAGCCCAGGGTCACACAGCAGGTCGATAGCAGAGCTGGGATTTGAATTCCAGCAGATTCCAAAGACTTGTGCTACACTATCTACATGGGTATATATACATGATTGTGATACCATGTTTGCTCTTTGTAGCCTTTTTAAAAAAATCTCAATAAACAGAGGTTAGTTTACCAGTGGATTACCACTCTTTTGAAACTTTAAGATATCTGTTCCTAATGATAGCAATAATGAATTCTTCCTGTGGAAAATATGGAAAATATAGAAAATGTCCCATAATCTCACAACCAAGAAATAGATCATATTAATATTTCAGGATTTCTGTTCTATATCTTTTTCTCTTTAGAGAAAGTAATATATAAAATTGACTTCCAGAAAGTTTTTAACAATGAGGACCTTCATTGATGGTCCTGTTTCATTCTCACTAGCACTGGATACTGTCAAATTATCTCTGTTAATCTGATAGACATGAATAAATCTTCCTGCTTTAATTAACACTACTATTACTAGGGAAGGCAAAATTACTTTTATATGTTTTTAGGCCATTTTTGTTTTATTAAACCATATGTCCTTTGCACACTTTCCAATTAGGGTGGTAGCATTTGTCTTATTGATAAATGAGAACTCTTGATATATTAAGGAATTAACCATTTTCTATGGGTTTGTTGCACATATTTTTCCACTTCATTTGCCTTTTACACTTATTACTTGAAAGTTATAAAATGCACATAGGTGGAAAAACAGGAATACTTATATCTAGGGACATAAAATATTTTGAAGTAATATTCATCTATTGATTTTATGAGAGTTTAGGGATGAGAGATGAGCTTCCATGGATGGAAAATCTAGGTCTTAAAGATAGCCAAGTCAGGATTCCAATGTTAGATAATATGTCAGTTTCTAGCAAAGGACGGACCACTCACATCTCCTAAGAAACATTATAAAAATGCAATCAGGCATAACTTTGGATCCCTCTTCTATGGAGGCTCACACGAAGCCACATATGGCTCCAGCTCTCATGGGTATTCATTTTCTCACTATGTTCCACATCTCAGAGCCCCAGGTCAGTGGGCTTCAGCTTGTCACTTCCACGATGCTGATTTCTGGAACTTATTTCCAAATCACAATCCCAGGACAGGGCAATATAATGTAGATAACTCTACATTAAAGTTGAATCTGAAAACATCACCAGAAGCAGCCATGGGGTAGCAATTCTTGGAAGCTCTCTCTGGTAAGTTCAAGTTAACCTTCTATATGCCTGAGTCATATTTGCTTTTACCTTCAAGACTTATCTTTTGTATTCAGCCCAAACCCCTCTCACACTCAACCCAGACCTCCTCCCAAGATGTCAATTTAGCCTCACATGGCCCCACGCCTACTGTTCATTTCATTCACTTGTGAGACCTACTCATCATCTGCCATTTAGAGTTAGTGACCTTTTGCCAGGTTAAACAATGGTAGAGTATGGGTAGTGCATTCTAAAGGAGACCCTTAGGGATATCTGATCATATCCACCCCCCCCACCCCCAACCCAAAGAGTCAACAAAACTCCCTCTTGTGAGTACAGACCTTGCAGGGTCCTGCCTGTTTTCACTCTTATTATCCCCAAACCCGGTGTCTGATTCCGTGGCCATTTTCTCTGAACTAATTTGATTCCTTTCATTGTTGCCAGCTACCCTCGATACTGTCTTTTTGTCTATAGTAGGCTCCTGAATAAATCCCCCCCAATCAATATTTCTTAATCAGTTATACTCACAGCACAGTTGTGGCCACAAGAGAACAGAAAACCAAATTTCACCATAACAAGTCAAAAAAGCATCTTTCCATTTGCCTAGGTTGTGATAATGCGGGATTACCACCATGACAATGTGGTTGACATGTACAATAGCTACCTTGTTGGTGATGAGCTCTGGGTGGTCATGGAATTTCTAGAAGGCGGTGCCTTGACAGACATTGTCACTCATACCAGGTATGTCTCTTCATTATCCAGACAAATAATTCCAAGTGCTTATTATTTCTTCCCCAGGGTAAGGCCTCAATGACTATTTTTATGAACTCTTTATAAAGTGTAAGCCCTTTGGAGTCCAGGAATATGATGACCCTTTTTCTTTAAATTCCCTAAGTGCCTGTTGTAATATCATGAATGTTTAGTTCATTCATTCAGTTAACATTCTCCTTGTCCTCCAGAAATTCATTAATACCTAATGATTTTAAGTCACCAAGCTGATGACAAAGGACTTTTGGTGCCAATCAATAGAATTTCCCATTTCTATGTATTTTTCTAAAACTAAATTTTATTTTGAGTTGCCATCTATTGCTGTGTGGTAATACCACCAAGGGTACCTGAGTGAGGAAGAGGCAGACGGAAGGTGAGTCAAAGTTTATGTTATAATAAGAAACCTACAAAATTGGAATTCTTCAATTCTGTTTTTAAATAGTCTTGCAAGTAACAATGGTTAATTATCATTATTACTGCTGTTACTTGCTTCCCTGATATGTCAGTTGTGGTCATTTAATTTTTTCTTGATCACCTTTTATGTGTCAGGCTCTTTCCTGAGTGCTGGGGACACAAAAGATACAAACAATTAAAGTCTCAAATATATTCCCTCAAGGATGTCACAGGTTAGAAATAAATATATTATAATACTTATGCAGAAGTAGAAAGAGATATAGAAGCAGCAAAGAAGAAGGCCTGAATATCTGTAACAGGGAAAATAAAGAAAGATTTACAATATAAGGTGATAACCAAGATGAGTTTTGAGAGATGCGTAGAAGTTTACTAAGAAAGCAAGTGGGAAGGAAAGGGCATTGAAGGCAGACGAAATATGTGCTAAGACAGTGTTCTTCAGATTTTAATACGCATACAGATTACCTGTGGGTCTTAGTAAAATGCAAATCCTGATTCAATGGGAAGGGGCATGAGATTCTATTCTAACAAGCTCCCAGGTGACACCAATCCTGGTTCAAGGACCACATTGGAGAAGCAAGGTTCTAAGGAACAGACATATTTAAAACAAAACAAAACAAAATGTTACATTTGGGAAACTTTAATTTGCTCTTGGTAATAAATAAAGCTCCAAAGGGATAAGAGATGATTGTCAAGAAGGAGAGGCACTGGATATTAGTTGATATCACCGAAATGGTGCCTGAATCCTAAGTGAATCCAGATGAAAATTAGGGAGGAAGTAAGGTAGCAAGAAGGTATTGAGGGACACTGTGAGAGATAGAATATGCTGCTACTTCTCCCTAAAATCAGGCGGTGTTTCAATCATGACCCTCTACAACTCTCAGTCTCAGTAGACCATCTAAAAACAAAGAAGATGCCGAACATTTATCAACATTTCAGATGGCAGATCCCTGTTGGTATAGCCATTGGACACAAACTTCCCCAAAATACATGAGATCATTTTAACTTATAGAAACAAATATACTGAAGAAACCTAAGCTTGAGACAAAGGTGACTTGCATCTAAAACAATTAATAAAAATATATCCAGAGCAGAGGATTTTTTTTTCCTGGACTGAAGAGCTTCAGATAACTACACATGTCTCTCTAGAGCGCTTCCTTTGTCAAGGTTTTTTTCAGTTTTTATTGTGTGTCAATGGGATCTACTTAAGAGCTGGCCTCTCTGGAATCCATTGTGTTCTCTAATCCTCTCCATCCAGTTTTGTCAATAATTTCCTGTTGAAGACAGGGAGCTCCAGAGAACGGAGAGAAGTTGTATGTCAAGGAACACTGAATATTCAGAACTTGAAACCCTTGAATCTTAAATTTAGAATTTAATTCTTGAATCATTCAAAGAGAGTTTCCTATAGTAGATATTCAGTAAATGCTTTACTGAATGATCGATTGATTAATAAAATAACCCCTTGTTCCTCAAAGTGTGGTCTGGAGAATAGCAGTATCTACATCACCTAGGGGCTTGTTAGCAATGCAGAATCTCAGACTCTACCCAGACTGACCATACACAAGGCAGCCAGGTGCTCAGTCATTGCCTGTGGATGCCAAAGTTTTAGCCCTACCTAGTATCTTGTTAAATTACATCCTACTGATTTCCAGGAACAGAGGGTTCTAGAAGGCAATGGAAAGTGCCAAGCACTTCAAACATTAACTCAGAGCCAGGATTTGAATTTTGGATTTGATTCCAGAACTGAGGCATCTTTATCCCACTTCAGACTTCCTCCCTACAGAAGTAGGAAAGCACAGTCTTTTTACAGTGGGTCCTATACATTTCAAAGCCACTGAATTCAGAATCAGTAGTATTTGTCACATATGCCAATTAAAGTTGATTTTTCCGGTCACCGATAGGGGCTCTGATTCCATTAACATTTGTTGTCATTGACCTGTAAATTATCTTTATGCCTGCTTTAAATAACTTGAATCCCATGGAATCCTAGAAAAAATGAATTTTATTAAAAAAGGTGATGCCTGCTCCTAAATTATCTTTAAGGTGTATTTGAGCTTATCTCTGCTGATGACGCACTAAGCCTCCGAGGGCTCTGAGGTGGGTGGGTAGATGTGGGAGTTGTCATCCATTGTGTTCACAATCCAACACAATGACCAGCCCATTCACACAAAACCAAGAACACAGAAGTTGTAGGTTTCCACTCTCAGACAAGAACATTTTCTTCTTGCCTGCCTTAGTAGGAGAGTGAGGCATGGCTGGAAGAAGCCTCTTTGAAGAGAAGGGATACCTATCCACTTTATACCTTCAACCTTCTCCTAATTGGTCACCTTCTTGGATTTTACTTTGACTCCTAATTTTACTCAGACATGGTTTGCTGGCATCAACAAGACTGGCATAGATTCAGGACCATACATTTCCTTGGCCTGATGAACTAAGAGTTCCCTGGGGTGATTTTCGAAGGCTGTCCTTGAATTTGGGCTATGGTCAGTTACACCCTCTGTCTCTCCTGACAGTCTCCTCTGTTGGCATAACTATTTTAGGAGCTCTTTCACATTCGCTATCTGGCTTGAGCCTCACACTGCCTCTGTGAGAGGGAGGAAGTTTTATACCCAGGTGAGTTAGGCACACAACACTGTGTGTTGTTTTGATGGCACTGATGTCCAAGTAATTCTTCCTCCCTAGGTTCTTCATGGCTGAAAAGCCATCATATGAGTTGCAATGGCAGTGTGATAGAGTGGGGACATTGGAAAAGCATGGGTCTGAACTCAAAAAGAGGTGGGATTGCGATCATAATCTGGTTACTTTCTTAGCTGGGCAAAATTGGGCAGGTCACTTGACCTCAGTTTTTTCTGAAGCCAGAACCCTTCCTCAGAAGGGTGAAGCCATGAAATGTGGGAGCACATATCCAACGCTATGCTTGCCTCTCTCATTCCTATGGTCAATTTGTTCAAGAATCATCCAGTCATGCTTAGTTATTAGTAACTAACTAAGTCTAGTTCCCTTCTTGATGGAAGGACCTAGAGCAATGGGAATATCCAGCTCCAGGAGGCAGAGCTAATCCTAGGGGATCTTAGAGATCCAAAGACTGCGTTGTCCAAGTCCAGCCTTAAAGAGAACTGTAGACGTCCTCCTTTCCAAGATGAGGAAAAAAGAAACCTGAGGAAGTTAAAAAGACTTCCTCAAGGTCACCTATCAGGCATACTTGGAACCTTGGCTCTATGCAGAGCACTCTCTCTGTAGGACCCCGGAGGTTTGTCAATACCTAAGGAATTACCTGTGAGAGTCTAGGGAAGTACATTTGCATGAATAACCCAAAAGCCAGCAAATAAACCATTTCCTTTGGCTTATATTTGGCCTCTGTCATCCTCAGTGCCAACTCTTAGGTCCTAGGAGTCAGATCCCAAGACTTCTTTGTCCTTGCCTATAGATTTTCCAGACATGGGCTGGAGAACATAGACTGGTTCACTAGATCCCAAGGGAGCTGCCTCTCTTGATCACTTCAAAGATGTTCTTAAACCTGTCTTTGCTCTTTAAATGTTATTTCCTTTCCAGAATGAATGAAGAACAGATAGCTACCGTCTGTCTGTCAGTTCTGAGAGCTCTCTCCTACCTTCACAATCAAGGAGTGATTCACAGGGACATAAAGAGTGACTCTATCCTCCTGACAAGTGATGGCCGGGTAAGATTTCATGTTTGGCCTCTCCATGGTTTACCTTGCCACCTTGTCTGTCATCGGCATTATCCTCCTAAGAACCCTTTCATAATTCTAAGTCTCCTTGGTCACAAGTCACCCACTGCCCTTCCCAGAAAGTTTAACAAAAAGGAAATTACCATCTTCTGTGTCATCCTATTAGTCAGGATTATGTGTGATCTGATTTGATGGATGACTATTCCCACTTTAACAACAAGTGTAGGAAGTGATAGAAACTATGGAAATTTCTTTCCTTTTCCTTCCATGTTCTTATTTTTGTTGGAGAAGAAGAGATGACTTTTCTGGGGCTTTGTCCACCCTGTCTATGGAGTTGTGCATGTCTGCAGTATCTCTCAGTTCCTGCAGGAAAGGAAAAGCAAACTCCAGTGGACAGCACAAGGAGAGTGTAATAAGGGTGTGGACAGATGTAGACAAGTCATGAGGAAGAGTACATGAGGATTCATGTGGCTTTCTAGAATGGTGTGTCATTCTTACTGCCCCATGCCTGAGGAGGGGAGGCTGGGAACTGGCTACTAGAATCTGAAAACAGAGATTATTATCTGAAGAGGGATGCCTGGCAGGAACTCTGATCTTCAGTGGAAGGCAGACCACAGTGGAGCTGCAGGATGGGAGCTGGGACAATCAATATCCGAATCTCCCTCTGTTCTTTACTTTCAGTCCCCTATTGGTGCTTCCCATTGGCTGAACCCAATCAGACGCCATCAGTGTAGTCAACACAGGTCAGTGTCCCAGGGCTCAGAGGGGAGGAGAATAGATCTGGAAAGGCAAACAAAAGATATCCATCACCAGCTTATCCCTGGGCCCAGATTGCTGTATTTCCCATCTCCACAGCCAGCTCGAGAGAGTCTGCTGAAACTCATCAGCCACACCAAGTTACAAAAGAATATAGACTACAGTAGCCAAGGAAAGAATGAGTTGGCATTTTGAAGAAGTCTTAGATGGTAGAGTTTTGAAGCAGATTTTTACCATCAAGGCGCATTTAACCTCCTGGAAACTCCCACCAGAGGTAATGATGCTGACGTGCAGGGAGCCAGCTATCCCATTGGTACACCTGTTCTTTACAACACAGCAACCTCAGCCATGTGGGAAATGTTCACATCACAGCAGGATTGCCCAGGAAGGATCAGAGGGCAGGTAAAAGAAACTCTTCCCAACACTTCAGCATCTCTGCTTTTCTTTTAGATATTGTCAATTCTATTGTGGAAAATTCAGGAAATTCAGAAAAATATAAAGGACAAAATAAAGATCACCCTTAATGCATTTCCCTTTCTCCCCATATTTCCCTGTATATGTACTTGCAAACTTGAGATTTTTTTTTTTTTAAAGATTTTATTTATTTATTTCACAGAGGGAGAGAGATCACAAGGAGGCAGAGAGGCAGGCAGACAGAGAGAGGGGGAAGCAGGCTCCCCGCTGAGAAGGGAGCCCGATGCGGGCCTCGATCCCAGGACCCTGAGATCATGACCTGGGCCGAAAGCAGAGGCTTTAACCCACTGAGCCACCCAGGCGCCCGAGATTATTTTTAGTGGATAGTTTAAGTCCTGCTTTTTGCATTACTCTGGCTGAATTTTTTTTTTTAAAGAGTGTATGAGAGGATGTATCAGTCAGTTCTTGCTACATAACAAACTGCTCTACATTTAGTGGCTTAAAGGACAACCATGTATTTGCTCATTGTTCTGTGAGTCAGCATTTACACTGACCTCTTCTGGAACAGCTTGTCTTTGCTCCATGTGACAGCAGCCCAAGTTCAGTTTTGCTTGCATTTGTGGTCAGCCTGCTGTTGATGGCCTCACTCATTTGCCTGGTGCTTTGTCATGGGTCCCAGCAGACTCTCCTGGGTTTATTCCCATGGTGCCTGTGGCAAGGTTCCCCAGAGCAGCGAAAGAGCAAGCTCTATGGCATGCTTGTGAACCCTCTCCTTATATCTTGTTTGCTAATGTTCCTTTTGGCCAAAGTCACACAGCCAAGCCTAGATACAAGGGATGGGAAAATAGATTCCACCTTTTGATGAGATAAGATGCAGAGTCACATTGCAAAGGGATGTAGGTACAGGGAGGGAAAGGACATGTGGCCATGTTGCACAATCTCCCAAAGAGTGAGGGAGCTGTGGGAAAAGGCCTGGGACCTTCTCCTGGCCTGAGTCAAGAGAGTATTTAGGCAAGGCTTCATGACTTCAGAACATAATTCGCAAAGCACTGAACTGGTCCACAGATTGGCCCTGGGACTGAGGCTTGCAAGAAAAAAGAAAAAGAAAAAGCAGAGCAGTTTCAAAGAAGGCTTTTCCCCCTAATTTCTAGAGATTGATAACAAAGGCTTCCTTGCTGCAAACACTTGTCAGATGTCCCGGGTATCAGAGAGAAGCCAGCGGGAGAGATGGAGCTGAACGGAGGCGTCTCTCAGCTCGGGGTTACCTTGGGCTGTGATCTGAAGCCCAGCCAGGCCACTGATCTGTGAGCGGGGACCCCACGGGCGGCAGACCCGGAGAGACCCCCTCCTTCCTCCTCCGGGAGGAGCGGCGCGGGAGCGGCTGCAGGAATGTGCCGGGTTCGGAGATTCTAAACGGGGCCGCGCCAGAGACAGAGACGCTCGGTCACAGGCCGGGTGAGCTTGGAGAGCGGCCGGAGACCAAGAGACGGGAGGGACTGCTTTTCTCAGAGGTGCACTGAGGACTGAGGCCCCAAGCTGTCAGGTCCTCCGGGTCGGAGACTGGGAGCCGCCATTTTTAGTCCCGTCCTCCAACAAGGTACGGAAAGCGTTCAGGGAACAAAAGCTCCTGAGAGCGAACCCGAGCTGATTACTTAGCCTGGTCCCTGGCGAGGGCGGTGGGAATCCGCCTCCGGCAGAGACACTTGAGAATCACAGCAACAGGCCCTTCCCCCAGAAGACCAGGGGAAAAAAACAAACAAACAAACAAAACCATCCAGTCAAAGTCAAGTTCAAGATTGCTGAGAATTGTGGAACTCCGGAGCTAGGGGAAAGCAACGCGGAGAATTCATGGCTTTTTCCCCATGATTCTTCAGTCTTTCAAAGTTAAATTCATTGAATTTTTTTTTCTTTGAATTTTTTTCTTACTTTTTCCTTTTAAATTTTTTCCCTTTTCCTATTTTAATGTTCTTAACTCTTATATCTTATCAACACTTTTTAATCTTTTTTAAATTTTCATTGTTATAATCATATTTTATCCCTTCATTGTTTTTAACCTTATTTTTTGTATACTGATAGGGTCTGTTCAATTCACCAGTCTAATAGATATAGATAGATAGATAGAGATAGAGTCATAGACAGACATAGATATAGAAACAGAAATAGATAATATATATATAGGATTTCATTTTATTCATTTTTGTTTTGTTTTGTTTTTGTATGATATTGGTTTTTTGTTTTGTTTTGTTGGTTTTTTTCCCTCTTTCTTTTCTCCCCAGTTCCAGGTATCTTCTGAGTAGGTTAGTGTATCTTTCTCTGGGGTCATTGCTACCCTTTAATATTTGGTTCTCTCATCCATCTATTCCTATCTGCATAAAATGACAAGGTGGAAAAAATCAACACAAAAAAAAAGAACAAGAGCTACTAATGATGGCTAGGGACCTAATCAATGCGGACATTAGTAATGTGACAGAACTAGAGTTCAGAATGATGATTCTTAAGGTGCTGGCTGGGCTCGAAAAAACCATGGAAGAAAATAGAGAAGCT
>LNAC01000516.1:139217-165849 GCA_002007465.1 Ailurus styani
TAGGGTGGGAAAAATAATGAAACAGGATGGGATGGGGAAGGAGACAAACCATAAGAGACTCCTAATCTCACAAAACAAACTGAGGGTTACTGGGGGGGTGGGAGGGTAGGGATAGCGTGAGTGGGTTATGGACATTGGGGAGGGTTTGTGCTTTGGTGAATGCTGTGAAAGGTGTAAGCCTGATGATTCACAGACCTGTATCCCTGAGGCAAAAAATAAAAAAAAAAAATCTGACTCTTGATCTCGCTCAGATCTCAATCTCAGGTCGTGAGTTTGAGCCCCACATTCGGCTCCATGCTGGGCATGGAGCCTACTGAAAAAAAAGAGAAGAAGAAGGATAAATCCTTTGTGGCCTCTTCAAAGACTAGAAGGGAAATTGTGATCAGAGTAAATTGTTCACTGTTTGTCTATGATACAAATAATGTCTAATGAGTCACTAATTCATGTTAAGCAGGAGGGATGTGGTATTTGGAGTTTGAAAGGGAAAATAAATAGCACGTCACAGAGTAGTTGCAAGAATTACATGAAATAATTTGTGTAAAACAATCAGAAGTAAACCAGGGACAATGTAGAAGCTCAAAGAGGGTGAACCCCCCTCCCTTGCAATTAAGGGTTGAATAAATTCATCTATAGTCGTTCTTCGGCCTGAAGCTTACATTTGAGATATGATACTTAGGAGCCACTAGACAGTGAGTGTTTTAACTTTTATCAAATTCATTGGCTAGAATGGAATTCAAACCCCTGACCTATTAAGCCCAGTCCCTATTTTGAAAAGGGACATACACAGTGATTTTTATGGTTCTCTTTTTTTTTTAACTAAAAATTTATTGCCACAGTTTAAGAATCAGGAGATGTCACAGAAAATTTCAGATTCCTATCTTTAAAAAAAAAAATCAAAGTATCCGACAACACTGTGCCTGCCTTCACACGTGGCAGTGCCCGCGGTGGTGTGGTAAGGGTGACTAGCACTTCAGCGGATGCTGTTGGTGCCTCATCCTCACCAGACTTCCTCCTTCAGTGCTCACTCGCTCCCCCTCCCAGTGCCACCCCTGGCATCTCTTTTCCAGGAGAATTTGTCCAACCACTGTGGTCTGGTCTTCCAGTCCAGAACAGGCTAGAAATTCCAGGGAATTAACATAACACTCACGCTCCCTAGGGGCAGCCCAGGATCACGTGATGGGAGCTGCGGTATAAACACCCCAGCTCCCTTGTCCTTGGATAGGCATGTTCTACCCAGTCTCCTGGACTTCCTCATCAGGACAAAGCAAGCACTGGTTCCCACATTGCTGGGGACTGGCTGCCTTCTCTGCCCACTTTACTACCAGTGTTTCCTTTATCTCCCCAATAAATGACTGGCATTAATTCCTTATCTTGCAATGTGCTCGGAGGGATGGGGGGCGGGGGGGGGGACTAAACCAACGTACTGCGCAGGCGCAGTGTAATGTGTGTGTGCCCCTCTCTTTCACAGGATTGCAAGCAAGGGTAAAGGATAGCTAGGGGGCCAGAGAAGGCAACTAGGGCTTTGTGACTGATCCACACCCTCTTTGCTGGGCCCTGACAGCCAGGAGTCAGTGTGTCTTCACCAAGGGCATGTTTCCCTAGTTTTTCATCGTCTCTGCCTGGCCCGTTAAATTTGTTTGTTTATTTGGCACCTTTGGGCATGAGTGTTTTTGTCTCTCGAATACCTAGAGTTTTACAGTTAGAAGAAGACCTGAAGATTATCTCTCAGAAGCTCTTCGTAAATGAAGAGAGACGTGAGCGTGTTACACCGCTTGCCTAAATTCCTTCCTTTACCACAGTGTCTGGGATATTCCCAGACTCTAGACCTCCTCACTTCCCTGCAGGAAGCAGAGCCCGAGAAGTCAGGAAGCTGGGTCTGAGTTCTCCTCTCTACTGTCCTCCTACTGTTGTACAGTCTTGGGCAAGTTCCCACCCTGTCCCACTCTGTCAGATGGCTGAGGCTTCCATGCCAATCCAGCTTAGGTGCTCTGCTGCCCTCCCTCTCCTCTTCAGTTTAGCAGTTGAAGCAGTGGGCCTGAAACTGGAGACCCCTTCATCAGTCTGGCCCCCTCTAATACCTCTCTCCATTCCTTTGTCCTAGGGTAATTGATTTTCTTAAAACAAGCTCAAGAACTACAGTGAGCATGAAAACCAATGGAGACCTTGGCCAAAAAACAAATGCCTGGGTCCACTCCCCAGAGATTCTGATTCCAACCAGACTGAGTGATACCCAAAAGCCTGCCTCTCTCTCAAGTTCCCAGGGGATGCCTGGGGATGCACTTTGAGTATCACTGCCTTATAGGAAGCATCCAGAAACCAGAAACAAAAGCATCCATCTTTTTGCCTTAGCAAAAACATGGAACAGATGCATGAATTCTTTAGAGTGTAGGCAGTTTGCAAAATGATGGTTTGACCCTCTCTCTTAAACCTGTAGCTATCTTGTGGATAGGCTCTCCCCCCTTCTACTCCGCCACCCATGGTTTTGTGCAGCTCCTGATTCCTAGCCAGGACCCACTGAGATGACTAGAATCTCAGCTTTAAAGAACAGCTTTAAGCCCTAATCTCTAGTTTCTCATCTGGCCCCTAGGGAATAAGCTGCATCACCTCCTTTTAAGGGGTTGGCGGTGTGCTAGCTGCAATTCTCTTAGCCTAACTGCATTAGTGAGACAAAGCATTTCCTAATCTGCCATGTTGTACCGTTCTACATGAAAAAATTAGAGTCTGTGTGATTTGCTTGGAAGATCTGCCTATGGTGCTTTATTGTACTCATTACTTGAGTTCTCATTATCTACTTGCAGATTTGTTTGGACGAATATTGTGTGCAATTATGTTCTTCTAGAGAATTGTTTCTTTCTTTTATGTCCTTGGATGAGTAAAAAATTCACATAAAGGCACTTTCACGTCTACGGCGGAGGAACAGACCTAGCTAGCTTCCTGCGTTGAGTTTCAGTTTCTCAGCTTACATATTGTCAGGGAGATAATTATTAGTCTGGCAGGTTTGGGGTCTTTTTTTATGTCTGAAAAAAGAAAGGCACACTAGAGGTATTGAAATTAAAAACTGCCAATATCAAAATGCTGATACATTCACCTGATTAATTCAGGTTTTTTTTAATTTACAGGCAAAGGGTGCCTGGGTGGCTCAGTGGGTTAATGCCTTTGCCTTTGGCTCAGGTCATGGTCTCAGGGTTCTGGGATCCATGGTCTCAGGGTTCTGGGATTGAGGCCCGCATCGGGCTCTCTGCTCGGCAGGGAGCCTGCTTCTTCCTCTCTCTCACCTGCCTCTCTGCGTGCTTGTAATCTCTCTCTCTGTCAAATAAATAAATAAAATCTTTAAATAAATAAATGAATAAAATTTACAGGCAAAAAAAATGTTTTGACAAATTTGTTCCTCCTCCACTGTCTGCATAGTAGGGTTACAAGTTTACTCACATTAGAGCTTTGGAAATAACCACATGCATGCACACACAATTATAGTTCATCTGTTTCTTAAAACTGATCTAGACTTCTTCACAAAGCTCTAGTGACTAAAACAAATAAACAAAAAGCAACTCTTAATTCAGTCTATTAAATTCAGTCTACTTAAATAAACATTGTCTATTAAAGTTTAACCACATTACGTAAGCCTTAACTGATACCTTTATAACCTCAATCTTTCAGATTGGGCCACCATCCGCTCCCTCTTCTCATTTCCCACCCCTCTCTTTCTCAAGGAGTCTGGGAGATTACGGGACAAATGGGGCTTCTGGGAACTCGAGGTGATGGATATTAGATCCATGTTCTTCCTCTCTGGTCTCTGCCTTGGCATTACTCACCTCTTCTGCTACCAGGACTGGTGACCACTGGTCCCACAGCTCTGGGCTTTTCAGAAGAGTGCCTCGCATCGTTTTACAACTCCAGCCTCTTGTTTTAAGTCTTGAGAGCCATCCTGAGGCTCCTCATGTCAACCATAAGCTTGTGCCAGGCAATTTTCCATTTCTTCATTGAGATCTGAAGGAGCTTCTGGAATCCTGCACAACAGAAAGAGACCATGGAAGCCATTGCCTCAAGTTCACTGCCACCCACTCTGTTGTGCCATCTCTCCCAGAGGCCACATTTGGACATAGCCGTGGCTGATATTCAGCCAGCATTCACTAGTAGATCTATACCCATTATTAAAATATTGCAATATATTCATGCTTGTTGGTTAATAGCCACTGTTTCAAGTCATTGGAGTGCCCCCCATTACAATAGCTCTTTACTGGGAAGCCCGTGCCTTGTTAAAGATGGTAAAGCCCCTAGGATAATTCCAGGACACAGCTCAACTTCATTTCTAGACTCTGATTGGTCTAGATGACTCTGGTTATTAAATATTTTGAATATTACCTCTGAACACAGATGCATGTGGCTGTTCCTCTCCCTTGTTTGTTTGGGGTTGTATGCTACTCAGGTATTTCTGAAGGTCACTGCCATCTGCTTGGGATGGTGGAAGTGATGTATAATAAAGAGTTGGGACCTGAATCAAATGACTGCCCTTTGTCTTCTCCTGCAAAAAATCACAGGCTAAAAGGGATGGACTACAGACTTTTCACTTCTCTGAATTGTAGAGTCCTTTAACCATAGGGCAACAAGGATTATGGATCAGCTACCATGGCCACAGGGCTCTCTTCTTTATACCACGTAGGAAATCTATGATCTGCCACATTTGGGTTTGATTCTTGATATGTCAAAGCAATTGAGAAAAGTATCTCTCCATTAAGCCAGTTTTCTCTAGCATTCCATCTGGAACAATCCAATCTCTTCCCACCCCAAACCATACCACCACTAACCTTGGCCTGATTAGAGAGGAGATCATGAACAAGGAAATAGAAAAAGACACAGATAATTTCCAAAACATTACCCCTACTTCATCTGTGTTCCAACTTTGTTTCTAGAAGCAGCTATCTTCAGCAAGTCAATAATGGTTTCAGAAAGAGTACCAATGTGTCCTCTACTACATGATCTACTATCATATATGCATGTGTCACTATAAAATAAAATCAATCTAGTAATATGAGTTTTTTGGGTATCTACTGTTTTCCCAGTTTTTAAGGAACACAGTGAGGCTTCACAATGAGGTAGAGCTTCTGCCTCTGAGGACTGTCATTTGTAGCTGCAGGGACAAAATCATCATCAGAAAATAGTTCAAGATTGAATGAACACTAAATTCTCTCACATATGAAGAGGAGAGATCAATATGGGCTCCTGAGAACAATTCTGGAGTAAGTGAGAAGTGACAAGGGCATTGAAATATGAATTTCATATCTTTGAACTAAGAACTGAATACACTTTCCCTCTAGGACTAGGAAGTAGACAAAGATGTTCCCCTTTCCAGCAGCATGTGAGAAGTACTAGTGTATGTAGTAATTCAAGAAAAGAAATAATAAAAGGTATACGTATTGGGAAGGAAGAAATAAAACTGTTCTTGTTTATAGATGATATGATCATCCATGTAGAAAATTCAAAAGAATTGACAAGAAAAACTAAACCTAATGGAGATTATAGCAAGGTTGAATGATATATGGTTTCAGACAGAAGTCCATCATTTTGCTATATGCTAGCAATGAAAATGAATTTGAAATTAAAAACACAGTGCCACTTATACAAACACCCTAAAATATTTAGGCATAAATCTAACAAAACATATATTAGATTTATTTGAGGGAAATTACAAAACAGTGATGGATGAAATCAAAGAACTAAATAAATGGAGAGATACTCTGTTTGTAGAGAGGAAGACTCAATATTCCCAAAATGTCATTTCTTTCCAACTCAATCTATAGGTTCAGTGCAATCCCGGTCAACCTCCAGGCAAATTATTCTGTAGATATTGACAAACTGATTCTAAAGTGTATGTGGAGAGGCAAAAGACCAATACAATAGCCGAAACATAGTAAAGCGGAATAAAGTCATGCAAGACTACCACTGTCTGACTTTAGGACTTATTAGAAAGCTATAGTCACTGAGACAGTGTGGTATTGGCAAAAGGAAAGACAGAGGGGCCAGTAGCACAAAATAACCCAGAAAGAGACCCACATAAATAGAGTCAGCTGATTTTTGGCAAGGGAGCAAAGGCAATAGGCAAAGGCATGGAGCAAAGATGGTCTCTTCAACAAATGGTGCTGGAACAATTGGACATCCACATGAAAAAATTAATCTAGACACAGACTTTATACCTTTCATAAAAATTATCTCTGCATGGAAACAGACTCAATGAAAATATAGGTTGGGAAGGGAGGAGAGAGGTCTGCATTAAGCATGGGAGAAGAAAGACTATCCAGCAAGAGCATATAAAGACAAGAGGTGAGTGTTTAAGACCCAAACCCTCAGCAGCCCAGTCTTTAAGGTGTGGGCAGCAGAGAAAGAGCCAGGGGAAAAGGTTGATAAAGTTCAAGGAGTTCTGAAGAGAATTAAGGGAGAACTTGTGCCGTAGAGACCATAGCTTTAATCTATGGAAATTTTACCTTCAAACACCCATTCCGAACCATTGTTTTAGCACAATGTGTTCTATCATCACCAGCAACCCTAGCAGCAGCCCTTTTCAGTGAGGCCATCTGAAGTGCAGACAAGCCATAATGAACAGGAGTCACAGCCCCCAGAAATAAAGTGAATCCTGGTCTTCCTGTGTATATAAACCTGCAAGGAGCCTAATGGTGCTGTAGGTTCTCAAGGATAATCTTAAAAACTCTGTGCAAGGGCTTTTTTCTCTTTGATGACATCTAAGATAAATAACATACATTGGGTCATTAGGATGGCCGGCTTCAACCCCTAGTGACCAAGCACTAACACCCAGTTTCTACACCTCTATTTCTGCCTACACTGATGTTTACATTGGCAAATTCAGTTTGTTGTAAGCAAAGGAGGAAAACAAAAAGAAGAGCCGATACTTCAAAGTAGTATCTCAGTGTTCTACATAATAGGGTCTTGCATTAATTCAAATACAGAAATAGGGTTGATCATTTTAATCCTCTCATGGTATTTGGAAATCTGAATGTGTTCAAAGCAAAACAACCTAAACAGCAGCAGTATGTACAAAACTCACATTAAGAATAGCAATTTACTGGGATGCCTGGGTGCCTCAGTCGGTTAAGCATATTATCTCTTGATCTCAGGTCTTAGATCTCAGGGTCATGAGCTCAAGCCCTGTGTTGGGCTCAACACTGGCCATGGAGCCTACTTAAAACAAAACTAGCAATTTACTTACACTAAACCATCATCTGTATATTAAATTAAAGTTGTGGGTTTGAATTTTAACAAATTTGTTGTTTGGAGTGTAATTTGTAAATTTTTCTTTGGTTTCCCATTTGCAAGTGAACCCTAGTGGAGCATGGGAGATTTCCCCATTAAAATGGATGATGCCTTTCCAATAAAAGGGTCTGACAACCACCAATCTTTCTGAGGCCTGTTCATGAGACTGTTTTGTATTAAATTTGAAACTCTATTTCTCCATCTGGAAACTGGTACTTTTAGATTGTTAACCTCGTTGCATTCCTTTCCTTTTCAGATAAAGTTATCGGACTTTGGTTTTTGTGCTCAAGTTTCTAAAGAGGTGCCCAAGAGGAAATCACTGGTTGGCACTCCCTACTGGATGGCACCTGAGGTGATTTCTAGGCTACCTTATGGGACAGAGGTAAGGAGGTGACAGTCATTGTTTGGGGGTGGCTGGACAGGCCCAGGGGTGCACTGGTTCTGAGAGAGTTAATGACCACAGATCAGGGTGGTGATGTTTGACTCCATATTTGACCCCCGTTCACTAGACTTGTCACAGAGTACGTTGTGGCAGGAAGGGGACTGGCTCCTGTCGAGGAAATTGCCACAACATTGATCCAGAGGCATTTATTGAGGTCCTAAACAGGCCCTGGGGTTCTGACCCCAACCTCAGTGGCATGCATACCCCCAGTAGGGCAGTGCATCTTGAAATGTGGCCAGAAGTGCACACATGAGCAGGCGTCATGACTCAAATGATAAAGGGTCAGAGAAAGCTCTGCAGAATAGAGGTAATATTTGGCTGAGCAGTAATGTTTTCCCCTAGAAAAAAAATTATATACAAATATTATAATGCATTTTAAAATAGTGCACAATTTTTGTTTCCCTTGGAAAAGAAACAATTGCTCATAATCTGTTAAGAGATAAGGTTTGATTATGTGAAAATGAGGGGCCAGAAGGAGTGGAGGAAAAGCCTTCTAGAGAGGAAGTACTGTGAGCAAAGCCCTGAGGCATGCAAGTCTACAGGCACAGGGCAGTAAGGAGCTCGTTCCAGCTGGGCACACAGCGTTTCCACACATTCTGGTGCAGAAGGCGATTCTAAGAGAGGAGAAGCATGAAGAGGTGGCATGGACCAGTGAACTAAGGATATCGGCATAAGTGAAGGCGGACTCTGCTCTCTTTCTCTTGTTTGCTTGCCCTTGAATGAGTACTCGACTTGTTTGTGTCACTGTGGTCCTGAGAGCATAAATTCTCAGTGAAGATCACAGCAAGGGTTATAACAGGAATGCAGCTCACTGATAAGAGGTGTAATGAGGCTGGGAATGGGAGGCGGCAGTTACTGGGAATTGATAGCACAGCTATGGCTTCTCATTGTCCTGAAAGAATGGCTTGTCTGCTCTTCCTTTTCTTTTCCCCTTTCCCTGAAAATGGTTTTGTAAAGCAGGGTTTTGTGCATGCTGCTTCAAAATGATAAAATGCAAAGGAAAGAATTCCAACATAGGGAAGGAAGAACTATTTTTTAAATCAGATTAATAAAAGGATCAGCATATATCGTGTTGGGCAATGTAGCTTTTCTCATTTTGTTATGAATACGTCAGATGCCTTTTTTTATGGTTTAAATGCAACTGTCTTCTCTATGTTCATAACATAAGATTTGGGTATTTTTCTCATCTGCCCTGATAGGTAACCACCAAAGTTAGCAGTTAAAAAAAAAAGAAAGAAAAGTTCTGAACTCCAGCATGTTAAGATATTCGTGTGTACCTAAATGGCAGAATCTTCACTGAAGTTGTTTTTAAAAAGCAAATGAATACACTGGATGTTAATTAAATTGGATTTAAATAAAATACAAGTAAGAATTAAAGTGAAAAAGCAAATGAAGACCATTAGCAAAAACTTGGTAACTCGGCACTTCAGTCTGTAAATCTGTGTTATAAATTTTGGAAGTTTACAAATACCCCCTTAATTTATAAATGGGTATGAATCCGTTGGGTCCCATGGACACATCCAATATTTCAGAATGTTCTCCTTGCCTGAGATAACCATTGGATTGTGCCTAACAGGTGGACATCTGGTCCCTCGGGATCATGGTGATAGAAATGATCGATGGTGAACCCCCCTATTTCAATGAGCCTCCCCTCCAGGCCATGCGGAGGATTCGGGACAGTTTACCTCCAAGAGTAAAGGACCTACACAAGGTGAGAAGCAACGTCTGTTGCTAAAGTTCAAAATCATTCTTAGACATTTTTAGTCTCTCTGTAACTTCAAAGACTGGCATTCATATCTAGGAGTAGATCCTGGTTGGTGGGCCTGGATTTTGGGATTAGGATCACTTGGATTCAAATCTCTGCTCTTCCTGTTCATTCAATGGTCAAGGGACTTAGCTTCTCCATCTCTGAAGTTTGTCTGGAAAATGGATTACAACTGGCTCTTCCGTTGTAGGGTTGGCTAGAAGAATAAATCATGCACTCCATGAGAACGCCCTTGCTGAGCACCTGTGACATACTGGGGACTGTTCTAATTACTGGGGATATTGCAGCACAAGACCTAAGATTTCCTGACCCTCATAGAGCGTGTGTTCTAGTTGGGGAGACAGATGGTAAACCACAAGCAAACAGATGAACAAAATAATTTCAGAGTTTGCTATATGCTCTGAAGCAATGCAGTGAAGTATGCAGGAGGGGGGATTGGGAACTTGTTTAGGTTGAAGGGTGAAAGAAGCCCTTTCTGGGGACAGGTCATCTGAACGGGAATATGAATAGAAGGAAGGAGCAAGATATTCAAAGATCCTGGAGAAAAATGTCTGAGGCAGAGGGAACAACAGGTGCAAAGGCCCTATGCCAAGATGGAAATTTTCTGTGGTTGAGCCAGGCAAAAGGGTAAGACATGTCCGGGAGGGGAGCAGGGGCCAGATCATACAAGTCAATGAAGGGCATCGGTTAAGGGACCAAGTAGGGTCTTTCCTGTTTTCCCAAGATTGCCAAGTAGGAGCAAGCTCAGAAAATAATGATACTGAGTCAAAGAAATAGCAGTCTGGGAACTGCTGGTGCAGGTGGAGGGAAAGGGCTTGCTGGGTGGGAATGGCCATCTCTACAGGGTCATATAAACACTGACCCCACACATGCCTCTCCTCCCTTCCCCTCCCCTCTGCCTCATGGCATTGGGAGGAATCGAGGCTGCCTTTTATGGGAGAATTACCCTCTCCTCTCACCCCAAAAGCTTAAAGAAGAGCCCCCAGTAGAATCACCCCTATGGTTGTGTGAACTTGCAGGAAAACAGGAAACTACTTGAGCTGAATAGGAGATTAAGAGTTTAACTGCACTGTACTATGTTTAAATAATCAAAAGTGGCTAAAATAGCATGGTATCAAAATAGTCCCATATCCAGTGGAAATGGTGTGGTGTTCTTCCAATAACATACAAGAGCAGCCTTAATCCTAATGGTCAGAAACTAGACACCACCCAAGTTTGTTTTCCAAATGGATAAAAAAAAATGTGTGGTATAATTTAACAGTGAATACTATACAGCAATGACAAGGTGAAAGCTTTTACTGCACACCTCAGGGATGAATCCCCCAGACACAATGTTGAGTAAAAGAAGCCAGACAGAGAAGAGCTGACAGTATATAACTCCATCTCTATAAAGGATAAAAGAGGCAAAATTATGCTACTAGAAGTCAGGAGAGTGGTGACCCTTTGCAGGGAGATGAGTATTAACAGGAGGGGACCCAAGATAGCCCCCTGGAATGGTAGAGATATTCTGTATTGTAATGGGGCTGGAGAGTAAATAGGTATATGTATGTAAATAGGTATACACACACACACACACATACACACACACACCCCAACACACACACATGCCACTGTAACACATACACTTAATTTGAATGTAAGATATACTCACTGCTTCCATAACTTCTTACTTCTCAAGCTGACTTTCTAGCATTTGATGTTGTTTGATAGAATGACTTAACTGG
Source organism: Ailurus styani (assembly GCA_002007465.1). Lineage (NCBI taxonomy): Eukaryota > Metazoa > Chordata > Mammalia > Carnivora > Ailuridae > Ailurus > Ailurus styani. The sequence goes on from LNAC01000516.1 coordinate 150,412, forward strand.
GAAGTGGCTGGAAAACCACTTTAGGGGAACTGGGTTCAGTTTCTGTGTTAGTCCTCAGGATGGGATCTTGTGTTCTCACAGGTTTCTTCAGTGCTCCGGGGATTCCTAGACCTGATGCTGGTGAGGGAACCCTCCCAAAGAGCCACAGCCCAGGAACTCCTTGGACATCCATTCTTGAAACTGGCGGGTCCACCATCTTGCATCGTTCCCCTTATGAGACAATACAGACATCACTGAATAAAGGATTCTACTGGTGGAATCAAGGTGGAAGAGCTAGATGAGGACATGAGAATAATTCAGGAGAACATGAGGAACATGAAAAAGGCCTGTGTACTCTAACCAGCTGCTCGGTGGGACAATGTGATGACAGGCAGGGTTCAACAGACCAGGGCATCTTCTTGTGTCTTAAAACAGGCATCTCTCCACTGACAGCTGGCGTGATCATTTGGAACATGGCTTTAATAAGTCATTATTATATTTTTCAGCCCTTCATCCAGCAAATCAGAAGGACTCAGTACAAACTCCGTTATGACATATCCTAGCCACATGCAGGGTAACGCATAGGATTTTCTATATTGAAAGAATACTTTTCTGGCAAAAAAATAAAATAAAAAAAAAGAAAAGAAAACAAAAAGCACTTTTTCTTAATGGTAGCAGTGTAATGTATTTTGCAATGAATTTGTAATTTTTCTGTACGATAGTTTTGATAATTTATAGTACTTTGATGTCACGTAGCCATAGTATCAGTTGAAGTAATACTTGTTTACTAGCAAGAGTTTGAACAAAGCCTTTCCTACTTTTTTATCCCTTTCAGAGAACCAACGATTCTTTAGGAACTTTGAATACTGAATGACTCTCAATCACCGTCAGCTTTAGTAGAATATCTTTCTTATCTTAACAAGTGTCTTATGTGATGGAGGAAGACTTAAGAGTGATGGTGATGGAGGTGCACATTTCATTTATCCAACCAAAAATAACAAAATTGGAGCCACAGTAGGCCACCAAGCCTCTCCTTGGGATAAAGCTTAATCTTTGGAAAATTCTAATTTTCCTTCAAGGCTTTTAATCGCAGACCAGTGTTTGCACAGCAGGGTGTTTCCCGTCACGCCCTCTCTTCAGTGGGTGCGACGTTCCCCTCCATGTGGTCACATTTCCCGCCAAGGGAACAGTTTTCAGCGCTAGGATCATTGGGCCCAGTTCCCCAAATTGAATGTTGAAGGAAGACTGTGAGAATTCCAGTCTCACCAAGGGAAAGGAGAGAGAACAGGGCAAGATGTTTGGTTTTGTTTGTCACTGTTTTGAAAACTCTGTATGCTAGCACACCAAACTCTTGTCTGTATTTACCTTCGTACCGCAGTATTAATTGCTATTGTTCCTGTATCGTGCTGGAAGTCAGAACTGACTCTAGAGGATGAATTAGGAAGGGGGTATTTTACCAGGTGTGTTCTGACTTCAGTTGTGACCCTGTTATAATGTGTTTCCGACATAGGGGAGTTGTGCTGCTGACTAGATCTTCTTGAATGTTGATAAAAATGAATGACTACTACAATACATTTTGTGTTGCTTGTTGGATGAATTTGCATGTTAACTGTAGGCCAATATAGATTTGCCTTTAAAAACTCTGGAAGAGCTACATAGTCATCATTAGTTTCTATTAATTATGCATCAGAAAAAAAAAAAAGCCATTTGTTACCAAACTGGAAAACCAGAGGCTTTTCTTAATGACTTCAACATACTGTAACAAATAGGAATTTAAATTTGTGAAAATTCTCTGGTTGCTCTAAGCATAATTAAGAATTTTTGTAATTAATAGGTTGCTAATTATTTATTATAGCTAAAGAGGGGGGGGAAGGCTTAAAATGACCTTCTACAGATTAGATTTTTCAGTTTTTTCCCCCAAACTGGAAATGTCTCACCATGAATAGGATCTATAATTTTGTTTCATAAAACACAACAAATCAATGTTTTATGTAAAATATTAAAATATTAATATAAATATGAATAAAAATCTAAATCCAGAAAATGGCTGTCCTAAAAGTTCATGGAACAGATTATATTAATTTAACCAGGACTATGTAGAAGTAGAAAGAAAAAGAAAATCTTTTTTTAACCAGAACGAATATAAAAATCATTGCAGAAAATTGTGGATTTTGGATTCCAAACATTTTCAACAATGTAATGGAAATTTTTCTGTAATTTTCTTATCACTGGGTATTTTATAAATATTCATTGAGTTTACCAAAAGTTACTGTAGCTTAAAAGGTTTTGTGAGCACTAACTATTGGCAGAAACTGCACTTGCAAATAAAAATAAATGTTTGCCTTTTCCCATCGTGTTATTAGAAAATCCAATGATTTCCTGAATTTGTTTTCTTGAGTAATCAAGAATGCTTTCTTTATGGTCTTGGAGAATGCAAATAAGTTAGAATAAAGTTAGATGTAACATCATGATGACATGAACCGAAGATAAATATTCCCATCCCAAGAGATCACAAACAGTGGAAAACTGTGGTAAAGATACCATAACTGTGAAAAAAATTACTAAATTCTGGAAGGCCACGTGCAAGGAAAGCCAGATTCGTGACTAAAGACTCCCACTCTCCACTTCCTGTTTTAGAGATGCTGAACTGATCCAAAGGCTTTTACCAACAAAAGACATAAAGATGAGATTATTCTGGATTAGAGCAGGTGTGGTGAAGGCTCTCTGATAGACTGGATGACAGTGTTGGGTGTCTCCTCTTCTTTGGGAGTGGCTCAGTCAGTTAAGCATCCTTTTTTTTTTTTTTTAGAATCCTATTTTTTATTTCAGCTCAGGTCATGATCTCAGGATCATGGGATCGAGCCCCGTGTTGGGCTCCGAGCTCAGCAGGGAGTCTGCTTGAGAGTCTCCCCCTCTCCCTCTGCCCCTCCCCCTGCTCTCCCTCTCACTTTCTTTCTCTCTCTCTCTCTCTCCAAAAGATAGATAAATCAATGAAATTTTTTTAAAGAGTTCATTTCTTAGTCTGGAAATTTCAGAAAGAGGAAACCTTAAGAAAATAGCTGCAGGTAGCAGGCTGAGAAATAATGTAGGATATCATGTGCCAGGGAAGAGAAAATTGGAAGCATCCTCTCCCAGGCAGGAAGCCATTGGAGAACATGAAAGAAGACAACAGGTCCCTTTGTCTGTGATGGGCCATGGAGAGGGAAGAGGGAACATGTCAAACCATTTAACCAAGTAAAGAGATGCCTAATTTGGAGAATGCATTGGAGGCATGCATCATAGGGGGAACTAAAGGGAGATAAGGCAACTTTTATGCAGGAGAAAGGGCTCAGGATGGAGTAGAACCTTACTCTAAAATCTACATAGACCATCTTCACCAAGACTGGCCTCAATAGCAGAGGCTGTAGTCTTAGGCTGACTGAAATGACATTCAGGCATCTCCACTTCTTTCAACAGCATTCCCAAGACATCTGACTACAGCTAGCTGCTTCCTGGAACTTCCCTTCCAGGTTGCTCCCCATAGATTTGGGCCATGCGTTAGTATGAGACCCCCATGGTTTGGGGGAAGAATCTAGAAGAAAGAAAAGAAGAACAAGAATGCATACCATGTCTCCTGCCACTACCTATCTACTGTAACCTTTTTCTCTGATACAAGTTTAACCCAAGCAAAACAGAGGGGAGTCATTTTGAATTAGAATGAGATTGATTTTTTTAAAATAGATTAGACAGATGGAATCAGATTGAGTTATGGTTGTATCCCCATTACCCACTGAGAAGAACACACTCAGTAGCAATTGCTGAAAAAATAAAATCATTCCATGAAGTTAACAACTCAGTGAGTTCAGATTCTTTGGTCAAACCAGTCAAATAAATAGCACTGTGTCATCAAAGAAACAGTAATGAGATTCCAGGCAGAGAAAAAAAATCAATTCAATCTGAAGCAGGTACAAAATGTACAAGCAGGAGCAGTTCTGTGAAAGTGACATGATGCAGTACAAATCCAAACTGTTTGGGAAAGTCGGTCAACATGAGCCTTCACATGTGTGCTTCTTCACTTATATTTCCAGGTCAAATAAATATATTAACTTAGTGTGGGTTCTGCCAAAAGGAGAGCCTAAGACAGATACTTAGATTCAAGTACTTTATTTTGGAGATGATCCCAGGAAACTCACTCAGCATGGCAGAGTGGAGACGTGAGATGAAGAAGGAAGAGAAGTTTTTTTTTAAAAGCCTTTTTTAATGAATGGCTTACCACTGTGGGTAACTGGAGTTCAGTCCCACTGAAGACCTTCTGGGAGAGACACTGCAGAATTGTCCTTTTGGGATGGTGATGCTTGGGTATTTATCCACCACCTCCTACATCTCATTGGTTGGAGTTGCTCCAAGGACATTAATTCTTAAACTTCTATCTTGCCCTGTATATGGACAAAGTTTGTTTCCTTGGACAAAGAGAGAGAGGCATGGGAAGTGTGTACAGAAACTGTCAGCAAATGGCCTCTAAGAAGGGCTGAGAGAATACGGGTGAGAAGCTAACAACATCTATGTAAATAGAACTAATGAAAGACAAAAAGAGAAGCATTGAGAAACTCTATGGGTTGCCAATTTCTGGAACAAAATACACTGTTTTAAAAGGGATTCCTTATCCTAAAATGTTTGCCCACGTAGCAAATGTTTTGGTAAGTACGCCTCATCACTGTCAGCATTTGAAGAAATTTAAAGCTAGAAGAGACTCCAAGATCTTATATGATCCATCTTAACTGAGCTAACCAAGGCTCCCAAAGTTAGGCAATGTCAGTACATGAATCATACTCCCTGAATAGACCACACACACACACACACACACACACACACACTTCAGTTCTGTTAGGGCAGGGATTTTTTACCTATTTTGTTCACTCATGTGTCCTCATCACCTAGACCAAGGTCCAGAAAACCCATGGTCAGTCAATGCAAACAAATACTTGTTATCTCATTGGTCATATGAGTCTTCGCAAATCCTTCCCCAGCAGACAACCTGATAAGTTCAGTCACTTGTTTTTTGTTTTTTGTTTGTTTGTTTGTTTTTTTCAGATAAATGACATATTAGTTTCAGTTATACAACATGATTTGCTATATGTATATGTTGTGGAATGATAAGTCTAGTTAACATCTATCAACACACATAGTTATAATTTTTTTCCTTATGAAAACTTTGAAGATTTATGCTTAGCAACTTTCAAATATGTAATACAGTATGATTAATCATAGTCATGCTGTACATTATCTTACAGGGCTCATGTATTTTATAAAAATTTTTTAAAAGTTTGTACCTTTTGACCCCTTCATCCATTTCACCCACCCCTTATCCTCTGCCTCCAACAACCATCAATCTGTTCTCTATATCTATCAACCTGTTTTGGGTTTTTTTTTTTTAACTCCACATATAAGTGAGTGTTTGTCTTTATCTGACGTATTTCACTAAGCATAATGCCCTCAAGGTCCATTCATGTTATCTCAAAGGGCAGGATTTCCTCCTTTTTTGGTCATTTTTTTTTTATGGCTGAGAAAGTGTGTGTGTGTGTACACAGATTATGTTTCCTTTATCCATTCATCTATCATTGAATACTTGAGTAACTTTTGGATCTTGGCTATTGTAAATAATGTTGCAATGAACATAGTTGTGCAGGCATCTTTTCAAGTGAGTGTTTTCATCTCCTTGGGATAAATAGACAAGGAGGATTTCTGGATCATATGGTATTTCAATTTTAATTTTTTGAGAAACTTCCATACTATTTTCCATTATGGTTGCATCGCTTTACAGTCCCACCAACAATGCACAAGAGTTTCCTTCACATCTTCGCAAACACGTTCTATTTCTTGTCTTTTGGTAATAGTTACTCTAACAGGTGTGAGGTCATGTAAATAACACTTTACATAATAACTGAAGTAGCCATTAGCCCTGGAGTTCGTAGCCTAATTTTGTACCTTGGACCCTCTTGGCTGTGGACTCTTCAGGAAAATGTCTTTAAATGCAAAAATAAAATACAAAGGGAACCAACGGAAGTAGAGTTATCAAAAAATTTTAATTTTGTCATTATGTATTAACAAGATTTTTTTTAAGATTTTATTTATTTGACAGAGATTACAAGTCGGTAGAGAGAGGAGGAAGCAGGCTCCCTGCCGAGCAGGGAGTCTGATGCGGGCCTCGATCCCAGGACCCTGAGATCATGATCTGAGCAGAAGGCAGAGGCTTTAACCCACTGAGCCACCCAGGCGGCCTTAACAAGATCTTTTTTAAAAAAGATGTTATCTATTCATTTGTCAGAGAGAGCACAAACAGGATAAGCACCAGGCAGAGGGAGAAGCAGGCTCCCCACTGAGCAAGGAACCTGATGTGGGACTTGATCCCAGGAGTCTGGGATCATGACTGGAGCCTAAGGCAGACGCCCAACCCACGGAGACACCAAGGCATCTCCTAAATAACAAGATCTTATGATGGCTCTAGAAACTACCATAATTTCAAAGTAATAAGCCTATGTGATTTTTTGAGATCTCTCCAGCAGTGATTTCTACTGATGACACAGTTTTTGCCTGTACCATAGTGGTTTGGTGACTACATCTGTAATTGAAGGAAATGCTACCTTTCATTTGAGGTTGGTAAAAACTAAAGATGTAGTTTTTTTCCCATCCCAGTCCATGGACTCTGATAGTCACCCCTACCCCTATAAATTAACCACCCCCCCTCCCCAAGTGGTTTACCGGACTGTGGTAGGAGGGGAGTCACTGCATAGAAACATACTCTGAATTCACAATAAACTGGCGTGGAAAACTGAATGCCAGGTTAAAAACCCCTGCATCAGTCCCTTTGGATCTTTCCTGGACTTGGATGGCAGGTGAACTTTGAAATGCACATGTTAAGAATTGTGCTAGAAAACCTGTCGTTAATACTAGCTTTTATGGAGCATTTCCAGGGTGCCAGGTATTGGGCTAGAGATTTAAATGTACTATCATGAATCCCCAGATAACTTTACAAGGATGGCGGGGCGGGGCGCGGGGGGGGCAGCAAGCTCCATTTTCAGATTAGAGAGCACAGAAAGCCTGATGATGTGCCTAACGTTCATTGCAGGTAGGCTGAGAGCAAAGGCTTTTTCACCAGTTTTCATCTCGGTGTATCAAAATTATCTGGTAAGCATAATAAAACTACAGATTCTAGTTCTCATCAGATAGATTCCGTATCAGTCTGAGGTGATGCTCTAGAACCGATGTTTTTCTTTTTATTTTTTTTAAAGATTTTATTGGTTTATTTGAGAGAGAGAGAGCATGAGCGAGCACAAGCAGGGGGAGAGGCAGCAGGAGAGGGACAAACATACTCCACTCCCTGTTGATCGGGGACCTAAAGCAAAACTCGATCCCAGAACCCTGAAATCATGACCTGAGCTGAAGTTCAATGCTTAACCCTTAACCAAACGAGCCACCCAGGCACCCCTAGAACTGATGCTTTTCCATGGCCCCCTGGGATGACCCTGATGCACGCTGCTTGAAAACCGCACTTGGAGACACGCAGATTCAAAGCTACACCTGCCTGGTTCCTGTCCCTCAGGTTTCTGTTCCAGGGACGTGTTTGTGCCTAGTGCCAGCTTGGACCACCTCCCCAGGGAAACACCCCCTCATGAGCACCCAGCATCATGTCTCCAGCAAACACTGCTGGCCTCTCCTACCACTTCCCCCTCCCCCCAACCCATTGCTCCATTTGTGTTTCTCTGCTCTCTCACACACCTACTGGGCTTTGCCAAGTCTTTGTTAACAAAATGATTAGACAATTGGTGAGAAGAGAGTGGTTATAGTTTAGAGGGCTTTCTCAGGCTGGAGACCAGAGTCTCCCCCACCCCTGAGGCAGCTTCTCTGGGAGCTACTTCCCGAGAATGGGAGAATCTTGCAAAGAAAGGCGCTCAGAATTTAAATCAACCCCCCCCCCCACAACATACACAAAGACATCTGCATATGGTTCATCTGGCCCCGCTTTTCCAGGCAGGCAGACTAGCAACCAGACCCAGCATCCTTTTGTGCCCAGAGCATTTGTGGTTAAAACTGCAGTAAAAAAGAAAATGACAGTTAAGGGGGTAATTGAGCATCTGTGGTTTGTCTGTTTGTTTTCTCTCTCCTCTCTGAGCTTGAGAAACGATGCGGAGAAGTAAGCCACCATCCCAGCTTGCCTCAGGTACAGGGGCAGCTGTGAAATGCAGGACAGGAGGCATGGCCATTAGTGGAGCCCAGGCCGAGACGAGGGCTGACTCAGTTCCTCTGGACACCTTGTGTTCTCCACCCAGAGACCACTGCACCTTCGCTCACCCCGAGGCTCCCTTTTATTCTGCTTAGTTTGTAAGATAAAGACAGAACTGAGAGAAATAAGGCTAGGTCCAATGAAATTAGGCTGCACTAGAGACCTAATTTTAGGACAGCTAGATAGAGATGCTGTGATTAAGAGCAGTAATAGTCATGGTAATGTGGCTTCATATACAGACTGCATATTGCAACGGGAAAAAAACACTGACATTTGAGAATTCAGAAAGTTGGATTCTGGAAAGATTTCATTGATCCACTTAACCACAGGGATGTGGCCATGTGATAACACTGGAAAATGATCCAGGGCACTTGTTCTTTTTGGAACAACCTGTGGACATGGGTCTGTCAGGCATACCCCGTAGACTCTAAGTTGTCAGTTTACGACTGTATATGCAGCACAGAGCCTGCACTCCGTAGGTGCTCAAAACCTGTTTGTTGCCTAATGAGTGGATGACAATTCTAAAACTCATCATGAGTCCCATGTTTTGTGAAAGTGAAATTTTTCAAGACACAAATTTACTTTTGTAAAAGTGAATTAAGGAAATACGGAATATTCAGAAATATGACTCAGGTCTAAATATTTTTTCTGAAGGGGTTACAGAGAGCAAGGGTAACTCATTGATACATCTAAGTGTCCGTTTCTCCCTCAAATTCTTGGGTGGTTCCATGTAAGTTGGAAGTTTTTCAAAAATATATGGGACGCTAAAAAAAGAATGAGCTTGTCAAGTTTGGGGCATGAGGTGACAAGATGGCAGCTGATACAAGGTATTTCCTTTTCCTTGAACAATGTGCAACTGTGTTCCTCCCTGGTAGCAGCAGGCAGACACTGAAGACAGATGATGCAGGGAAAAAGACTGACAGACTGACAGAGCAGCAGCAAACAAACAGGTAATAGAACAGCAATTGACTGATACTTATCAAGATTTCCTGGGATAAGGAACTTCTAGGATGAGCTCTTTTCAGCAGTTGAAGACTTGGGGAGATGAACTCATGAGTTGGCTCTCATGATAGATATCATTTGGGCGGGTGGGGAGATTCCCACACTTAACATCAGAGAAAAGGATTTCCCCTCTCCTGACTCAGATTTTTTGGAAAAATGATTACTTAGAAAATGAGTGAAATTTAAACTGCACATTTCTCTAGGAAGTTCCAGCAAATTCTACTTTACTTCAAACACAATTCAATCTAGGCTCCCGTGTTCAGACCAGCTTTTTTTTTTTTTTAAGATTTTATTTATTTACTTGACAGAGAGAGATTACAAGTAGGCAGAGAGAGAGGAGGAAGCAGGCTCCCTGCTGAGCAGAGAGCCGATGCGGGCCTCGATCCCAGGACCCTGATATCATGACCTGAGCCGAAGGCAGAGGCTTTAACCCACTGAGCCACCCAGGTGCCCAGACCAGCTTTTTAATCAGAAGTGAAATGCCAAACTCAAGACCAGAAAGCATCAGAAGCATTATTAGAACAGTCGTTCAAGGGAAGCCATTTTTTTTTTTTTTAAATTTTATTTTTATTATTTGCCCAAGGGGTACAGGTCTGTGAATCATCAGGCTTNTCAGAAAGCATCAGAAGCATTATTAGAACAGTCGTTCAAGGGAAGCCATTATTAAAACTGTATTTGCCAAAATAAACCCATGGGGTTTTTTTAACCTGGAAAAACTAACCTCCCTCTTTTGGCTTCCCTGCCCTTTTTTTGCTTTCCTCTTGCAAAAATGAAAGCCCAAATGCACCATTCCCCTCTCTTCTCTGGGTGCCAAAGAAACCACGTTAGTGTTGTTTTCTTGTTTCAAGAAAGCAGCCAAATGTTAGACAGTAGTGTGTTTTAATTCATTCTGAAAAACAAACTCACATGATTGATTCTTCAGGTCCCCTTACTTGGACCTGACATACTATGGAGTAAAAACAACTCTGCATAGTTACATTAAACGGGTTCTGTGTTGCAAAGTCATTGGGTGCAGGTAGCAGTGAAACATTCCCAAGACAATCACTAGACATGCAGAATGCCAGCCAGAAGCATGGATCACTTTCAGGGGTCTTGCCATAGGGAGCATGAGGCTGTATTTTGTGTGCACTGACAACTGTATAAGGTAGGCCAAGGGAGGAAACCACCCCATTTCTCTGAACCTACAGGGGTGTCTTTCCAAAAGAAGTGTCTTTCCATCTTTAAACATCGGAGCCAGATACTCCTCTGAGTTGTATGTGTTGCTCCTTGGAGAGACAAAGCCAAGCCACCATGAGCATGAAAGCTGGCCGACCCCTCCCTCCTCATCCCCCAGTGTGGAGAGAAGATCCTCCATTCACCCCATGAATCCGAAAGAATCCCCCCCCATCCCTGGGTTTAAGCACGGACGCAGGCCAAGCAAGCCTTGGACACCCAGGCCTGTTGCATTGTAGCTATGTTGGTGTATCCCATGTACAAGGTGAAGAAGTGCTTTTGTTTCTCTACCTGATCCAGCTGGGGAGGGGTCTCGGGGGCCGCCTGCCTAATGGCCCCTAGCCCATGTGCTTATATTGGGATCGATCCCTAGGGATCTGCACCTGGTTGGCTGTCATTTTGTGGTGGATGTGGTAAATCGCCAGTGTTACCACAATGACGAGGCCTAAGATGAGCCCCAAAATCAGAGGCAAGGTTTCCTCCAACTGCTCCCGCTCATCCACTGGGCACTTATGCTCTGAAATGGGAAAGAAGAAGAAAGCAATCAGCTCCTGTCAAAATATTTTCAATCATAAGTCCTCCTCTCAAAACGAAAATCCTTTTTAGTTGGAAGTGGAGGTGAAAAGATTTCTCGACGAACGTTCAGGAAGATCTTTTATTTAGACATAATGTTTCTCTGACCAACGATAAGGTTGCACCACTTAATATTTCTGTACACTGTAAAATTAAAAGGCATCAATTAAATAAGGCAACATTCAGTCATTGGATTCCTGGCAGGTGCCAACAAAACACCCAGATGACTGATTTACATTTTCAGAGTTTCAGCATTAAACACAATCACGGTTTTTATTGTTGGTTTAATTTTTTAACTTTTTATTGTAGTGTGTGTACACATACAGAATTGCACACAATATACAGCTTTTGAAAAGACTGAAAATAGCAAATGTTGGTAATGATAAGGAGCCATTGGAACTCTTATACCTCCTTGGTGGAAGATGGTACAACTACTTCGTAAAACTGTCCAGGAGCTTCTAATAAAGGGAAATGTACACCTACCATATAGCCCAACACTCCAATCTTAAATATTTACCTAAGAATAATGAAAACATATGTACACAAAAAGACTTGAGCACAAACATTCATGGAAACTTTATTCACAATAGCCTAAAATGGAAATGACCCAAATGTCCATCAAAGTGGAATGGAAAAACAGACCAATCTATTCATACAATGGAATATTAATCAACAATAAAAAGGAATGAACTATGGCTACACATAACAAATGGATGACTCTCAAAGACATTATTTTGAGTGAAAACTCTAAGACATACTCTAAGAGCACATACTATATGATTCCATTTATGTGAAGTTTAAGAACAGGTAAGTCTATGGTGACTGAAATCAGAAAAATCAGAAAAGATTGAAATCAGAGAAGAAAAAAAATGGGGAACAGGAAAGGGAACTTGCAGGTGTGATGGAAATACCCTATATTTTGATCTAGGTAAGGGTTACATGGTTGCAAGTACAGGTAAGAAAGCATCAAGCTAAATACTTTAGATTTGTGCATCTTAGTATATGAAACTTATACTACAATTTTAAAAAATAGAGTGCAGAACTTAGTGAATTTTCACAAGTGAACATCCCATGTAACCAGCACCTAGATCAAAAAAGAAAATGTTAAGAGCACATTGGCGCTGATTCCATTTTACACTCTTGCCCTCAAGACAGTTTAATAGCCCTATGCTTCCATTTTAACCTAGAACCACGAAAACAATTTTTGGAGAAATCTGGGGATCACACAGTTTGTAGACCAGAGTAGAACTGCATTCTTAGAAGGGCACCTGGGTGGCAAAGCAGTTGACTTTCGGTATCAGCTCAGGTCATGATCTCAGGGCCTTGGATGGAGCCCCATGTCGGGCTCTGTGCTCAGTAAGGAGTCTGCTTGAGGATTTTCTCTCTCCCTCTGCCTCTGCCCTGCCCCCACTCTCTAAAATAAATAAATATTTAAAAAAATAATAACTGCATTCCTAGAAACCAGGAGACATTTGCACAGGCTGCTTTGCTCCTTGTGGGTAACTGGTGGCCTTTTCACTGAACTTCTGAGCCACAACTGGAGAACACAGGCTTTAGATATCTACATAAAGACCAAGTTTTTAAGTCAGGGTGACCCAGGAAACATTTCTTGAGCACCGACTGTGTGCCAGGCTACTCCAGAATCCACGTTGACATAGTCCGTCCTCCCACTCTCCTCAGACCAGCAGAAAGGAGGATAAGGCCAGAACCTCAGGACTATTTTCTATTAAGTAGAACCTAGCGGCGCCTGGGTGGCTCAGGAGGTTAAGCCTCTGCCTTCGGCTTAGGTCACGATCTCAGGGTCCTGGGATCCAGCCTCACATCCGGCTCTGCTCAGCGGGGAGTCTGCTTCCCCTACCCCCCCACGCCCCTGCCGCCTTCCTATCTGCCTACTTGTGATCTCTCTCTCTGTCAAATAAGTAAATAAAATTTTAAAAATTTTTTTAAAAAGGAAAAAAAGTAGAACCTAGAAGACAGCAGGCAAACATACAGCTTTGTACAAGCTGTATACTTCACATGCTTGGCTTCTAAATTAACTTTCAGCTCTAAGAACAAAGATTGTCTTATTTAATCCCCATGGCAACCCTATGAGATAAATATTCTTATACCCATTTTACTGATAAGGTGGAATGAGGTTAAGTAACTAGCCCAGGGGAAATGAAGCCCCAACTTGAAGTCCAACAGCCTAACTCAACAGCACAGAGGGGTAGCACTTAGCAGACAGGAGCTGAGGGAAGAGTTGGGGTCAGGTCAGTAGCAGACCTGAGCTACTGGCATTTAAAGGCTACAGACCACAAGGTGCGCAGGAAGGAGGGCTTCTGGGCTCTGTGGCTCTGCGTACTGCTCACTGGGGTATTTTCGGTTTCTGAAAATTCAGTGAGGTACATATTTATTAACAGGTAGGAGGGTACTTTTGGAGGGGATGACTTCATAGGTGTATTCCTAGGCCAATTTTTATCATATCATACACTTAAGTATGTGCAGTTTACTGTATTTCAATTATAACCTGAATAAAACTATCTAAAAATAAATAAGTAAACATACACATACTTTCATACATACAGACATACATGCATACATTTCCCAACTGAAAAAATAAAAAGATTTTTACAAAGATTTTTAAAAAGACACTTTGGCAAATTTAGGGAAATGTTAAGGACCCATTCTTAGCACTAAACTGTACCTTTCTCTTTATTGCAACCAGAGAACTAAAACGAATTAGTAGGGGACTTTTTCACTATTTAGTTCAATTCTAATGAGTCCCACACTGTGAGCATCAGCCTGCTGTCCAATAGACCCGTCTCTCGAGGGAAAAATCTAGCTGTTGTTACAAGGTGTACCAGAGACTGCTATGGGCCCAGAACTCCATACCCTGAAGGTTGATTTTCCCCCATGATACCACATTGCCTCTTTAAAGAGAAAAATGAGTAAAAATGCAGTTTCCTGGTGTAGGGATTTTGTTAACAACAAAGGCTATTTGTTTTCCTCATAACACACTATTGCCCATGTAGTGTTAATGTAGATTGTGGGCTTTGTTCATTTTCTATGTGCTAATTGCAAATTTAACACCCTGATATTCATAGCATACCCCTTTCCAGCACACCTGAGTTTATGCTAATGCGGTCAATTTGGGAAAGCCCCTAGTCACCTAAGGATGGAGTCTGGTTGCCAGAAGAACTAACCTTATGATCAAAGGGTTGAAACTTCCAGTCCCACCCCTTGATTTCCAGGAAGGAGAAAGTGGCTGGATATGGTGTTCAATTACCAATGGCCAGTGATTTAATCACTCATGCCTATGTAATGAAGCCTCAGTAAAACCCCAAAGGATGGGATTTGGAGAGCTTCTGGTTGGTAAACACGTGGGGATTTGGGGAGAGTGGTGGGCTTGGAGAGAGCATGGAAGCTCCACCCTCTTGTCTTATGCTTTGCTCTGTGCATCTCTTACACTTAGCTGTTCCTGAGTTCTATCCTTTTATAACAAACCAGTAATCTAGTGAGTAAAATGCTTCTGTGAGTTCTGTGAATGTTTCTAGAATTCAGAACGGTCATGGAAACCCTCAACAGCAAAGTGGTGGGAAGCCCAGGTGACAACCTGGATTTGCAGTTGGTGTGTGAAGTTGGGATTGGGAGCAGTCTTGTAGGAAGGAGCCCTTAACTGGCAGGATTTGATGGTATCTCTAGGGAGACAGTGTCAGCAATAAGTTGAACTGTAGAACACTCAGCTGCTGTCAGAGAATTTCTTAGTGGTTGGGAAAAACACCCACACATCAGAATTGGTGTCAGAATCATACCACCCAAAGTATTATCTTTAAATGGATAATAACTTTGGTCTAGTTACAGGGGAATGAAATCTCATATCCCATCCTGTAAAGAAGGCATAGGAGAAAAGCATGATGTATTCTGGCAAAGAAAACTGGTTAAAATACCATTGTGGTTTACTTCTTTTTTTTGTTTTTGTTTTGTTTTTGTTTTGTTTTAATTTTAATTCTAGTATAGTTAACATACAGTGTTATATTAGTTTCAGGTGTACAATAGAGTGACTCAACAATTCCTTACATTACTAAGTGCTCATCATGACAAGTGGACACTTTAATACCGTCACCCAGCACCTCCACCCACCCACCTCCCTTTGGCAATCATCAGTTTGTTCTCTACAGTTAAGAGTCTGGGTTTTTTTGGTTTGTCTCTTTTTTTTTCTTTGTTCGTTTGTATATTTCTTAAATTCCATGTATGACTGAAATTGTATGCTATTTGTCTCTCTCTGACTTATTTCACTTAGCCTTATAATTGTGGTTTACTTCTTAAGAATTATTTTTTGTTGTCTCAGGAAAAAACCTGAACTAAACATATCACAGAAAGAGGTACATAAAGGGCATATTAAACTACAGGCATCTCAAAAATAATAATCATGG
>LNAC01000516.1:166243-217020 GCA_002007465.1 Ailurus styani
AAAAATTAGAAATTGGTAAAAACAAAGATGTAAATTTTTCCCATTAAAATATACACACTCCCAGAATACTATCCGCAGTCCCTATGGACTCCAGGGTTAAGATTCTGTGCAATAAACTGACTATACAATCCACAGAGTCTAAAACAAGGAAGGCTCTAGATCTCTGCCTGGCAGAAGAACATCCTTTGGCTTAGCCCACACTGAATCTGGCTTTGGATGCTCAGAAACTCCTAACTCCCTGTTCATCTCCATAGGGCTTGGGGTCCCTCAGGCTTCTGCCCTGGCTAGGCTCAGGGTTCTAGAATGGCATATGGCTGGAAAAGACAATAACCAGTCTAATCTAGTCATTGGAAAGAACCAGATGAAAAAAGGACAACAGAAGGGTAATCTGTTGCCAGTTGTCAGTGGCCAAATAAGGTCCCCTCAACCATAATCCAATGCCCCCACTAAAATCCTGATTCATCTTAGGTTCTGTTATTTAGTCCACGTTCTATTTTGTTGTTGTTGTTGTTCATTTGTTTGTTTGATGACCACCATTTTTTGTGTGGTGGATGGTTTGATGACCATCTTAATGTTGTCTTTACTCCCAGAGGCTGACCAACTACAAGAACTCTTCATTGCACCCCAAACGGACAGCACTGAGATGGGCAGTGGGCAAAAGGGCAAGCTGCCTGCTTTTTCAAACTCTGTTAACACCACAGACTCTTCCTGTTCGAGGGAGGGTAAATCTTTTGTTGTCTGGGCTTCCCCCACACTGACAGGGCAGCTGGAGGGAGGGGCTGACCCCTCCTTGCATTTTCTCTGGACTGGCTCTATTTCCTGTAACCTCAGCAGAAGGTATTTTGTATACTGAGAGACTGGGCATGAGTGGGCTTTGGAGACCTTGGCTGAAGACAAGCAGGTTCCCTCGCCAAGGTGTAAGCTCTAGCAATAAAAAAAAAAAGGATAATCAAAGCAATTACTGACAGATGCTCCTGTGCACGAGGTGTGTGGCATGGCAGGGAAAGTTCATTTATTCCAGTACCCAGGTGCAGCAGACCCAGACAGTGTCTTATTGCCTTGGCATTCACTAGGCCCACACATTCCAGCAGCTTTTGCCTACGGGGCAGGTTAGAAGTCTCAGAAAGCCAACACCTCTCCCCGACCCCAGCAGCCATCAATGGTGGATGGGAGTCAGTGGTAAATGCCATTTTCCTACCTCTCAGGCCAGATAGCCAGAGGTAGGTTCTAGACTCCCAGAGGTTCCAGCTATGTGAGCCCCAGGTGCCCACAGTGGAAACCTGCTCATTAATGCTCCCGTTACTGGCCGTCTTGCCCTCCTATCTTCCCTCCCCAGGGTCCTACCAGTGCTTCCTAGAATCACCTCCTAAATAAAGCACTTGCACTTATGTACTTGCATGGGATCTACTCCTGGGGGAAACACTGTGTTCCAGCTTGAAACACTGTGTTCCAGGACAGCACCAGGAATACTGAATTTTACAAATGGCTAGCTACATGGCCCCACACAAGGGCTTCACATCCCAGCCCTCAACACAGTTCTTAGCAGTGTTTAATAGAATTATCTCCCCTTCTATGCTTACCCAGGAGACCCTGAAGAACAACCACCCAGGGTGACCCATTTCTTGGCTGGTAGATACTAAGTGAATCACAGGTCTACGCAACATTCTGGATCAGCATCAGCTAAGCCTTCTAGCACTTGCAATGTGACGGTTAGCCACAGGGGGCTCTACTACAAGCCGGTGTACAGAGCAAGGTAAGGCGAGTTCATTGCCACTAAAACACTGATCTGGGTAAAATACAGATCAGGTGGCATCTCCCAATCATGCTGTTAGGAACACTCATGAAGAGCTCACGAATTCAGGGCACCTGACACCCTTTGTAAAGACACCTCCAACGTGTTTATTATAACTACTCAGCAGGAGCAGCTGAAACTCTGACAGGCTAAGAACACAGGATCTGATGCCCAAAGACAGGCTCTTGCCCCAGCCTGAGCAGCCACCTGGAGAACAGGCTTCAAGAACCTCACTTCTCTGAGCTTCAGTTTCTCTGCAGTAATCTGGGATCTCAGCACCTTCTTTACAGGTTGGTTAGTTTGCTTATTTCCCCCCTTGAGAATTGAAAAGGGACCAGCCTCTATGTGGTAGCCTTTAACTGCCTGTTAAACCTGAATCTTTTTTTAAAAAAAGATTTTATTTATGTATTTGACAGAGAGAGACACATCGAGAGGGAACACAAGCAGGGGAAGTGGGAGAGGGAGAAGCAGGCCTCCCGCTGAGCAGGGAGCCCAATGCTGGGCTGGATCCCAGGATCCTGGGATCATGACCTGAGCCAAANCAATGCTGGGGTGGATCCCAGGATCCTGGGATCATGACCTGAGCCAAAGACAGATGCCTAAGGACTAAACCACCCAGGTGCCCCAAACCTGAATCTTTAATAAAGGGGAAAAGAGACACCCTCTTTGTTCTGTTATGTTTCTTCTATAATTATGCAAATATAAAAGTTGCCTTTCATTCAAACCATTATAATTCTCAGGCTGATTTTTGCATATCTGTGAGGCAATCCTCATCCATCCCCACCAGAAATCTCCTAGGGCCCTCAGAGGGACACATAACAGGGACTTCACTGTGGAAGGACACATTAATCAACCCCAACCAGGAAGCAGGAGGTGACTGGAACTGCAGGTTGGTAGTTGCCATGAAAGTGTGTTGGTTACAGAAATGAGCCAAAGTAGCCTCTGTCTACTGGCCTCCAGGTGGTTCATTTCTTCACTGCAGGCTGAGACCATTACCTCGAAAGCCTGACATGCCAAACTCAAATTTTTACACATCTAGTTATTTAAAAACTAGCCCAAACAAGCACATCTTTAGCTATTTAGAGCCTGCCTGCTTTGCATGCCAAACCTGCTCCAACAGCTGTTACCCATTGATAAGATAGGGCCTTACAGGTATAAGGCCTTAGATTCTGCTGCCCCTCAGAGCTCTCTCACCCAGAGACTCTTTACCATGCTCTTGAGCCATATCACCTAGATATGTAAGCCCTTGCCCCACACCCTTCTCCCCACCAGGATGTCCTTTGCCCTCCTTCCCTTCTGGACAGTGGTCCCCATAAGTCTCCACCTGGACAGTCTCATGCTCTGAGCAGCTTCCCCTCTCACACAACCCTGTCCACGCAACACCAAATCAAGCTTATGTGTTGCCGCCTATCAGGGTCAGATCTTTTCCTTGATCAGCTCAAGATCCCTCAAACCCCACAGACCAGCAGCATCACCAGGGAGCTTGCTGGAAATGGAGCACCTTGGGCCCCGCCCCCAGACCTACTGAACCAGACTCGGCGTGTTAACAAGATCACCACAGTTTTGCACAGTGCAGCTGAAGATCCGTGTGCGCGCCGCAGCTGGAGACGTGCTGGGCTAAGAGACTTCTGCTAAGGATCAGCATAATAGCCAAGCTCAAAGCACTAAAGGGATTTATGTGATAGAGATGTCAACTTCTATTGGAGCTGCCCTCAGCCCTGTGAGTATCCAGTAATCCATTTCGCTGGCCCTTCCTTGTTTTTCTCAGGGTCTGTTAAGCAGGCAGGTGTGAAACTTCAGACGCCAGTATAGCCCCCTTACACAGGGAATTAAGTCCTTCATTGGAAACCCTTTGACTGTAGGTCCTGCGCACACCTGCCAGCCGCACGCACAGACCCCTGCAGGGGGCGTGCACATGCTGCTGCCTCCCCCACTCAGGTACAGGGGCAACACATCAGACCCTCCTGAGCTTCTATTATGGGCAAGGGGAGGAGCAAGTGCCAAGTTCCAAAATAGCACCCCAAAAGGAATGCTTTGGATTCCACCAAATCAAATAAAATGATCTGTTACAAAGCAGTGGGGGGCAGGTGCTGAGAGGCACAGATGGGAGGAGCAAGAAACAAAAGCACCCCTGCTACACAAAGGCACAGGGATCCAGTGAGTGATTCTGAATGAGGCTTGCCTCCTCCCAGGAGCAGGAGCTTTGAGCCCCAGGGCACCCTACTAGAGGGGACATCCTAATTATTACCCAGAAAAGCCTGGGTGAGACAAGTACAATTGGCTGGTGCTTAATATATCTGTATTTTAGAAAGTTCTACATGCTTACAAACTCCTGAAGTCTATCCAGCAACTGTCCAGGACGGGGAAGTGGATAAAAACTGTTTTTATTTATTTATTTATTTATTTATTTATTTATTTATTTATTTTTAAAGATTTTATTTATTTATTTCACAGAGGGAGAGAGATCACAAGGAGNTTAAGTCCATGCCATGAATTTCACTGATGTTCAGGAAAATAGTTCTGGCCCTTAGTACTCATTTATTCTCACTTTGTATAGGATCCTACACATCGATGAGATTTGGTTTCTCAGTTCGTAAATGGCTATAAGCAACGATGTGGAAATAACCGAGAATGAGTGAAAGTGAGGTTGTGGGAAGGACTTAGAAAAGGCAGCCTTCATAGCACTAGTAGCAAGTAAGGACATGCCTGCAAACAGCTGACGAGTAACAAAGAGTAAATACAGACTATACAAAGTTCCCTTATAAACTCAAAAGTATCTAGGGGAGGGGACCTGGGGGCTGATTCTACACAGTCCAATATGTTCCTCATGAATTACCGGTCATCAGTAATCATAGCTCAATTGCATCTAATTATAGTTAATATTTTCAGTTTAAAAAAGACACTGTTACACTTTATAAATACTTCCATAATCAAACAGGTTTTTTAAAAATGTTATGGTTTTGATACTTAGAGTTTAGTTTCAATTTTTTCTTGAAGATCCATTAAAATGGAATAGCCCATTCTTCCCTAAGTGAGTGGAAGTAAGTGTTGCACTGACTTAGAAAATATATTAAATTCTGCTTCATCTGGCATTCAAGCACTTGGAAGTCTCTGTTAATTGTGTCCACGACTTCAGAATATCAATTCAGCCAAATTTCACTGGGCATCTACAGTGTGCCCAACACTGTATTAGGTGGTAAAAAATACAAAGATGAAGAAAGAAGTCAGCTCTTCTGTCAAAGACATTTAACTTAAGAATGCTCAAGGGGTCTTTAATCATCCTGGTGGGGGTGGGGTAGATTGTATTCAGTATACTTTGAGTTGGGAGGGGAATTTTATGATAGCTGGAATCCCTGGGAAATGATTCAATGATTTGTGTATGACACAGATGGGGATTCCCCGATATCCTGTATAGTCCAATGGTTGTATTCACCTGAGGATCCCCAGCCCAAAGGAAAGTATCCATAAAGGAACCAGAATCTCTCTCCATTTCTTAACAACCTTCTACAGACAAGAAAGAACAAATGAATTTAAAAATTCTCTTACCCTACATTTGCCCACTGTAATTTGGTGCTAGACTCAGATAAACTACAGAAATGTGCGCAACCTCTGGTGGGCTGCAGAGAATCTGTCTGGCTATATCCTGTCCAGCTATATTCTGCCTGACGCCCTTTCAGAGACTAGCATAGACCGAGAAGAAGCCTTTTTCCACACCCCAGAGGAAAAAGATCAGGGACCCTTGCTTCCCAGAGGCTCAAGGGTATTCCTCCCCACAAAGGTGAGTGTTGGAGGGATGCAGGTCTTCATGAGTCTCTCTGTGACCTGCGCATGTGCACGTTCACATGCACACACACACACCTACTGCATTCTAGCCACACAAAAATAGACTGGCAGAACCTACAGCTGAAAGTGCCTGAGATAACATTCTGAGGCCCACAGAAGTGGAGGCCCTTCTGCAATCCATGGCTCCCCGAGGGAAGTACTTGAGAAATTTGCATCAAAATTATATACAAGTTTTCCAAATGAACCCTGTTACCTTTCTCTCCATCAAGGTTCCTCTTTGGCAAAGAAAGGGAGGAAAGGAAAGATGAAAACATAAAGAAATGGGAGGGAGGGAGCAAGGAAGGGAAAGAGAGAGGGGAAAGAATGGCGTGAAGGAGGAAGGGAGAAGAGGGAGCCATTGAAGAAAGTTGATACTGTTCCTATCGAGAGGAAATGTCATGTCAACCTAAAAAAAATACAGGCAGTAACACGCCCCACCCAGGTCCCCTTCCCCATGATGTCAGCCTTCCCTTGGCTCCAGCCTTCTCTTCCTCCTACTGTGATCCCCACCAACCTACCTTCACTGAAGACAAAATCAGAGATGATGTCAAAAGGCTGGATGTGGACTGCGGACAGAATCATGGTGACTGTCTTCTGTGGATCGCTGGAGGCTAGTGAAATGGATTGCTGAGCTTGACACTCATAGGACTTCCCAGCTGGGGTGACCAAGGCAGAGAGGCGGTGGGAGTTGGCTGTGTGCTTCCCAGCTGCATGAAAGGCCCAGAGCAACCATTAGGAACTGCTTTCTGGCAGAATCCTAACCTCCTAGTCTCGTGTGCCAGAGAGTTGGCTCCTGCCTCTCAGCTCCAGACACCATTCTAGTCCTCTGTGCTGCCCTGTAGGGGCTGAGGCTCTGCACGTGGCACCAAGTGATGACAAAGCACAAGTACACCCATTGTTTCATGAACAGGGACTCCTTAAACACTGATTAGAAATTTCTTATCTGGAAGAGGAGAGTGCCACCTAAACATCCAAACTTTTTTACTATATAAACCCTGACAATGGAGATTCCAAAGAAAAAGTGACTTGATCTTCTACATTTCACACTGGCCCACACAGAATAAAATATCTTCCTCAACAAAGCAGGGCTGACTGCTGGTGCCCTGGGCAGATGTCTTGGTACACATATATATTCTTTGGAGGTCTGCTGCCTTTTTCCTTTTTTCTGGCACATGTTTGTGGATTTGGGGTTGTATTTTTTTCCTCTTTTCCATTTTTTTTTTTTTGCAGGGGTGGGGGGAGGCATCGAACGTTATTGGGAAAAGTATTTGAATATAGATTTTGATGAAGAGAAGAAAATGCTTTTTACTACAATGATTAAAAGAGGTAGAAAGGGAGAAATGACATGAACATTCTTTCACGTGCTCAATAAAAAGCTTTCCCCAACCTACATGCCCAGATGATGGAAGGCTTCATTAGGAGATTAGACAGTTTACGAAGTAAATAAATAAGTTAGGTAATTAATTAATTCAGGTGTGGTCTTTGATGGTGCCTGCACATGGGAACATTCTTATTTGGGGAATGGCCACATTTTTGGAGGATCTGGGTGAGTTGTTGGAGTGATGGGAAGGAAAAGCTGATAAATTAGGACACGTTCAGAATCCGCTCTGGGGTGGCTGCAGTCCATGACTGAAGATGGAGTGTGAGCCCTGGGGACATGAGCAGAAAGATACTGAAGGCTATCAAATCCTGAGTGAAGAGGAGTCACACTGACCCTTTCAAGTTTCCATGCATGAGAAGAAAAACTGGGGTGCAGGAAAAAAACGCAGCTCTGCCCTTCTCCATGCTCCTTTAAAGGACAAATTATAAAAAAAATAAAAATAAAAATAAAAATAAAATAAAGGACAAATCATAAGAGATCGTCCTGAAGCAGCTAGGAGATGACAGGCCCTCCAGAGATTTCTCCTCTAGGATCAAGCTAAGGGTGACGGGGTGATGGGCTGGTCCTTAGGCCCGGGGTTCCTTGAGCATCTACAAGGCCTAGGGCCCAGAGCACAGAAGCACCGGTGGGTGCTGCCGCTTCTTCTACCTTGGTGAGAAAGCCCAGGGTGGACGTAGCCTGGGAGTGCAGAGTCAGGATCGGTTTCCATAAAATTTCCGAATTTCTCCAGGGTTGCGCTCTCTGCAGTGCCCGCGGTCTCCCAGGCTCCCTTCCCAGCCCTGAGGTTTCTACTCACCACTGACTGCGTCTTTAAAATGGGTCTTCTCCGAGGAGTCGTAGACAAACTGGACCTTGCTCAACCTCCACGTCGCCTCTGGTCCCTTGGACGCGTTGTGACTTTCCTGCCGAGCGGGGGAGGCGCGCGTCACTCCCCCCCCCAACGGCTTCTGGGTGAGGAAACCGAGGGGCGGCCCCCGCCCACACCCAGCCCGAGGCAGCACCGCCTCTGCGCGCCTCGCTCAGGGTTACCTTTATAAACAGCATTTTGAGCGCATAGGCGCGATCCACCCAGAACACCTGCAGCTCCGATTCGTTGTGGCCACAGCGGCCCTTCACCTCAGCTCCCCGGGTCAGTGAGATATCGGCCTGTTCCGTGATCAGCTGGGAACACAGACGCCCCGCACCCCCTCAGCGAGCCCGGCCTCCGCGGGGGCTGTAAAGGGCAGCGCGTCCAAACTCGGGGTTGCACGCCTGGGCGCTCCTTTGCGCGCACTCCCAGGTCCGAGAACATGCGGTTAGATGCTCTACGTGCAGATCAGGCCGTTAGGGAAGCAAAGAAAGGGGGTTTACTCTCAAAGCAGGCAGGGCGAGCAGAAGGTGTTACAAGCCGGAACCCCCATGCAGCATTCGGGAACAGCCTGCAGGGGCGCAGAGGGGGAAGGCGGGCGACCCAGGTCTTCTCGGGGCCTTGAGGGAGGGTGCCCTTCGCCCCCGGAGCCCTAGGAGCAAGCCGGGAGGGAAAAGGTTCCTTACATCGACATAATTGCTGGCCCACACATCATAAGGGACAATAAACTTGGCTGCGAACTCGGCCATGAGACACGTCGTCCCATTTTCCCGCACCACAAATATATCTTTTTCAGGGTTAGTGGAAAGGCCTGAGAGATTTTCCACTTCTTGTTCTGCCGTGATTCGAGCCATTGTATCTGCGGAAAAACAACCCCCCCCCAAAAAAATCCTATCGGTTCCATACTCGGCAAGCCCACGCGTCGCGGGCAGTAGGGTGGAGAGACCGTGGTCTGCGGGCTTTGGGGTGATAAAGTTCTTTGCCTGCTGCTGTGCGCTCTGCTAGCCGTTTCTCTAACCTAGCGACGACAATTTTAACTCCACTGCTGTTAATTTAGAATAAAAATAAAATTAAAAAATGTAACGCCTTACTATTTTGTAAGGCTTTTTTCTTCCTCTTAGGCTTTTAAACCGAACCTTTCTTGCCAGTGCTCTGACCCCACGAAGCAGGCTCGCACAGCTTTGTGTCTGGGATATGCCGTACAGGTGTGCGGCCCTCTGGGGAATTCCCTGTCACTGGCGGGAAGGCCCTTCACCCCGCCCCCCAAAAGAAAGAAAATAGCAAAACGTAAGGGCCACATTTTGGCCTTAAGCTACTGGTTTTACTCTGCCGGTTCTATTCTCAGCAAATAGTGCACCCTGCCCTCGCGGTCGCCCAGACGCTACTCACAGAACAGCATCAGGAGAACTCGAAGTCTGTAGACGCTGGGAAAGGCTCTTCCTCTGAGATCCATGCTCGCCGAGTAGCGAATGAGGCCAGATGTGCTGCTGCAGAGGCCGCCCGAGAGGGAATCCCTCAAAGTCGCCGCTGGAGTGAGCCGGGGTGAGCGAGGGGCGGGGGCACCGAGAGGAAGGAGGGAGGGAGCGCGTGTTCGCGGCGCGCTGGCGAAGACTTGGTGGCGGGTGCCGCACCGACCCGCGCAGGCTGAACGCGAGGCGGCTCACTGCGGAGGAACGGACAGCGAGGTGAGGGAACTGTCCACGGCTGCGAGTACTGAAAGGGATCCGTTGTGTTGCAAGGGCGATTGTTGTGGCTTACTTAGCTTGTGCAGATAGCCAATGAGATTTGGGGGGGGCTAACGTTTTCCCTGAGTCTGTTTCCTGTTCTGCAATTACATCCGCAAAGGTGATTCTGTCCAGAGAAACTTAACAGCACTCTCAGACTTATTCACTGTCCCTACCAGGTACAGTTATTAGGTGGTGTAGATATCACATCGTGGAGTCCTGGCTTCTGAAAATGCATTTGGTTGCTGAAAGAAAGCGGGAGAGCACAAATTGTTGCTGCTTTGGGGGAGGAGAGGTAGGCAGAAATAGAGAAGGAAAATGCTATGGCAACAGTTTCCTGCATTTGGAGACATCCCCTTCTCTCCCCTGCTCTCAATGAGCTAATGGGTTTAAAGTTAAATTGACGCCTCCCTAAATGGTGCCGTCAGTCAGTGCAGTATTCTGTTAGTTTTGCTCTCTGACTACATGAGGGCTCTAAACTCTGGGGTAACCTACCCTCAATATACTGCGACTTTTCTGCCAAGAGGAATATAAGTAAACACGAAGTCTGTGAGGGTTATCTAGGGTCTCTTAGGACAGTAACGTTACATAGTTATGTAAACATACACACAGGCAGATACTACTCTACAGCCTCTAGTGGGATAAAAAACAAATACTACTGAGCTAATTCCTATATTTACATAAAACGGTAGCTTGCTTTTTAAATTTTTTTGCTTCCTATGTCAGAATGCAGCTTTTTCAACAATAAGCATGCTGCCCTCATCAATTGTATTGATGTCCAAATATTTTGTATCTTACGGGATATGTGATTATGTGTATAATCAGTAATACAATCTCATAAAATAAATAATGTCATATTCAGGAGGAAATTGCAAAGTATTTTCACATGCATTGCCAAATTTGATCCTTCCTATTACCTTAGAAAGTAGGCAAAGGAAGATATGCCTTATTGTGGTTGTGCATTCCCAAAAGTGAGGCTCAGAAAAATTAAGTGACCTTCCTAAATGTCACATGGTCAGTTAGAATTAAAATAGAAAAATCACATGCTTTAACTTCATAGGGATCATCTTCATTTTTCCTTATATAATACTTTGACTACAAAATATACCATATTTTCATTTCCATAAAATCTTTATTCAGTGACCAAATGATAAGCTGAAACCCCTAATCTCTAGTTAGATCAATAGCAATTCAAATTATGAAATATTTAAATGGATATTATATTTTATATCTTATTTTTATCTCATTTTATATTTCACTCAAACATTTCTCAAGAACTTTGCATAAATGTTTATATACAGAAGAACTGAGGCCAAATTGTGATTGATAAAAGTCAACTATTATTGGCTATGATTGGAATTTGCAAAATTTACATGGCTTACAATTCTTCATATTAGCGCTTGCTATTACACATTTTCCTGCAGTACTGTAAAAATTTTAAAAACAATGAGACATATGTAATGAAGTATTTATATTCTCTGTCCCTCCATGTTTTCCTCCAGTACTTTAATGAGGAAAGAAATGGAAAGATTTTAGTCTAGGATTCATTATTTATTACTTTTATGACCTTGTACAGATTATCATTTTCCTCAACTAAAAAACTGGAATAATACCTCAGGAGATGGCTGGTTAGGCCAAGTGAGCCAATGAGTATAATATTCAAAACAAATGACAGATTAATTTAGTCATAAACATTAACTGAATACCTACTACTTGCACTATGCTTGGTGGTCTGGGAACCCAAAGATAAACAAATACCATTATCCAAGTAGAAGAGATGTCTGTAAAAGATTATGACAATTTCTCTTGTGATACATTATTGCAGATGTCCTCATTTATATGTTAAGAGATCAACTGAATTAATTGATGATTATCTGCTTTAATAAGAAAATATACATGGGAAGTAGCATGGATAATTAATCTTAAATTGTTATAGTTGATTACTGATTTCATTTTAAATCAAATGATGATTCCTTTGAAATGGTTTCTTTTCATATGTGATATAAGTGATCTCTTTGTTGACACCAGAGAGTATCTAAATGACTTAAAAGAAAAAAAGAAGGCAGTTTTAACCCTTTCTTCTTGAGAAGAGTGTCCTCAAAATGTAATTAAATTTTCTTTTAGGTGTTTAATTTTAAAGGTAACTTAAAAAGACCCTCTAGATTATTAAGCTATCTCCAGGGATTCTTATGTTACAATAAGAATTGGATCATTTTCCCTACAATTTTCATCTGTATTAATTAAATGACTTTCTAATCATTCCTTTTTTTTTTAAAGATTTAGTTATTTATTACAGAGAGAGAGCATAAGCAGGAGTGGCAGTGGGTGAGGGAGAGAGAATCTCAAGCAGACACCGTGTTCAGTGCAGAGTCCAAGGCAGGGCTTGACCCCATGCTTGTGAGATCATGACCTGAGCCAAAGAGCCAAGAGTTGGATGCTCAACCAACAGCACCACACATGTGTCCCTCTAATCGTCCTTTAAAAATGTCTTCACTTCTTTGAAATCAGCAAAGAGGTGATAAAGGAGTAAAACTTACCATTAAATAATATTTTAAGATAGTGACAGTGTTTTCCAAAATTTGCTCCATTCTTCATTTATTGAATGGGTAAAAAGCTATGAGAAATTGACATAAATAGGTAGACTTGTGTGGATAATTGTTGTGTCATTTCCATCATTGCTGCTGGTGGTCTAAACAGAATGTCAGGAAGTGTGACACAAGCATATTGCCTTTGGAATCTTCTCTAGATTCTCTGTCCTTCAAAGGTTTCTTTTCAATTCATGTATTTCTTTATTGAATAAGCCTCAATGAATCTCATGCCATTGGGTGGTTACTATTTCATAGAAGTGGAAGAAAAGGGCCTGTGTGTATAGACCTTTCTGTTTGGATGGGAGAAAATAGGAAGATACATGAAAATGTAGGGTTGCCTAGCACAAGGTAGGCATGGATGTTTAGGGAAAGATCAGGTAAATCAGCCATCCCAACTGATCAAAGAAGGCCTCTTGGAGAAGGTGGGCCTTGAAAAACATTGACAGACTGCCCCTTGGGGGGACAGCCAAGGACGGGCAATGCCAATGGAAGAAATATATATATATATATATTTTTTTAAAGATTTTATTTATTTCACAGAGGGAGAGAGATCACAAGGAGGCAGAGAGGCAGGCAGAGAGAGGGGGGGGAAGCAGGCTCCCTGCCGAGCAGAGAGCCTGATGCGGGCCTCGATCCCAGGACCCTGAGATCATGACCTGAGCCGAAAGCAGAGGCTTTAACCCACTGAGCCACCCAGGCGCCCAGAAATATATTTTAAATAGGAAAACCAGTACCAAGATGTAACTCTTCATCCTTCCATGTTTATCAATTTTTTCAATGAAAAAGAAATTAGATCCAAAACCCCATGATAGTTTATAAACTACATAGCCCCTATTTAATTTCTTTACTTTATAATATACCCTACATATGGTGTATGAAAAAAATGGCATATGCAAACCTTATCCTAAA
This sequence comes from Ailurus styani, assembly GCA_002007465.1. NCBI lineage: Eukaryota > Metazoa > Chordata > Mammalia > Carnivora > Ailuridae > Ailurus > Ailurus styani. Next base: position 179,307 of record LNAC01000516.1, read on the forward strand.
TAAAATAAAATATTCAAATTGTTAGGTGTATTCCTTTATACTTGGCCACACAAACAACTGACTTGTATCTGTAGATCAAGCAACAAAATTACAAAAATCAGGAAAAATGCTAATTAGAAACCATATTTGTAAGCTTCAAAAGAGAAACCTAGGTTTGTTACAGCTGAAATTTGGCTCGTTGATGTTTCAGTCCACCTTGCAGCAAAATTTAAAAATGTACTCTGGTTCTGTTGTCCTCCAACACTTCCAAAACATACACCACACACACACAGGCAGATAGGCACACACACACAGTAGGAGTGCACATGGATAACAGAAGCAGGCATAATTTAACTAAATTAGATGAGATGCACAGCAAGGTTAAGCCAGAATTATTACTTATCCAAACTGATTTTTGTGTTCAGCTTATCCCTGACCACTTATTTCATTTAATTTATTTACTGCCTTTAAATACTGTTGAAACCCTATCTAGCATACAAACCCTCTGGGGATAGTAACTAAAAAATAAGTGTACACAAGAATATTTTGTTCACAAGTTTCCATACCCTAGAATATTTGGGAAGAATGAGAAAATTAAGTTTGGGCCTTTGATGCATTCGGCTTGCATGACCTTGCTAAAATTTTCGTCATCCTTTCATCTCATTGGTCTCGAATGCACCCAGTTTAGTAAAGCAAGAGCTGTTTCTGCAATGAGGATAACCAGTGGAGGAGGCAAGGCACCAGAATAGTGGCCTTTTCTTTGGCAAAGTATGTTCACAGTAAGTTCTTAGGAAATGTCCTTCGATGGGTTCATTTAGAATAAATGCCTTCACATAGGAGAGAATGCAAGGACAAAGTCTATAAAACATACCTTGAGTAAGCAGGTGGTAAGGCCTGGTAATCATTCCTGAAAAGTTCAGTAGCAAATGCGGCAGTAATTATTTAACTATTTTTAAACCCGTTTTAAGTTAGTTACCACTAAGCTCCAACATATAAGCTTTTAGGCCTCGGAGCACAGTCCTCTCTGCTTTCCTAGCAGTGAGGAAATTTTCACAAAAGACAAGAATCAATTGAGACTTTTAAAAAAATTCTTTAAGAAGTTTTTCTCTCCAGGAAATAACAACTACCTCACTGGGCCTAAGGTTAGGCAAACTGTGGCTCATTTAAAACAGTTTGCGACCTGAATTCTGTGATAAAGCAATTTCTTAAAATCTTTTATGATATGTTTCATGGGTTCTTGGTCCCCAGTTAACTACTCTTTTAATTGCCTATTTGACCTTATCTGCATATTCACTTGAAGATGTGTTGGGACTAAGGACAATTTATATTAATTGCCTTTGGGAGAGAAGGGGGAGAGTGGGGTGGCCAGTCTGTTGCGGTTTGGGGGAAGCTTCCTCTGGAGCCCTGCTGGAGTCCTGGAATGTCCTTTGGTGTTCTGATGTTTAAGTTTGGGATGTGTCTGGCTGTTTTTGTGATAACACCACAAAGATGCTCTGGGAACCAAGAAAGGGAAAGAGGAAGAAGTCTTTAGTGTATTGCTAAGGTGACTGGAATGGCATCTAGGAGGCAATATAATAGTTATCAGTAGTGACGACTTCTGCACAGTAGCTTCGCCACTGTCATCATCAAAATGCCTTTCCTAAAGGATCCCTCCAGGACTAAACACAATGTTTCTATGAGTGACTTTAGTTGGGAGGTGATCGCAATTCCTTTAGGGAAAAACCTGCTGGGAATTCCATTATTAAAGCGTACTGTCTCAACGTGAGATAAGTGTGTGCTGGTCAGGACGTATGGACCTTGGCCAGTGGCATTACCTTTGGGTGGTACTGATGCACGCAGGTGGGCCGGTTGCGCAGGGCTTGGAGCTTCCTGGGGCGCGCAGGTTGCTGATTCCAGACCTGGGAGCTTCTGCCCGAGAGAAGGGAGATGCCAGCTGCTGCCTGGCGCCTAGCTGTCTGCACCCAGAGCTCACAAGGACCTCAACCCGAGAAAGACATTGGCGCCTGGCAGTGGGTTGGACTCCTGACACTTTGGCACAGCCGCTCCTGGTGTAAACAGGGGACAGAAACCCCTTGTCCAGTTGCAAAGGTGAGATTCACACCGGCTCCAAAGCGGGGAAAGGGGATCAATTACAAGGGTGCTGGGGTTGAGCAAGTTCGGCCAGGACGACTGGACCTGCGGGGTCTTTTGTGTTTGGGCATCGAGAGTAGTTAGGACTCGAAAAAGGAGGAAGAAAGTCCCTAGCAGAGAGCGAGCCCCTGGCTCCTCCGCGACCTTCTTCCGAGCTCCTGTGCGGAAGGAAGTCTTGGCAAACCCAGAGTCGGGGGAGGTGAGCGGGCGGTGAGACCCTGGCGTTCTCCGATCCTCGGGCGTCTCCGGTCCCTCCCCATCCCGAGAAAAGCCAGGAGAATTGGAGGGGGAGGGGGAGTAGGATGCTGAACGTCGGAGAGAGGGGAGACCAGGTTAAGGAGGCATCGCTTCTCTTCTTTTCTTCCTTACCAAACCGCCAGCACAGTATCCACATCGGAGGGAAAGGCCCCCGAAGTTCCCAGCGTTTGGCTTCCAGAACAGAAGATGGAACAACGAGGCGCGCTCCAGGGCCAGGGGTGCACTGGATACCACGCCGCAGGTCTGTCCCTGGACAACTCCGGACCCGCGCGAGGTTTCCCAGACGGAGAAAAGATTCTGCTGAGAGACTATCGAGGCCGAGAGGGCAGACAAGGCTCCAAGGGCGCAGGGAGGAGGGGCGCACACTTTGGGAGAAGCGGCCGTCGCGGGCCGGCTGGCGTCCGCCCTGTAGCTGGCAGTTTCCAAACGGGGAAGGCGAAGGTGAGACGGTGAACTGGCTCACAGGGCCCAGCGTTGTGAGGTTAGGGTATTGTTCAGCTTCAAAATAAATAAATAAGTTAATTAATTAATTAATTAATTAAAGAAAAAAAAAGAAAATCAATCAACTTGGGGATGGGGGTGGGTGGGAGCAAAGGGCATTCCCCACCCCGGGATGCAAGTGGAAGAAAAGACCAGGCTTCTACCTTAATGGGAGTCACTAGGGACAAACCGAGGCCTGCTTCTCAGCAGTAACTCGGCCCAGAGGCGACCCCCAGGCCCACGGCTGTACCCACCGCCCCTTCCGGAGCGCGCGGGGGGGTCCAGGTCCATGCTGCCACGGGGAAAAGGGAACGGCTGTCTGATGGCTCCAGAGGGTGGCCAGTCTCTGCCTCTCTCTTCGGTGGACAGGGCGGGATAAGAACTCTGAGAGGCCACATCCAGAACAGCACCGTGGAGACCCTCCTGAGAGTCCCCTCAAAATAAAAATAACATTAAATCTCAGGTAATAACACTAAAAATAACATTAACCTTCACATATTTCTCCAGGGCGATTCCATGGTTATTTTTTAATTCAAAAGCAAATTTGCGGATGTCCCAGCCTTCCTCTGCCTGTGAAATCCCCCAGGCCTCCTGCCGCCCCAGGTCTGGCTGTCAGAGGTCTCCCCGGGCCCAGCAGCCCAGGTGGCACCCGCAAGTGCTGTCTCCAGGCCCAGATCTGTGTCCTCCGCGGGACGTTCTTTGTGTTTCGGATTCTCCCGGGCCATTTTTTTTTTCCCTTTCGGTTGTCAGAGAAACAGTCGGATCTATAGAGGTTATAGTCACCACCTCGCCCACAGCCTCGGGAAACCCAAACCAAGGCAAATGGCCCTTGGAGCCAAGAGCACCAAAGTCACCGAGAGCAACATTCGCCACCTCTGTCACCCGGAGGTCGGGAGCCTCGGTGGCTGCTGCTGCGCGGTTACTCCCGGGGGACTGTGAAGCGCACAGATGGGGGACGCCTCGGGCCCGCACTCAGGGCCAGCTGACGGATCGTCTCATTTCCCGACTTGATGGGCCGGAACCTGGGCCGGCGGGGCCGGCGGGGCCGGCGGGGAGGGGGTGCGCGTAGGGACCCAGCCGGATGGCCCCCGCAGGCCAGGTGGGAGGCTCTGGCGGCTGGATTTGGGTTGGGGAGTGAGGTTGCGATACAAGATCTTGCAGATAAATCTCGAATCCCGCCCGCCCCCGCCCCGCCCCCCCCCCAACGCGAAGTTATCCCTTCCTCCGTTTTCTGTTTTGGGCACAGGCGCCGCGTCCCCGGTCCCCGAGGACTGCGTGACTGTGAGTGCGGTGGTGGTTTTCCGGAGCCCCAGGCGCCGCGCCGCCTCCTTCCTGGGGCCTCGGCGTCCGCCGGCACCGCGCTGTTGGCATCCTTTCCCGCGGGAGGCTGCGGGAGGACGGGGCTCGGAAGGGACTCTTCGCGGGGTGTGCGAGCCGCAGGCGGGGTGTGGGGGCGCGGGTGAGCGAACACCTTCATCCCGGGTCCATCCGAAGGCAGCTTCTCGTCTCGGACTGGGAACTTTGGAGGGAGACGGCGGGACCTGGGTGGAGAGTCAGGCTAGCGGCAGGGGTGCGGTGGAGAGGAAAGGACACATTGAGATGCTTGCATCCTGGCTGTCCAACCCCCTAGCCAAGAAAGCCTTGCGCCTTAGGGGAGACAAAGGTGGTGGTTCCCGTCCCTGCACTTTGTCCCACAGTTCAGACAGGAGTGGGAAGGGACCAGAAGCCCGGGGAGAACTCGAGGCTCCGCTTAGGGGAGAGGAAGACAATTCAACAGAAGGGTGAGGTCGCTGGGGTTCCTGTTTCAGGGCCTTAACTGTGGGGAATTTTCCATTTCAGCTTCCCAGAATTTCCCCCAGGTCTCAGGAACTGGAACGCTGCTGGCTATGCTCCAGGTATTCATCTCAGGCTGACTGGTCCTTGCTTGGCACTCAGGATGTCAGACCTGCCACTTCAAGGAATCGCCACTCTGGGAGCACACTTGGGTTAAGTATCCGAGCCTATTCCCCACCTGCTGGGAAAGTGGGCACTCCTAAGGCCACTTTCTGGCCAGGAAAGTGCCCCAGGGGTCAGGACATTCAGGTAGGGCACTGTCCAAACGCTCAAGTGTGGTCTGCGGACCAGTAGCATTACTCTCACCTGGATACTGCAGAAGCTCCAGCCCCACCCACCCCACTGCATCAGAGCCTGCATTTAAAAAGTTCACCTAGGGGACCTGTGCATCTTGCAGTTAGAGAAGCCCTGGCCTAATTTATAGACCCTAAGTTTACTCCTGCTAACTCATCCCGCCCCATGTCTCCCAGCTTCATCTTCACCCTCTGTCAAATGGGAGGTGTTTCTGAGGTCCCTGGGGAACCCTTCAGCACCCCTGAAACCACTTCAGACCAATGAAATGAAAATCTCTAGTGGATGGAGCCTGGCAGGAATGCAGTTGTAAGTGTCCCCAGATGATTCTAATAGCCAGGAAAAACTAATATAGAAATACCCCCCTTTACACGTTAGCTGAGATCCAGCCTAGACCCTATGCAAGACTGTGAGTACAATGGTGAACACCCGACTCTCTAGCCAGATTCACTTTGGGCCTAGCAGATGTGGCCTTAAGCCAGCTAATTAATCTGGCCGTGCCTCAGTTTCCTTACCTTGTAAATGGTGTTGAGAATAATGGCCAGCCACAAAGGGTGGGGTTCAGATGTAGAACCAAATGTTTAGAATCAAATTCAATAAATCTTCACTTATAATCCCACAGTCCTTGATCTCTTATTTTAAGCCTATTGATTTATCTCTCCCCGCCCTTGTCCCAAGCAGTCCTCTTCCAGGGCACAACAGCTTGGCTTGCTTCAATATTCATGTCTATATTTTCAACATTTTAAACGTGAAAACTAATATTTTAAATCGTCTAGCCATTTAGTAAACCTGGTCTTCTGCAAAGATTGATTTTTGCCACTTCCAGAAGCACTAGCCAAGTGTGCTTCTAGCTCTGTGGCTCACCGTGGCAGCCACTGAATGAAAATACCTGGAGGGCTTGTTAGGACACAGATGGCAGGGCTCCACAGAGAGATGCTGATTCTGTGATTCTGTAGGTCTGGGAAGGGGCGCAGCAATTGCATCTCTAACAAGCGCCCAAGTAGTGCTGATGCCTCTGGTCACAGGGGACCACACTCTGTAAACCGTGGTGCCAAATGAATGGTCAGCTCTGAGCATGGTGGAAATCTGAACAGCAATACTGTCCATAAAAATATACTACAAACTACAATTGTAATTTTAAATAGTCCGGTAGCCACATTGTATTCTTAAAATTGTTATTTATTTATTTATTTATTTATTTATTTATTTATTTATTTATTTTCTATGGAAGTACATTTGACATATGACCTTGTGTAAATTTAAGGGGTATAATATGTTAATCTGATGTATTTATACATTGTAATGTGACTGCAATTGTAGCAATAGTTAGCATTTCCATCACCTCATATAATTATCATTTCCTTTTTTTGCATTGGGAATAATTAAGATCTAGTCCCTTAGCAAGTTTAATGATTATGATACAATATTGTTGTTTGGAGTACACTAGATCTCAGGACTTATTTATTGAGTAGCTGAAAGTTTGGACCCCTAAACGATATCTCTCCTATTCCTACTCCCTAGTAATCACCATTTGCCCTCTGTTTTTGAGTCTGGTGTAGCCACGTTTTCTTTTCTTTTATTTTTTAAAGATTTATTTATTTATTTTAGACACAGAGAGTTAGAAGAGCATGAGCACGAGGGGCAGAGGGAGAGGGAGGAAGAATCTTGAGCAGACTACAGACTGAATGTGGAACCCAATGCGGGGCTTGATCCCACTGCCCTGAGATCACGACCTGAGGTGAAACCAAGAGTTGGATGCTTGACCTACTGCTCATCCAGGTGCCCCCACATTTTAAAAAGTAAAAAATAAAAACATAAAATTAATTTTAAAAGTAGATTTTACTTAAAGGGCTATATCCAGAATTATCAATATTTTAACATTGAACCAACAACAAATAGTGACGAGCTACTTTACATTTTGTATTAAATGTAAATGTATTTTGTATTTTTGTATTAAATGTTTGAAATCTGGAGAGGAACCTGGTGCCGATGACATGTACTGTATTTGTTCTTTCAGTCTTGTCATGGGACAGGCCAAGAAGGGATTGAAAGTGATTTTGACAAGGGTGAAAAATTTGCAAAAAGTGAACGTTCTGGGAATCAAACATTTATGCCCAACACAAGTTATGGAACTATTTTAAACAAGAGTCACAGGTTGGCATAAATGGAAGTTGCTGCAGAGAATTTCTGCAGCCAAATTGTTGTTCCAACAAGGAAACCTAGGCCCAGAGGATTTAAGTTCTGGCCTATAACTCCCCTGCTTCCAGTTTGGATATCCCCGGCAGTAAAAGTGCAAACAGAAAAGAGGGCCCCAGATTTTGTGTTCTTGGCAAGACTCCCATCCTTACCTACTCCTCAACACTCACAACCTCATGACCACCATCTGCCTGGAAGCCACCAAGACTATTCTCAAGTGATCTTTACCCCTATCAATGTCAGACACCCCAGGGCACTAACCCCCTAGCTGCTCCTAATACAGCTCTGAAAAACCCCTGCTGATGTCATCTCCCCCACCCGCCCCATCTTCTGAAACTCACTATCAGTTATTAGCGTTTCCCCTAAATCCTCAATTTCCCTGAAAATTCCCCGCACCTGCTTGCTCTAGGTCAGATATCATATGAGGACATGGTTCTCTGTACAGCCCTCTCAAGAGAGTCTGTCACTTCCCAAACTCCCTGTGTTGGGTTTGAAGGTGGATGTGTGTCCTCTTTGCTCCTGATTGCAGTTTTCCCAGATGATTCACTTCTTCTTTTCTAACCCTACTCCCCCAGCTTTGACTTTGATGTCATCAGACTGTAACTTCAAGTACTTTTTCTTGTACCACCATGTACTGTCACCCCCTACCCAGACCTAAGCATGTCTTAGGTATTAAGCAAGTCCATAATCAGTTGATGTTAAGTAAGGGAGATATTTTAGATTGTCTGGTGGGCTGCATCTAATCAGTTGAAAGACACAAGGCTTCCCTGAAGAAAACAAAACTACCTGGGGACACAAGCTTTAGCCCATGCCTGCCAGTTCCAGCCTATCTTTCCTGATGACCTGCCCTATGGAATTCAGGTTTGCCTAGCCAGCCCCCACGACTGCATAAGTCAATTCCTTGCAACAGGTCTCTTAACGTGTATCTTCCACTAGTCCTCCTTCTCTGGTTGAATCCTAACTGATACATGAAGTTGTTCATCATTTCCAAGTTGCCAAATCCAATGGCAAAAATTCTCAGGTCTTACCTGACCTATTAGCAAAATGTGACACAGTTATTTCTTTCTCTTGGAAGCGTTTTACTCATTGGCTTCCAGAGCACTGCCCTCTTCTGGTGACTTTCTGGCTTCTTCACACTTTCCTCTGGTGATTATTCCTCATCTGTCCTAACTCTTAAAGTTGGAATGCTTCAAACTTATTCTCTTCTCTTCCTACACTTAATCATTCCATCTTGTATCTTTAAATGAAATGTGTATGTTGATGAACCCAGATGTTCACCTCAAGTAGGTCAAATGCCTACTAGGCATCTCCACTGGGATATACAAAGGCATTTCTAACCTAACATGTCCATGATAGTTAATTTTATATGTCAACTTGGCTAGGCTATGCTGTCCAGACGTTTGGCCAAACACCAGATTAGATGTTGTGGTAAAGGCATGTTTTCAAGGTGTGATCAAAATTTACATCAATAGACTTTGAATAAAGCAGGTTATTCTCATAATGTGGCTGAGCTTCATTCAATCACTTTAAGGCCATAAGAGAAAAGACTGAGGTCCCCCTAAGGAAGAAGGAGTTCTGCCTCCAGACTACCTTCAGACTTGAGCTACAAAATCAGCTCTTCCTTGAATCTCCAGCCTGCCTGCCTGCCCTGCAGATTTCAGATTTGTCAGCATCCGTAGTAGCACAAGCCAATTCTTTAAGATAAATCTCTCTATATATACACACTCTGCTTGACCTGTTTCTTTGAGACTCTGGACTAATACAGTGTCCAAAACCTAACTCTTAATTTCCCTCCTGCCCCCACCCCCTAAATCCCTGCTTCCTCTTAACCTTCCCCACTACAGTTAGCAGCAACTCCAATTGCTCAGATACCAGCCACATCCAATTCATCAGCAAATCCTATCACTTCTCCCTTCAAACCAGATCCACAATCTGACCACTTCTCACCATTTTCATTGTTGTCTCTCTGGTCTCTGTCACCATCAACTCTTATCTAGACAAAAACCTCCTAGTTAGCCCCCTGTTTCTGTCTTCCTCTCCCATAACTTTTCTTTACATGGGCTCAAGAGTGACTCCACAGTGTAAGTAAGACCATGTTACTCCCTTCTCAAAACTCCCGAGTGGTTTCCTGTTTCATTCAGATGGAAAAGATAAGCTTATAAAGCTCCATGTGACATAGCCATTATTACCTCATCTATAATCTCTCAATCTCCTCACTCTGCTCACATTTTTGGTCATTCTCCCGCCTCAAGCCCTTCGCTCTTCCTGATTCCTCTGCCAGAAATGTTCATCAGAAAGGACAAAGTTTGGCTATAAAAGATGGAAAACCCATAATAACTGTGGCTTAGACAAGACAGTAGTGTACTTCTGTCAAAGAAAAGTCCAGGGGTCTTGGTTCCTGGATTGGTAGGCTGTTCTGTGGCCTCAAAGCCTCAGGTTTCTCCAACCTGAAAAGGATTTCATTCTCAGACCGCCTCATGGTCCAACCAGCATGAAGGAGCAAAAGGAACAGGAATAAATGGGTCAAAAGAAAGATAACTGATATCTTTTAAGGAAGGTTTGCTCAAACTTCCTCTGTACACTTCCCCTGATATTCCATGGCCCAGAACGTAATCACATGGTCATACCTTGCTTTGAGGGAGCCTGGGAAGTGTGGTATTTATTCTGAGGAGCCATGAACCTAGTGGAAATTCAGAAGTTCTACTCCTGCAGAAGATGAGCAGAAGGATATTGGGAGTGGCCAGCAGTCTCTATCACAGCATCTATTAAAAAGACAAAGATGGGGCATCTGGGTGGCCTAGTTGCTTAAGTGTCCGACTCTTGATTTCAGCTCAGGTTCTAATTTCGGGGTCATGAGATTGAGCCCCACATCCAGCTTCACACCTAGCATGGATTCTCTCTCTCTCCCTCTGCCCCTCCCCCCACTTGTGAGCTCTCTCTCTCTCAAAAACCAAACCAAACAAAATAGACAAAGATGCCTAATATGGCTTGGGCAAAATGGTATGAAATTAGATTGGACAGACGGGTAGGTGGGAAAGGTTATTTCTAGAGATGGTTGCCAAAAAACTCCTCCCATTCTTGAACATTTATGTCACTCCTCTAATCAAGAGTCAAGTCTATCTTCTCTCCCCCTGAGTCTGGGCTGCCCTTGTGACTTGCTTCTACCAATAAATTGTGGTGGAAGTGTGTTACGTGTTTTGGCTTAGACTTTAAGAATATTGGTAGCTTACTTTCCTGTCCCTTTGAGCTTCAGCTGCCAGGAAAAGACAACTGAACTTGCCCACTAATGCTGAGGGACCACGTGGAGAGGGAGAGGCCCAGGCCCCCATCCCAGCTGAGGTGCTAGACGTGTGAGGAAAGCCATGTTAGACTTTTCCGCCTAATATTGGTTCCCAAACAAACAGAGCCATACATTGATCCCAGCCTGTACCAAATGGAGCAGAGAACTGATCAGCTGTTCTTTTGCTGAACATCATGAAATACAATAAATTGTTGCTTCAAGCACTAAGTTTTGGAATGGTTTGTTATGCAAGAGTAGATAACTCAAATAGCAGGCACCAGATCATGCAAAGTTTATAGGCTCGAGAAGGAGGTTTGGCTTTTGTTTTTAGTGCAGAGGGAAGCATTAGAGAATTTTAAATAGATCAGTTACATAATCTGCTTTATACTCCAAGAAGGTTACTCTGCTACTGTGTGGCGAAAGGGTTGTAGGGACTCAAGAATGGCTGGAAATGAGACCAAGAAGCTTCCTCAGTTGTCAGAATGAAGATGGAGAGTGAAGATGGCTATATCCAGGTCAGTTAACCTAGTATGGTTGAGAAGCGGTTCCATTCCAGAAATATATTTTTTTTAAGATTTTATTTATTTGGGGCGCCTGGGTGGCTCAGTGGGTTAATGCCTCTGCTNATGAGAGATGGAGAGTGAAGATGGCTATATCCAGGTCAGTTAACCTACTATGGTTGAGAAGCGGTTCCATTCCAGAAATATGTTTTTTTTAAGATTTTATTTATTTGTCAGAGAGAGAAAGAGAGAGAGAGAAAGAGGGCACAAGCAGGCAGAGTGGCAGACAGAGGCAGAGGGAGAAGCAGGCCCCCCGCCGAGCAAGGAGCCCGATGCGGGCCTCGATCCCAGGACCCTGGGATCATGACCTGAGCTGAAGGCAGCTGCTTAACCAACTGAACCACACAGGCATCCCCCATCCCAGAAATATTTTAGAGGAAGAGCCAATAATACTTATTGATTAGGCCAAGGGACAAGAGAAAAAGAATAAGAAAGATTATTCTTAGAATTTTTTAACCTGAGGCTGGGAAGACAGTAATATCATTAATCACCAGATTATGGAAGAGCAAGTAAAACAACAACAACAACAAAAACGGGAATTTTGTTTTGAGTAAGGTAAGTTTGAAAGGCCTATTATAATCCAATGGCAGCTCTATGTGGGGCTCAACAAGGAGGAAATGCTGAACATATAAATTATATGATTGATGACTAAGGATCCTTCTGCTATTTCCAGATAGGGCTGTTGCTTGGCCCTGTCCTTAGTTTAGGCTTCACTTTCTTGTTCATGGGCAAAATATTAGTGAACCCAAATATTAGATTTTCACACTGGGAGGTAAATTTTGAAAAAACACATTGTCCTTGAGACAGAGTTTCACGACTTTCTTGGCTCCTGGCATGCCCATGCAGTGGGCCTGGGATGATTAATGGACAGGATTGTTCATGACCCACTTACAGGCTGTTTCTTCCATTTAAACCCTTTGAAATCTGGAAGACTGGCTGGATTTCATTTCAGTTGGAAATGCTACCATTCTTTGTCATTTTTTTTTTAATCAAACAAACCAAACAACCCTTCCCCCAAACCCTACGATCTATTCATATCTCTGGATGTTTTGTTATTAAAATATAGTGCATATCATAGCATCTGTGTACCTATTTGTTAAAACATTGTCTTATTTGTTAAAATACTCATGATGAGAAATAAAGATCCAAAGCTGATAAGCTGTCACTGGTGTTAGTGATCAATGTTGATCATTCAAAAGTAACTTACTGTGGAATATTTGTGGCTTTTGTTGTTTACATGTCTCACCAAGAGGCAGTGCAAGAGGAAAGAGGAGCAAAAGCTTCTTAATACTTTCTCCTGATTAATCCAATAAGCAGAAGTCAAGACTCATCTTTTTATATGACATCGAGGAGTTTGCTATCTAATGGGGAAGTTAAGACACATACACAGGCATCTAGCACACTCTAGCCACTGGAAGTACCTTTTCGTTATTTTTTTTAAATTGAAATAAATCCAGTTTGAATTCCCTTACCCAATCCCATTAACTCTCCAAGGCTGAGGACAAGCCCAGTGCAGCAGACACACTTGGCGCCCTTCTTCCCGTGCGTGTTTCCCCTGCAGCCTGGGGAAGCTTGTTAATACCTCGTGCCTCAGGCACCTGTAGCTTCTTCCCACGGGCTTTCTCCAGCTGCAGCAGCTTGCTCAGCCTGTAAGGGGCAGGTGGAAGTGCTCTAAGGTTACTACTTCTACGAAGAACTCTCATTCTTTGAAAGACGGAAGTTGGAGGACGCGTACCCTTCCTTGTCTTCACCCCAGTGGGATAATTCTGCGGTGAGTGCTGCATTTCCTTCACAAAGTCCTTTGTGGGATTGAGTCCCAGTTGCCCATTGTGGTAACACCCCCAGAATTATACCTTTAGTGTTCTACACCTCTGCCCCAAGTCTTCATTATGTTTCCTGGTGTTACGTCCCCAAAAATACTTGTACCTGAATTCTCGTCTGAGGGCCTACTTTTTGCAGAACGCATACTTAGACATCCAGCGTCACTGGAATTGTCTTCTTCCCCTTCTTTAGAAAGATGCAGTGATGCTGTGAGGCCTGGGGGCTGGGAGAGGGGCCCACTCCTCAGGCCCAGACGCCACTGCTGCCGCTGTTCCTTGTCGCAGCCAGCATGGACTGCGCTCCCTGTCCAAGGCAGCCTTCTCTCTTGGCAGTTCCCTTCCTTCTATAAAGGCTTATGAAGTAGTTGGGTACCCTTCCCATCTGATGTTCTGCCGCTGCCTGGGCCTGGGTTTCAGAAAGCCGGTGTGTTGGAGGGTTCCAACAGCCTTTTCTGGCTTCTCCTCCCCAAAGCTGGGAAGGTGGGTTCTTGCCACTCTACTTCTCAACTTCAGGAGCGCCTCCCTCCCCTTCCCTCTTGTCCACTCAGCTTAAAAGATCAAGGGCCTGGCAAACATTCTCTGCAAAGGGCAAGGCGGTAAAGATTTTAGACTCTGTGGGCCATCCAGTCTCTGTCACCACTGTTTAACCCCTGCTGTTGTAACATGACAGCAAACATAGGTCATAAGAAATGGATGAGTGTGCCTGTGTTCTAATACAACTTTATTTATGAACACTGCAATTTGAATTTTATATAATTTTTATGAGTCAAAAAATGGTTTTCTTTAAAATTGTTTTCTAACCCCTTAGAAATGTAAAAACTATTTTTAGCTCCCAGGCCATGCAAAAGCGGGTACCAGATAGGATTTTGCCAGTGAGGCATAGTTTGCCTATTCGTAGGCTAGACTTTCAAATGCGAAGTTCTGTTTAGATTTTATTATGCTGCTGAACTTCTTTTTAATTGGTATTATTTAAATCAAATCTAATGTTAGGAAGGTGTTCAGTCTATCAATTCCTGACATGTTACCAACAAATAAATTCTTCTAGGGCAAGGATAATATCCCTTTGCATTTTCCCTATTGTACCCTGTGTGGTAGTCTACATAAATTGATTTATAATAGTACCAAAAGCTGAGAGCTTATTATTTGTTCTTTGCTGTGTGCTGTGGGACTCCATTGTTTCCTCATTTGAAGAAGAAATGATAAAGCCCACACTCATGGGTTGCCATGACGATTAAGTGACATTGTTTCTGGGGTGATGCTTTGTCAATTGTTATTGTAAAATGTCAGGTGGTATTGTGATCATGGTTCGTAGGTATTAGGTAGATGATCTCTCACAGGGTAGTGGTTCTGTAGAGAAGAGAAATTTGGATTCTATTCTTTGATCTCCTACTGTATAGTTTTGTGACCTTGGATTCAATAATTTCTCCATGTGTACAATGTGATAATGTTCTTGACCTGCCTGTCTCATGGGAATTAAATGAGAGGGATTGCTAAATGCCATAATCATGGAATATTTAACTCTAACACTTGCGGTCTGTGCTAAGAGGGAATGTATGTTTATGTGTGGTTAGGTAGAAATCTAAGATAACAATCAATATTCCTACCCCCTTTGTATATATTTTGTATAATCCCATTCTCTTAAGCATGGGCAGGGCTGCATATGATGACCTTCAGTTCCTTGGTTAGGTTATATTACATTAGAAAGTTGAAAAAAGTCTGCAGATGTAATTAAAGTACCAAACTAGTTGATTTTGAGTTCATCAGAAAAGAGATTATTCCAGGCTACCTGAGCTAATCAAATGAGTCCTAAAAAGGGACTAGGCCCTTCCTGGAAGAGGAGGGATACAACAGAGATATTCTGCTGCTGGCCTTGCAAAAGTAAGTTCCCATGTTAAAAAGAGGACCTATAGATAGGTCCATGCAGCAGGGAACTATAGACAGCTTCTAGGAGCTGCGAACTGCCAGCCAGGAAAGAGGATCTCAGTCCTATAAACTGCAAGGAACTGAATTCTGCATACAGTCGCTTGAATTTGGAAGGGTTTCAGATGAAATCATAGCCCACTTGACCCAGATTTCAGCCAGGTTAGACCTGAGCAGAGGAAGCAGCCACTCTGCCTGGACTTTTGACCTGTAACACTGTGAAATAACAAGTAGATTTGCAATAAATTTGTGGCAATTTGTTATACAGCAATAGAGACTAATAGAATGTGAACTTCCTGTCTCCATGGGGTGATGAGAATAAAGCGTAAAAAGATAAAAGTCTAACTGATGTGGTCTGGGTTATAGGTTATGTATTCCATCCTGAGAAGGTCAGAAAGAGGGAGGGTGTGGTAGGATGGGAGCTTCATAGACAGAAGTTTCCTAAGGTCTGACCGCCTGCATAAAAGGAAGAAGAGAAGGAGTTTCCTTAGAGAATGTGGGACTAAAGCATGGGTTGTTTCTGTTTGTTTGGTTGGTTGGTTGGTTTTGCATCCATAGAGTATGAGGCCTTAAAGACAAAGGAGAGAGT
Organism: Ailurus styani; assembly: GCA_002007465.1. NCBI lineage: Eukaryota > Metazoa > Chordata > Mammalia > Carnivora > Ailuridae > Ailurus > Ailurus styani. The sequence goes on from LNAC01000516.1 coordinate 194,643, forward strand.
TTCAAGAATGAGGCAAGGCCTCACTGACTGTGTCAAGCACTGCTGAAGTCTTCAGAGGAGCATGTAGGATCATCCATATTTTAAGCAACGTCAAGGGGCATAATGGGTGTTTCAAAAGTGAGTTTACCTGCACAGTAAGGATGAACTGATATTCAACAAGAGTGCCAAGACAATTCAACCAAGAAAGAATAGTCTTTTCCACAAATGCTGCTAGAATAACTGAATATCTATATACAAAAGAATAGAATTAGACCCACATTTCATATCACATACAAAAATGAAGTCAAGGGTTGTCTGAGTTGCTCAGTGGGTTAAAGCCTCTGCCTTCGGCTCGGGTCATGATCTCAGGGTCCTGGGATTGAGGCCCGTGTCGGGCTCCCTGCTCAGAGGGGAGCCTGCTTCCTTCTTTCTGCCTGCCTCTCTGCCTACTTGTGATCTCTCTCTCTCTGCACCCCCCCAAAAAAATCTTAAGAAATGAAGTCAATTATCATATGGTTTCCCTTGTGGAACATAAGGAATAAAATGGAGGACTCTAGGGGAAGGAAAGGAAAAGTGAATTAGGGTAAATCGGAAGGGGAGACCAACCATGAGAGACTGGACTCTGAGAAACAAGCTGAGGGTTGTGGAGGGGAGGTGGGAGGCAGGAGGGGGATGGGTGAGCCTGGTTGTGGGTATTGAGAAGGGCACATATTGCCTGGAGTTCTGGTGTGGTGCATAAACAGTGAATCTTGGGGGAAAAAATTAAAAGACAGAAAATAAGATAAAATGAATTCAAAATGGAAAAGTACAAAACCTAAGTGCTGAAACTATACAACTCTTAGAAGAAGAGAGGTATAAATCTTGGTGACCTGGAGTTAAGCAATGGTTTCTTCTGAGATGATACCAAAAGCACAAACAACAAAAGAAATAAACTGGATTTCATCAAAATCAAATACTTTGGCACTTCAAGGACACCATCAAAAATGTGAAAGACCACTCAGAATGGGAAGGTGGTTTTGCAAATCATATATCTGATAAGGGATTTGTATTTCAAATGTATAAAATTTCTCATAATTCAATAATAAGACAATCCAATTTAAAAATGGGGAGAAACTCACGGGCGCCTGGGTGTCTCAGTCGTTAAGCATCTGCCTTTGGCTCAGGTCATGATCCCTGAGTCCCCAAACTTCAAAGCATGGGCTCTATTTCTGCCCCTTCCCAGGACATATTGTCCATCTGCTTCATTAGAAAATAACCTAAAACATTTCAAACTAAAGAGTAAAAAATCTAAGTTCCCATACCTCTGAAGCCTGCAACCTTACATATACTAGAAGTATAAGATAAAATGTGTAATTTTCTGGAATGTCTTAGGTCATGATGATTTGTAACTCTTATAAATGTAAAAACATTTATAACCCTGTATCAAATGTTCCTTCCCCAGAGCACTGTGTGTGTGTGTGTGTGTGTGTGTGTGTGTGTGTGTAGACTGTGTATCCCAGGCAGCTGTCCTAACTTTGGCTCAAATAAACTTCTTTTCTTTTCTCTTTAAAATTAAAAAAAAAATGTTTGTTAATTTTGGATTGATAATTTGTAAATGACAGATGTGATGAAGTGTTATTATCCAAAATATATAAAAAACTTATACAACTCAAAAACCAAATAATCTATTTTAAAAATGGGCAGAATATACATGAAAAAACATTTTTCAAAAGATATATGCATGGCCACCACACACATGAAAAGAAGCTCAACAGCACTCATCATCAGGGAAATACAAATCAAAAGCACAATGGGATGTCACCTCACAGTTGTCAGAACAGCTAAAATCAAAAACACAAGAAACAAGTGTTGGTGAGGATCCGGAGAAAAAGAAACCCCCATGCACTAGGGGTAGGAATGCAAACTGCTGCAGCCACTGTGAAAAACACTATGCAGATTCCTCAAAAAGTTAAACATATAATTACCATATGATCCAGTAATTCTTTTCCTGGGTATTTACCCAAAGAATATGAAAACATGAATTCAAAAAGATGTATGCACCCTTATGTTTATAGCAGCATTATTTACAGTAGCCGAATTATGGTAGCAGTCCAAGCGCCCATCATTAGATGAATGACTAAAAGAGGTATGGTGTCTGTGTACACGCACACACATGCACACAATGGAATAAACTCAACCATAAAAAGGGATGAAATCTTGCCATTTGCAAAACATGAATGGATCTAGAGGGTAGAATGCCTTCTAGAAATAAGTCAGAGAAAGACAAATACTTTATGATTTCACTTATATATGGAATTTAAGAAACAAAAAATGAACAAAGGAAAAAAGACAAATCAAAAAAACATACTCTTACGTATAGAGAACAAACTGACAGCCTTTCCCCAGAGAGCATTGACGATTGATGAGAGCATTTGTTTCTCTGTCTCTCAGTGTGAAGGTGACTGGCTTATCTGCCCTCAGTCCACCAAATCCCTTGTTGCTAGGTATGAATATTTATACCATTTTAGGGTTCCTAATTGGGAGGAACTTATTGTAACATCAGTGGCAGGAAGCTTATATATTTCTCTATTAAGTCCAACTGGCGAGCAAGCAAGTTCATGTGCTTGGCTTAGATTGGTTTTGCATTTGGTAAAGCGTTTATAACAAAGACACATGGACAGTGAAAGAATTCCAGTAAGTACAATTTGAAGGGAAAATGTGATGTTGGAATAGACTCAGGAGAAAAAATCCGAAGAGTCCTTTACATACGTCTTGATAAATGGGTAGGGAAATTTATGATTATTTATGAGGAAAGATAAAGTGTGTTCATTGAGCAAGCATAGATGCACCATATCTCACATGTTCCTTTTGGGATGGAGACTTATTATTTTTTCTTTCTTTAAGTTATTTTAAAGTTTATTGAACTTTATAGAGATATAATTGACAAATAGAAATTACATATACTTAAGGTATAAAACATGTCTTGATATATGCTTACACTAAAATGATGACAACAGTCAAGCTAATTTCGTTATCTATCACCTCATGTGTTTACTGTTTCCATCTCTTTCTTTGTGTGTGTGTCATTGTGTTTATTTTTTATCTATTTATTTTTTTATTATGTTAACGTTAGTCACCATACAGTAAACAATGAGTCATGCAACACTACATCAAAAACTAATGATGTACTCTATGGTGAGATTTAATATTGAAATGAGCCTAATTCAGTCCCTGACATCAGAAGGTTAGGGCAAGAAGAAGGGACTATGGGCATGCTTTCAGAGCTGGTATAACCTGGATGGTGTCTTTGGCTTGTTGACTCAAGTAAGGAATTCAGGGCCTTGCTTGCTCATAGACTGGAGCCAAATCAGTTGACCTTGAGTCCAGGCTTCTACAGAGACAGGTGGTGAGTTTGTTAGTGGTGCCTGAAAAGACACACTAGCTAATTGGGAAAATGGTTCTCTGAAAAACAAGCTTTAATTTTTTTCTGCTAGTTTCAATTTCATTAACCTTATGGGGCACGCTTTTAATTCCCCTCTGAGTTACGATTGTACTTTAATCTCAGAGAATTGGCTACTCTGGCTACTTCCTTATTTCCTTGGGTGAGGTAGATTTTGGATAAAGAGCAGTTTTTGTATATCTTAGCTGCAGCATGCCTATGTGCAGGACTAAACATAGGTTTTTAACCTGGGGTCATAGCAGCAGGGAAATGGAAGCAACATGGAGTCAGACGTGTTCAGATTTTTTTCCTGTTATAATTTCACATTATCAATCCTTTATGCCATTTCTCTGGAACATGGGCAGAGGTCTGTCTCTGTAATTGCTTCAAGTTGAATCAGGGAGATTTGACATCATACAAGCTGCAACTTTTGGTCTCTTTTGCTAATGGAAGGAGTATCGGAGATAGTTCCTTATCTGAGAATTTGGATATTTTCCTGTAGAGTTGAGTACTATACAACATGATTAATTTCATCCCCAGTGTATTCAAAGGAATAGTAACAGTAGAGTCAAATTCAACTTTATCAGTCCCTCTCACATTGATCTGATGATATCCAGGGGTATCCTGGAGAAGAGATCAGTAAACCAGTCCCAGCCACCTTGGGAATGGAGGGCGTGGTGGTCAAGAGCTTCCTGTAACCAAGTGGCTTGCTGCTCCCCGAGGAGCAAGGAGCCGGATGCGGGATTAGATTCCAACACCCTGGGATCATGACCTGAGCTGAAGGCAGTTGCCCAACCAACTGAGCCACCCAGGTACCCCTATCCATATGGATTCTTATTCCCAGGAGGAGTTAATATGGATGTGGCGAGTAGTGTTAGCCATTAGACTCTGCCTTGTCCAGTAAGTAATTAGGTCATCAATAAGAGGCATTTCTATGGAAACAAAAGAAAAACACAGGTGAAAGTTTGGAGCAGATTATAAACCCTGTGTCTGAGTCACGAGTGCTGCCCAGTGAGAAGATTTGCAGATGTCAGACTGGAAGCATCCTCAGCTGGGGTAGGAGCAGGCAGCAGCTATCTGAGGCATGTTTCTGGTTTGTAGTTCAAACGTCTCTGGTGATCTTTCCAGTGGCTCCTAGGGCAACAGGCCCTCAGATTGTCTGTACATAAGCTCTCCTGGCAATTTCTCAGAAGTTTATCTCAAGCTGTCAATCTTCAGTTTGCACGGCTTCAGGGAAAAAAAAAAAGCAGTTTTAGCTCTTCATGATTTTGAGAGAATGAGAGGAGATGGGAAACCTTAGTTTGGAGACTCACAGCCGGATATTTGAGGAAACCAGAAGAATTCGGGATCCAGGCACGTTTTTATAGGCAACCAACAAACACTCAAAGACAATCAGAACTAGAATCTAATGTCTACAAAAGGTGTGACTGAAATTTAATTTCCTTCTAAAATCACCCCCATTTCCTATCAAAACCAAATGAAGACTATTTTATTTGTAGACTCAGTCTGGTTTTAATACACTGGGCCTACTTATTTACATAAGCACAGCAAGAATAGTGATTGACCAGATAGGTTCTTTTAAATCTGCTTTGTTGGACCTTTTTATAAGGACTTTCAGATTGAGCCTCTAACTACTTTTTAAGGCCAGAAGCCAAGCCAAATATTTGCCATCAGACTTGTCCACAATACCTGTAGATTTGGGTGACTTCTTCTCTTCTCAAGTTCCCCAAGACATCTTGAGGTTCCTGCACCTGCCAGGAAGTAACATTTCTTTACTCACGTGGTGGGGCTGTTGGGAACACTCGAAGGATCAGGCCAACATGACCAAGGGACTCTATTGGCTCTATTAAGTCACCCCCGTTGTCTGGTCTCATCTGAGTCTATGCACGTATATCTCAAATACAACACTTCTGTCAGAGCCTTCGTAATATATTACCACGGATGTTTCCAATAGTGTCCTGTTACAACAGGAGAGAACAGATACTCACCGAACCTATGCAAATAGTTACAATAGCTGTGAAAGGAAGACTCATGGAGAGTCTCTGAATTGTGGAAAGTTCAGATAAGGAGAAAGATCAATGCTCCAGTTTGTTCACAAAGAACTACTTCATCATACTTTTCTAAGTCGTAGATATCTTCAGAGAAAAATATTCCTTAAATCTGGAAGAGCAAACATTAGAGAAACAGCCACATTTTAAATGAGAGTCAGAAAAACCATAATAATCTTACTTTATTTAGTCCCATGTTAATAGTTCTTATCCTGTTTGAATGCAATTTTCCTACTAGTTCTGGAAATTCTTAGTTTTAGGATCTCAAGGGTATCAAAAACCTTTATTTGTCAAAAGTCCTTTCTATGAATCTCCTTGAAGCTGAAACTCCTTTTGCAAGAGCATCAGAACAATAACTGTAAATGACAAAACACTCAAAAAAATTGCCATGGTTAAAGACCTGATGAGAATTCATTATAATGCAATTGACAAGGAAATTCAGTTGTTTCTGTGACACACAATATATTAAAAGAATTTTAAGTGATCACATTATACCAGAACGTATTAAAATTTTAGGAATTTTATATAATTTCTGGAACACTTACAGCATTTACACACATAATAGAACCCAAGACGTTTTATGAAAACATTTGATAACACTTCCCTTTAACTTAACATATCAAATAAAGAAGTCCAATTAGAGACTTCATTTAGAATTTGCATTTTGGAGAAGTTTGTTAAAATACCTCCTAAGGTACTAAAGCACATACCTAAACAGGATTACAGATCATTACAAACTTATAACTTAATTATCTGTTTAACCAAGATGGCCAGAAGAGAATCTACAGAGGTTATATAGTTGTTAGCAAAACTCAACTCCTTTCATACTGAGAGGTTTTAGTTTGTTTAAGTAATTAAAGACCTGATATAAATACAGAGTTCCTTTCCTTATCATTTCTCAGCAAGTTCAATTTTATTTGGTAGAATTTTAACTCTTAGTTTTCGCTGAAGACTAAAATTTCTTTTTTTTTTTTTTTTAAAGATTTTATTTATTTATTTCACAGAGGGAGAGAGATCACAAGGAGGCAGAGAGGCAGGCAGAGAGAGAGGGGGAAGCAGGCTCCCTGCTGAGCAGAGAGCCCGATGCGGGCCTCGATCCCAGGACCCTGAGATCATGACCTGGGCCGAAAGCAGAGGCTTTAACCCACTGAGCCACCCAGGCGCCCTGAAGACTAAAATTTCTAAGTAGTAACTAATTGTGATCTATTGCCCAAGAATTTTTTAGATGGCAAATCTAAGAATATATCTCATAATATCTAGAAATGTCTTTCTTATGGTATAATTTCTAATAAGGCATAAAACATGTTTACTTACAGACTCAAATCTCTTTAGTTTCTCTGTAATAAGTCAAAAACAGATAAACCTCTGTTTAGTAATTAATGTTTCAGTACTTTATCTTATTTGGAAGAGTTAGATATCTGATGAATTCAACCCAATTTATCATTTAACTTAGCAGAACGTCAAAGTTTGGGGTTATTAAAGATTTTGGAAGCTATTCAAAACTTTGTCTATAAACCTTTTTATTTATTTAACTTATTCGTTCTTAATAATTACCTATGAAAACTTTGAGACAGACAAAATCAATTATAATTTTAAGCCATTTCTTTTCTTTATCTTTTCTTTTAAATTCCAGTATAGTTAAGACACTGTGTTGTATTATTTTCAGGTGTACAATATAGTGATTCAATGCTTCCATACATCACCCCATGTTCCTCACAAATGTCCTCCTTAAGCCCCATCACCACCTATTGTACACCACCCCCCCAACTCCCTTCTGGTAACCATCAGTTTGTTCTCTACAGTTAAGAGTCTATTACTTGGTTTCTCTCTCTTTTTTTCCTTTGCTCATTTTTTTTCTTAAATTCCGCATATGATTGAATTCATATGGTATTTATCTTTCTCTGACTTATTTTGCTTAGCATAATGCTCTCTAGCTCCATCAACATTGTTGCACATGGCAAGATTTCATTCTTTTTTGGTGGCTTCTGTAATTTGGCAATTGTAAGTAATGCTGCTATAAACATAGGGGTGCATGTATGCCTTTGAATTAGTGTTTTTGTATTTTGGGGTAAATACCCAATAGTGTGATTACTAGATTGTAGAGTAGCTCTATTTTTAACTTTTCGAGGAGGCTGCATACTGTTTTCCACAGTGGCTGTCCCAGTTTGCATTCCCAACTCTGAAAGAGAATTCCTTTTTCTCCACATCTTTGCCAACACTTGTTTCTTGTGTTTTTTATTTTAGCCATTCTGACAGGTGTGAGGTGATAGCTCATTATAGTTTCACATTTTCCTGATAATGAGTGATATTAAGCATCTTTTCGTGTGTCTGTTGGCCACCTAGATGTCTTTTTTTTTAATATTTTATTTTTTGACAGCACAAGCAGGGGGAGCAGCAAGTAGAGGGCGAGGGAGACTCCCCACTAAGCAGAGAGCTGGACATAGGGCTCAATCCCAGGACTTTGAGATTATGACCTGAGCCAAAGGCAAACACTTAACCAGCTGAGCCAATCAGTCGCCCCTGGATGTCATCTTTATTTTATTTTTTAAAGATTTTATTTATTTATTTGACAGAAATAGTGAGAGAGGGAACCAGGCAGGGGGAGAGGGAGAAGGAGAAGCAGGCTTCCCGCTGAGCAGGGAACCCAATGCAGGACTTGATCCCAGGACCCTGGGATTATGACCTGAGCCTATAGCAGACAGACACTTAACAGCTGAGCCACTGAGGATGTCATCTTTAGAGAAATGTCTGTTCATGTCTTCTGCCAATTTTTATTTGGATTATTTGTTTTCCGGGTGTTGAGCTGCATAAGCTCTTTATGTATTTTGGAAAATAACCCTTTATTCGGTATGTAATTTGCAAGTATCTTCTCCCACTCAGTGGGTTGCCTTTTAGTTTTGTTGCTTATTTCCTTTACTGTGCAGAAACTTTTCATTTGGATGTAGTCCCCAGAGGTTATTTTTGCTTTTATTTCCCTTGCCTCAGGAGACATATCTTGAAAAATGTTGCTATGACCATGTCAGAGAAATTACAGCTTTTGTTCTCTTCTAGGATTTTTATGGCTTCAGGTCTCACATTTAGGTCTTTAATTCATTTTGAATTTATTTTTGTGTATGATGGAAGAAAGTGGTTCAGCTTAATTCTCTTGCATATAGTTGTCCAGTTTTCCCAACACAATTTGTCAAAGGGACTGTCTTTTTCCCATTAAGATATTCTTTCCTGCTTTGTCAAAGATTAATTGACCATATCATAGTTTTATTTCTGAGTTTTCTACTCTGTTCCATGGACCTATGTGTCTATTTTTGTATCAGTACCATACTGTTTTGATTACTACAGCTTTGCAATACAACTTGAAGTCCATAATTATGATACTATTCAGGGTCTTTTGTGGTTCCAAATAAATTTTAGGATTCTTTTTGTTTTAGTTCTATGAAAAATGCTATTGGTATTTTGATAGGGAATGCATTAAATCTGTGAATTGCTTTGGATAGTAAAAACATTTTAGTAATATTTTTTTTTTCTAATCCATGGACATGAAATGTCATTCAATTTCTTTGTGTCATCTTCAATTTCTTTCATCAATGCTTATAGTTTTCAGAGTACAGTTTTTTCATCTCCTTGGTTAAGTTTATTCCTAGGTAGTTTATGATTTTTGGTGCAATTGCAAATGGGATTGTTTTCTTAATTTATCTTTCTATTGTTCCATTATTAGTGTATAGAAATGCAACAGATTTCTACACATTGGTTTTGTATCCTGTAACTTTACTGAATTCAATTATCAGTTGTAGAAGTTTTTTGGTGGAGTCTTTAGGGTTTTCTATATGTAGTATCATGTCATCTGCAAATAGTGAGAGTTTTACTTCTTTACCAATTTGGATGCATTTTACTTCTTTTTCTTGTCTGGTTACTGTGGCTAGAACTTCCAATACTATGTAGAATAAAAAATTGTAAGAATGGACATCCTTGTGTTATTCTTGACCTTAAGGGGAACGCTCTCAGTTTTTCCCATGTGAGTATGATATTCTCTGTGGGTTTTTCTTGGATGGCCTTTATTATGTTGGGGTATGTTCCCACTAAACCTACTTTATTGAGGGCTTTTATCATGACTGAATGTTGTACTTCATCAAATGCTTCTGCATCTATTGAAATGATCTTATGCTTTTTATTCTTTCTCTTATTGGTGTGATGTATCATTTTGATTGACTTGTGAATATTGAACCACCCTTGTATCCCTGGGATAAAACCCACTTGATTGTGTGATGATTTTTTTAATGTATTGTTGGATTTCTTTTGCTACTGCTTAGTTGAAGACTTTTTCTTCTATATTCATCATAGATACGGGCCTGTATCTCTGATAAAAGGAGAATGTTTTTTGTGGTGTCTTTATTTAGTTTTGGTATCAAGGTGATAGATTCTCACCTTAAAGAATGAATTTGGAAGCTTTCCTTTTATTTTTTGGAACACTTTGAGAAGAATAAATTTTAACTCTGCTTTAAATGTTTGGTAGAATTCATGCATGAAGCTGTCTGATCCTGGACTTTTGTTTGTTGGAAATGTTTTTGATTACTGATTCAATTTCATTGTTAAGAGGTCTGTTCAAATTTTCTACTGCTTTCTGATTCAGTTTTGGGAAGTTATAGGTCTAGGAATTTATCAATTTCTTCTAGGTTGTCTAGTTTGTTGGCATATAATTTTTCTTAATATAATCCTTTGTATTTCTGTGATGTGGGTTTTTATTTCTCTTTCATTTCTGAATTTGAGTTGTCTTTTTTTTTTTTTTTGAGTCTAGCTAAAGATTTATCAATTTTGTTGATCTTTCAAAGAACTGGCTCCGGGGTGGCCGGATGGCTCAGTCGTTAAGCATCTGCCTTCGTCTCAGGTCATAATCCCAGGGTTCTGGGATCGAGCCCTGCATGCGGCTCCCTGCTCGGCGGGAAGCCTGCTTCTCCCTTTCCCTGCTCCCCCTGCTGCATTCCCTCTCTAGCTGTGTTTCTCTCTGTCAAATAAATAAATAAAGTCTTAAAAATATATATATCTGCCTTTGGTTCAGGTCATGATCTCAAAGTCCTGGGACTGAGCCCCATATCAGGCTTCCTGCTCAGCAGAGAGTTTGCTTCTTTGTCTCTCTCTCCTTCTCCCCATCACTCATTCTCTGTCTCTCTCTCTCCAAATAAGTAAAATCTTTAAAAACAACAACAACAACAAAAACCCAAACAACAACCTCCTGGTTTCATTGTTGTGCTCTATTATTGTTTAGTTTCTGTTGCCTTTATTTCTGGTCTAATCATTTCCTTCCAACTACTGTGTTTGGGTTTTGTTTGTTGTTCTTTTGCTTGCAAAAGATTAGGTGTGAGGGTAGGTTGTTTATTTGAGGTTTTTCTTTTTTTTTTTTTTCTTTTTTTTTTTTTAAGACTATTTATTTATTTGACAGAGAGACACAGTGAGAGGGGGAACAGAAGCAGGGGGAATGCAAGAGGGAGAAGCTCCCTGCCAAGCAGGGAGCCCGATGCAGGGTTCAATCCCAGGACCCCGGGATCATGACCTGAGCCAAAGGAAGACGCTTAATGACTGAGCCACCCAGGCACCCATTTTTCTTGTTTCTTGAGGTAGGCCTGTATTGCTATAAACTTGCCACTTAGAACAACTTTTGCTATATCCCAAAGACTTTGGACTGTTGTATTTTCATTTTTATTCGTCTCCATGTATTTTTTGCTTTTCCCTTTGATTTCTTACTTGACCCCTTCATTGTTTGGTAGCATGTTATCTAATTTCCACATATTTGTGTTCTTTCCAGATTTTTTGTGGTTGATTTCTAGTTTCACAGTGTTGCATGGTATGACTTCAGTCTTATTGAGTTTGTTGAGACTTGTTTTGTGGCCTAAGATGTGATCTATTTTGGAGGATATTCCATGTGCACTTGAAAAGAATGTGGGTTCCACTCTTTTAGGATGGAATAATCTGAATATATCTGTTAGATTCACCTGGTCAATGTGTCATTTAAAGTCACTGTTTCCTTATTGACTTTCTCTTTGCATGAACTATCCATTGATGTAAGTGGGGTGTTAAAGCCCCCTGCTATTATTGTATTACTGTTGATTACTTCATGTTTGTTATTAGCTGCTTTTTGTATTTGTGTGCTCCCGAGTCAAGTGCATAAATGTTTATAGTTGTTATATCTTGTTGTTGGAATGTTCCCTTTATGATTATGTAGTGTTCTTTGTTTCTTGTTACAGTCATTGTTTTAAAGTCTATTTTGTCTGATATAAGTATTTTTTACCCCTACTTTCTATTCACTTCCATTTGCATGATAAATGCTTTTCAAGCCCTTCACTTTCAATCCTCATGTATCTACAGGTCTGAACTGAGTCTCTTGTAAGCAGCATATAGATGGGTCTTTTTTTTTTTTTTTTAATCCATTCCCTCACCTATATCTTTTGAGTAGAGTGTTTAGTCCATTTACTTTCAAGGTAATTATTGATAGGTATGTACTTACTGCCATTTTATTTTTTTTTATGGTGGCTTTTGTAGTTTTTCTCAGTTTCTTGCTCTCTCATGGTTTGCTGGCTTTCTTTAGTGATATACTTGAATTCCTTTCTCCTTATTTTTTCTGTATCTATTAATGATTTTTGATTTGTGGTTACCATTAGGTTTATATATAACATCTTCTTCATAGAGCAGTCTATATTAATTTGGTTGCTTGAATTTGAATCCATTCAAAAAGCACTGAATTTTTATTCCTTAATCTCCCCCACCTTATAGATACATGGTGTCATACTTTATATCCTATTATTTTGTGAAGCCCTTGACTGATTTTTATAGATATACTTAATTTTAGTGCTTTGTGCTTCCTTCTTTTCTTAGTTCTGCTTATGGTCTTTCCTTTCCACTCAAGAAGTCCCCTTGAATCAGCTTTGAAATGCTGGTTTATTGATAATGAATTCCTTTGTTTTAGTTCTCTGGGAAACTTTTTATCTCTCCTTCCATTCTGAATGATAAACTTACTGGATAGCATATTCTTAGTTCCTGGTTTTTTCTTTCAGCACTTTGAATATATCATGCCACTCCTTCTGGCCTGTAAACTTTGTGCTGAAAAATCTGCTGATAACCTTATGTGTTTCTCTTGAATGTAATGTTTTCTTCTTTCTTGTTGCTTTTAAAATTCTGTCTTTGGGCGCCTGGGTGGCTCAGTGGGTTAAAGCCTCTGCTTTCGGCTCAGGTCATGATCTCAGGGTCCTGGGATCGAGGCCCGCATCGGGCTCTCTGCTCAGCAGGGAGCCTGCTTCCCCCTCTCTCTCTGCCTGCCTCTCTGCCTCCTTGTGATCTCTCTCCCTCTGTGAAATAAATAAATAAAATCTTTTAAAAAAAATAAATAAAATTCTGTCTTTGATTGACTTTGTTAGGGACTTTCTGTGCCTCCTGGATCAGGATTTCTGTTTCCTTCTCCGGATTAAGGAATTTTTCAGCTATTATTTCACCAAATAACTTTTCTGCTGCCTCTTCTCTCTCTTCTCCTTGGATCCCTATAATGCAGACTTACTACACCTACTACTCAGATGTTGTCACTGAGTTCTCTTAATCTATTCTCATATTTTATTATTTGCTTTTCTTTCTCTTGTTCAGCTTGATGCATCCCATTCTGTCCTCCCAGTCACTGATCCATTCTTCTGCTTTTTCTAGTCTACTATTTATTCCCTCAATCGTTATTTTCTTTTCAGTTACTGAGTTCTTCATGTCTGTTCTTTTTTATGTTTTCTTTCTCTTTCTTGGGAGTGTCCCTGAGGTCCTCCACTGTTTTTTCAAGTCCAGTGAGTATCTTTATGACCATTACTTTAAATTCTCTACCAAGCATATTTCTTACCTCTGTTGTGTTGAGCTCTCTTGGTGTGACTTTGTCCTGTTTTTTCATCTTGGACATATTCCCGTGTCTTCTCATTTTATCTAACTCTTTGCATCTGTTTCTGTGTGTTGCTCTTGCTCTTACAAATAGCAGTCCTGTGAAGAAGAGATCCTGCAGTGTAATATCCCCTGTTCATCAGAACTTGGTTCTCCTCTATGTATTGCACACACCTTAGTTTTGTGGCTGAGCTGGGTTTGCCTTCAGTTTTTGTCATTTCTAATGACTCTTTTTGACTGTTGTGGACAGGATTTGTTCCCTGCATTAGTAGGTTAGTCTGGGGCCATCTTGAGCTTGAGTTGAGTCAGAGCTGATGTTTGCCAGAGCTGAGGAAGCACCAAACTGCAGGGAATTTTCCTTGTGTTCTCCCCAGAGAAGCTTTTGTTGGTGGGTGGGGCCTGAAAGCAGAGCAGATGTCTGCCCCCAGCCCCTGCTGGGGCTGTAGTCAGACTGGTGTGTGTAGTTTTCTTCTCTCCCTGGGGCAGGAGTCCCTTGTGGTGCTGCTTGCATCTGCTGGTGCTGCTTGCACATTGCCATACTTATGACACAGCTTTGGTTGCACACCTGCTGTAAGTATGTTGGGAAGGGCAGGGTGTGCAATGCTAGCAAGGTTCACACCATTTGGCTACAGGAGGGACCTGCAATCCTGGGAAAATTGCCAAGGCCAGGACGGTGGGTGTGGGTCCCCAGAAGAGTGCATGGGAGTTGTTAGCAAGCTAGGTGAATGTGTTCCTGCTGCTCTCATCCCCCAGGTATCTGTGTACCTAGGCTGGAGGCAGGACAGGGAAATGGTGCCCATCAGCTCTTTTGTTCTTTGAGAAGTCTTTCAAAAGATCCCTGCCCCTCCAGCACATGTTCTGAGATTAGTAAATTAATTATCCTCCCATCATCCTAGGCATTTTCCAAACTGCTACTTCTATGCTGTGTCTTCCTGGGGCTCTTTGCTGTGCTATCTCTTTAAGGGCGGGGACTCCTTTTCCTCTCTTCCTCTGGCTCTCCCAGACCTGAACCCACTGATTTTTTTTTTTTTAACATTTCTGGTGTTAAGCCCCACAGATTTTAAGAACTTTCAAAATTCCCTCTTGTTTTCAAATCCAAATGTTATGAGGATTCATCTTCCTAGTGCAGGTCCCCTGTGCCTTAAGTGCCTGGAATGAGGGTTTGCTCCTCTCTCCTCTTTGTGTCAGCAGTGTCTTCCCCCTTATAGACAGTCCCCTGGGTCCAGTTAGTTCCTCACTGTGTCTCTTCCCTTGGTACGCTTTAATGTGGCTTCTTCTCTAGAGTTAGCTGTGGATAGTCTCTTCTGCCAGGCTTTCAGTCATTTTCTGGGCTACTTATACTGATGTGGGTGTTTTGTAGTTGTATCTGTGGGATGAGGTGAGCCTAGGGTCCTCCTACCCAACCGTTTCCCCCAAATTCTAATAAATATTTGATCAATGAATTAAGTTAGTTCAATTCCAAAGTTGTGACCAAAATAACTATTTGTGTGTTAGTCAAGGTTTGTAGATGGATTTATAATATAGTGTTACAGCCTGTGGAGTTTAATATGCTGAATATGCTGTATTATGCATACCACATTGAACACATATATTAAGTTTTTTCTAAGGAAAATCAAAAGATAAAATGTTGTGTGTGAATTTTGAGAAGACTAAATACATACATTGCTTAAAAGGGGTAAATAGTAATTATTTTGATGGACGAGTATAACCTTTCTTCACTCCAATTTTTTAATACCAAAGTTCAAAAACAACCAAGGATATTTTAACCTTTGGTTGTTTTTTTTTTTTTTAAGGTTTTATTTATTTATTTGACAGAGAGATAGAGAACACAAGTAGGCAGTGCAGCAGGCAGAGGGAGAGGGAGAAGCAGGCTTTCTGCTGAGCAGGGAGCCCGACGTGGGGCTTGATCCCAGGACACTGGGATTATGACCCAAGTTGAAGGCAGCTGTTTAACTGACTGAGCCACCCAGGCGCCCCTGTTTTGTTTTCAATACATTATGATTCACCCAAAGCTTTGGTCATGGTGTGAATAATTAGATTCACCAATATTAAATTGCCTTCCTTAGGAAAATTTTTCTAAATTTTATCTTGGTGGAGACTTGAAAGGGCCTCAAAAATTTCCAGGATGAAATAACTTTGGGACTGTTCCTCACCCCATGTTTCTTTTTTTTTTTTTAATATTTTATTTAATTATTTGACAGAGATCACAAGTAGGCAGAGAGGCAGACAGAGAGAGAGAGAGGAGGAAGCAGGTTCCCTGCTGAGCAGGGAGCCCGATGTGGGGCTTGATCCCAGGACCCTGAGATCATGACCTGAGCTGAAGGCAGAGGCTTTAACCCACTGAGCCACCCAGGCGCCCCACTCACCCCATATTTCTAAGAAAGTAACCCAAGGACAGGAGAAGAAAAGGAACCATATCACTTATGGTGGCAAGCACAGCTACCTATTTTTTTCCTTTTGATGTGAAAAAATAAATGCTATTTTTAACCATCTCCCTGCTCCATCCCCTAATATTTTTTCATTATTTTAACCTATGGAGCGGAACGCTTTTCATGAAATATTATTAAAGAAATGGCTCATAAAAATTCACCCCAGAGGCTCTACCCTGGATTTATTATGACATTAAAGATGCAATTATTAAAGTTTGTGTTTGGGATTCTGTTAAATGCCAAGCATCAAGAACAAGTTGTAGAAAAGCATGGTCTCCTCTCAGATATACAGAAATGATGGGGGAAGGAGAGGCCAACATGAGCTGTTCCCTCTTCACTCTCCATAATCACACTTAATGTTGATATGTCTGTTGAGTACAGTTGGCCATTGTGATAGTCCTATTGTTTTGAAAGAATGCTAACAGTAAGACTTGAGGAAAATTATTTTCTTAAAATTGAGAAGGGAACTCACAAGACAGCTTAGGTTAGCCTGCCCTTCTGGTTTTCAAAGACGTTGGCTGTCTAAGAGGCCACAGAGCGGCAGTTACAAATCCTTCATTCTGTGTCACAGGACATAATTTAAATAATCATTTTATAGTTACTGACTACCTGTTTTTCTTTTTCTTTCTTTTTTCTTTTTTTAATTTTTTAAAAATATTTTCTTTCTTTCTTTATTTGACAGAGAGAGAGAGATTACAAGTAGACAGAGAGGCAGGCAGAGAGAGAGGAGGAAGCAGGCCCTCTGCTGAGCAGAGAGCCTGACTCAGGACTCAATCCCAGGACCCTGAGATCATGACCCAAGCCAAAGGCAGAGGCTTTAACCCACTGAGCCACCCAGGCACCCCCTGACTACTTGTTTTTCACAATAGGAATAAACAAAGCCTTTAAAAAGTTTAAGTGGCTTTTAAAGCATAAATGGATAAATTCAGAAGCTTTTAAACTCTAAATGGATAAATTCAGAAAATTCTTTCTTTCTTGGGGGAATGAGAGAGCTTTTGGTAGAGGTGGTTTCTTAAGGATTAATAGAACATCATTATGTGATGTGGCTAGAAAAGATGTGTGCTATGTATGTATGAAGAGGGAATAGTCATAAATGCAGATTGACAGAGAACAGTGATAAATGCAGTGAATAAGTAGGTTGGGGCCAGAAACTGCTGACATCAGTAATTTCAGTTATTCTTTAGGTAGTAGATAGGAATTCAGCATTTTTGAGCAGAAAGTTGTTATTGGGGGAAATTGGTCTATATGTAGAGGGATTTGAAGGCCAAAGAAATTCAATAGGAAGTTACTAAAATT
The DNA here is from genome assembly GCA_002007465.1 of Ailurus styani. Lineage (NCBI taxonomy): Eukaryota > Metazoa > Chordata > Mammalia > Carnivora > Ailuridae > Ailurus > Ailurus styani. Next base: position 211,706 of record LNAC01000516.1, read on the forward strand.
AAGGAATAAGAGAAATTTTAAAGGAGGAGAGGGAAGCTTCCAAGACAGGGTATAATTCATAGGTTTTATCAACAGATAGGATGTGAGAACAAATTAGGTGGAGCAAAACAAGATGGGCCCATGGGTTAGAAGCTGTTATGGGTTATTAAAATAGAGAGGACAGGTGGAGGAAGGGTCATTGCTTTTTATTAATTACACACAATGAGCATGTGGTCCATTTTTTTTAACTCTGAATAAGGGGAAGAACCAGGGCTTAGTAGAAGAAAGATCAAGGCTAAAGTTACAGGTTTGAGATTATATTCAGAGAAGTAGAAATTGAAGGCATATGATTGCATAAGACAACTAAGGAAAAATATATATAGACAAGATCCACTGAATAAATAGTGAAAGATTTCTTTTCCTTTTGTTGGGGGAGGTGCTGGTAATATTCTAATTGAAGCAAAGATGGGTTGGTTTCACATGTATTTTCATTTCTGAAACTATACTGTGTTTTTAGATTATTAAATTTTACATTATGAATTTTATAATTAGGAAAAGAGAATGAGAGTATATCTCTATTTACATAGAAATATTTCCAAGATATAGTGTAAAGTCCAAAAGTAAATTGTAAAACAATATCTATAGTATAAACCCATTTATATAAACCTCTCAAAAAACCATAAAATAGTATTACATATTTGTGTATGTAATTTTCATTTGTGTAATCAAAAACAAATATATTTCACTTCCCCTATAGAGTAATTGCAGGAATCCTTAACCATATTCATGTCAGAATTCTTATTGGGCTATTTTTTTCTTAGTTCTAATTTTAGGCTGAGAAAATGAAATGGAGATACTTTCTCAGTGTCAAATCTCCAATGGAAATGACTTGGCTAAAGAATTTTGCCTCTTAATTAAATTTACTTTGTTTCATAAAGCACTAATTATATGTTACATACTATACGTACTATACAATAGTAATATTAATACTACAAATTTATACTATACATATTATATACTATATACATATACCGTATAGTACATATACATATTATATACTACATATACTGTATAGTACATGTATAGACCACAAATATACTCAGCGCATATGTGTACAAACACACAACATATATATGTTTTATTTAATTCCAGTATAGTCAACATAGTGTTATATTGCTATATAAGTTTAAGATGTACAATACAGTGAACCACAAACACTGTACATTACTCAGTGCTCATCACAATAAGTGTACTCATAATCCCCTTCACCTATTTCACCCATCCCCTCACCCACCTCCCTTCTGGTAACCATCAGTTTGTTTTCTACAGTTAGGAGTCTGTTTTTTGGTTTATCTGTTTTTTGCTTTGTTTGCTTTGCTTTGTTGTTTTTTTTTTAATTTTATTTTTATTCTTTGCCCAAGGGGTACAGGTCTGTGAATCATCAGGTTTACATCTTTCACAGCATTCACCAAAGCACAAACCCTTCCCAATGTCCATAACCCATCCACCCTATCCCTACCCTCCCACCCCCCAATAACCCTCAGTTTGTTTTGTGAGATTAGGAGTCTCTTATGGTTTGTCTCCTTCCCCATCCCATCTCGTTTCATTATTTTTCCCTCCCTACCCCACAACCCCCCACCCTGACCCTCAAGTTCCTCATATCAGAGAGATCATATGATAATTGTCTTTGCTTTGTTTCTTAAATTCCACATATGAGTGAAATTGTATGGTATTTGTCTTTCTCTGACTGACTTATCTCATTTAGCATTAAACCCACTAGATCCATCCATGGTGTTGCAAATGGCAAGATTTCATTCCTTTTTATGGTTAAGTAATATTCCACTATATACACATATATAATCTCTTTATATATAATATATATAATTAATATATATATGTAATCTCTATATATAGAGAGAGATCTCACATCTCACATATATATATCTCATATCTTCTTTATCAATTCATCTATTGAGGACACTTGGGCTGCTTCCATAATTTAGCTATTATAAATAATGTTGCAATAAACATAGGAATGCATATATCTTTTTGAATTCACGTTCTCATATTCTTTGTGTAAATACTCAGGAGAGGAATTACTGGATCATATGGGAATTCTATTTTTAACTTTTGGGGAAACTCCATACTGTTTTTCACAGCAACTGCACCTGTTTGTCTTCCTACCAACAGTGCACAAGGGTTCCTTTTTTCCTTCACACCCTTGCCAACAATTCTTGTTTCTTGTGTTGTTGGTTTTAGCCATTCTGACAGCTGTGAGTGCTATCTCCTTGTGGTTTTAATTTGTAATTCCCTGTTGATGAGGGCTGTTGAGCATCTTTTGACCATCTATATGTCTTTGGAGAAATGTCTGTTTATTTCTTCTGCCCACATTTTAATGTGTGTGTGTGTGTGTGTGTGTGTGTGTGTGTGTGTGTGTGTGTGTGTGTGTGTGATATAAGTTCTTCATATATTTTGGATACCAGCCCTTTATTGAATATGTCATATGCAAATATCTTCTTCCACTTTAGTTTTGTTGATTGATTCCTTTGCTGTGCAGGAGCTTTTTATTTTGATGTAGTCCCAATAGCTTTATTTTTATTTTGATGTAGTCCCAATAGCTTAATTTTAGTTTGTTTCCCTGGGCTCAGCAGACTTATCTAGAAAAATGTTACTGTGACCAATGCCAGAGAAATTACTGCCAGTGCTGTCTTCTAGGATTTTTATGGTTTCAGGTCTCACATTTAGGTCTTTAATCCATTTTGAGTTCATTTTGTGTATGGTGTAAGAAAGTGGTCCAGTTTCATTCTTTCCCATGTACCTGACCAGTTTTCCCAACATAATTTGTTGAAGAGACCCCTTTTCCCATTGTATATTCTATTCTATTCTATTCTATTCTATTTGACACAGAGAGATCACAAGTAGGCAGGCAGAGAGAGAGGAGGAAGCAGACTCCCTGCTGAGCAGAAAGCCTGCCTCGGGGCTCAATCCCAGGACCCTGAGATCGTGACCTGAGCTGAAGGCAGAGGCTTTAACCCACTGAGCCACCCAGGCACCCCTCCCATTGTATATTCTTGCCTCCTTTGTCAAAGATTGACTGTATAGTCATAGGTTTATTTCTGGGGTTTCTTTTAGCTATTCTGTTGATCTATGTGACTCTTTTTGTGCCAGTCCCATACTGTTTTGATCACTACAGCTCTGTAGTGTAACTGGAAATCTGGAATTGTGATACCTCCAGTTTTTTCTTTTTCCTGATTGTTTAACTATTCAGGGTCTTTTGTGTTCTATACAAATGTTATAATTATTTGTTCTAGTTCTGCGCAGGGTGCTATTAGTATTTTGATAGGGATTTCATTAGATCTGTAGGTTGCTTTGGGCTATATGGACATTTTAACATTTGTTCTTCCAGTCCATGAGCATGGAATAGATCCCCATTTGATTGTGTTGTGTGCAGTTTCTTTCATCAGTGTTTTATGATTTTCAGAGTATAGGTTTTTCATATCCTTGGTTGAGTTTATTCCTAAGTATTTTATTATTTTGATGTAATTTTAAATGGGATCATTTTCTTAATTTCTCTTTCTGTGGATTCATTATTGGTGTGTGGAAATGCAACAGATTTCTGCACGTTGATTTTTGTATTCTACAACCTTACTAAATTTCTTTACCATTTCTAGTAGTTTTTTGGTGGTCTTTGGGGTTTTCTACATACGCTATCATCTCATCTGCAAATAGTGACAGTTTTACTTATTCCTTGCCAACTTGGATGATTTTCATTTTTCTTTCTTATCTGATTGTTGTGGCTAGGACTGCCAGTACTGTGTTGAATGAAAATGGTGAAAATGGATATCCTTGTCTTATCCCTGATCTTAGGGGGAAAGTTCCTGGGTTTTCACCATTGAGTATTAGGCTAACTGTGGGTGTTCTCATATGTGGCTGTTACTCTGTTGAGATATGTTCCCTCCAAACCTGCTTTTTTGATGGTTTTTATCATGAATGGATGATGTACTTCGTCAAATGCTTTAGGTGCATCTTTTGAGATGATAATATGCTTTTTACCCTTTCTCTTATTGCTGTGATGTATCATGTTGATTGGTTTGTGAATACTGAATGACCCTTGCATCACAGGAATAAATTTCACTTGATGGTGATGAATGGTTTTTTTTAATGTATCGTTGGATTTGGTTTGCTAATATTTTGTTGAGGGTTTTTGCATTTATATTCATCAGAGATGTTGGCCTATCTCTCTCTCTCTCTCTCTCTCTCTCTCTCTCTCTCTTTTGGTGGTATCTTTATCTGGTTTTGGTATCATGGTAATGCTGGCCTCATAGAATGAACTTAAATGTTTCCTCTCCTTCTCCTCAGCCTCTTCTACCTCCTACTCCTTCTCCTCCTTTTCTTGTAAGTAGTATTTTCTTTTCTCTTGTTGCTCTTAATATTCTCTTTATCTCTTTATTTTAAACAAAATAAAATTAAAAAATAAAATTCCCTTATCCCTAATTTTGGCCATTTTAATTACTCTGTGTCTTGGTGTGGACCTGCTTGGGTTGATTTTGTTAAGGACTTTCTGTGCCTCCTGGGTCTGGGTTTCTGTTTCACCAGGTTAAAGAACTTTTCAGATGTTATTAAATTTTCTGTCCCATTTTCTCTCTTTTCTTGAGTAATTCTTATGATACAAATGTTATTACACTTGATTCTATCACTGAGTTCTCTTAATCTATTTTCATTTATTATTTTTTCTCTTTCTCCTGTACAACCTAATTGTATTCCATTACTCTGTCCTCAAGTTAATAATCTGTTCTCCATCCTCTAATCTACTGTTCATTCCCTCTAGTGAATTTTTAATTTCAGTTATTAAGGTCTTCATTTCTGATTCTTTGTTTATGTTTTCTTTCTCTTTCTTGGCAGTGTCACTGAGGTCCTCCACTATTATTTCAAGTCCAGTGAATAGCTTTATGACCACTACTTTATTTATTTATTTATTTATTTATTTATTTATTTATTTATTTATTTATTATTCTTTGCCCCAGGGGTACAGGTCTGTGAATCATCAGGTTTACATCTTTCACAGCATTTACCAAAGCACAAACCCTCCCCAATGTCCATAACCCACCCACCCTATCCCTACCCTCCCACCCCCCAGTAACCCTCAGTTTGTTTTGTGAGATTAGGAGTCTCCTATGGTTTGTCTCNATGGTTTGTCTCCTTCCCCATCCCATCTTGTTTCCTTATTTTTGCCTCCCTACCACCCACGACCCCCCACCCTGACTCTCAAGTTCCTCATATCAGAGAAATCATATGATAATTATCTTTCTCTGATTGACATATTTCACTCAGCATAA
>LNAC01000516.1:218836-380403 GCA_002007465.1 Ailurus styani
AATGCTTTTTCAGCATCTATTGAGAGGATCATATGGTTCTTGTTCTTTCTTTTATTAATGTCTTGTATCACATTGATTGATTTGCGAATGTTAAACCAACCTTGCATCCCAGGAATAAATCCCACTTGGTCGTGGTGAATAATCCTTTTAATGTGCTGTTGGATCCTATTGGTTAGTATTTTGTTGAGGATTTTTGCATCTGTGTTCATCAAAGATATTGGTCTGTAATTCTCCTTCTTGATGGGGTCTTTGCCTGGTTTGGGGATCAAGGTAATGCTGGTCTCATAAGAGGAGTTTGGAAGTTTTCCTTCCAATTCTATTTTTTGGAACAGTTTACGACCACTACTTTAAATACTCTACCAACCATATTACTTATCTTTTTTTTGTTGTTGTTTAGTTCTTTTGGTGTGACTTTACTCTGTGTTCTCAATTTGTCCAGGTCTCTGTCTCTTTCTATGTGTTAGGAAAGTCATCTATGTCCCTTGTTTTTGAAAGTAGTGGCCTGATGAAGAAGAGATCCCATAGTGCCCTGCAGTCCCTTGTTTACCAGAACCTAGCACTTCAGGGATGTCTCCTACAGGTGTTGTGTGTACCCTACTGTTGTGGCTGAGCCAACTTTGCCTTCACTCTGGTTATCTGCAGGGACTCTCACTGCCTGTTTTGGGCAGGGTTTATTCCCTGTGTTGTTAGTGGGCCCATCTAGGGCTACCTTGGACTCAAATTGAGTCAGCCCAGGCATTTGCCAGAGCTGTGGTAGATCTGAACTGCTGGGCACTTTCCTTGTGTTGTCCCCTGAGAAGCTTTTGTTGTTGGGTGGCACCTCTAGTCAGACCAGATGCCTGCTCCCAGTCCCTTGCTGGTATGTGTGGTTATCTTCCCTTCTCCCTGGCACAAGAATCACTTTGGAGTGGTGTTGGCCTCTGTTGGGGATACTTGCACACCGCTATGCTTGTGACACCATTTTGGATCGGCTCTGGCTAAGGGTGTATGGAGGGGGTGGATCTGCAAGAGAATATGGGGTGGAGCACATGGTACTAGCAAGTTTTGTTGGGGGTCTCCTGTGGTTGGAGATCTGGGACATGTCTGTAGAAGATGGGGGTGAGTCTCACTGTTAGTAAGCGAGATGGAGTGTTGGTACTGTGCTGATTCCTGCAGGTGGCCTTGTGTTTATGCCAGAAGTGGGGGAAAGCGGGGGTGGGGAATGGTGCCTGCCAGCTCCTTTTATCCTAGGTAAGTCTCCTATAGATTCCTGCTCCTTCAGCCCATGCTCTGAGATTAGTAAGGAAATCTTGTCTTATATCCTAGGTGTTTTTCAAATTGCTGCTTCTATGCTGTATCTCAGCCAGCTCTGCTCTTTAATGGTGGGAATTCAGTTTCCTCTCACCCTCCAGGCTTTCCCAGAGCAGAGCCTTCTGATTATTAAAGTACCAGGTATTAAGCCCCTCTGATTATAAGAAATTCACGACATTAGGCCCCTCTAGTTTTAAAAGTTAAGTGTTATGGGAATTTGTCTTCTTTGAGGGCTCCTATGCCTGGGTAATAATGTCTGCCTCTCTACACCTGTGGTATCCCTCCCTTCCATGGACGGTCCCACGGGTCTGTTAAGCTCCTGAATGCACCTTTGCTCTTCCTACGTTCTTTGATGGGGCCTTTTCTCTTCATTTAGCTGTGAATAGTCTCTTCTGACAATCTATGGGTCATTTTCCAGGTTATTTACACTCATGTGGGTGTTATCTAGCTGTATCCATGGGACGAGGTAAGCTTAGGATCTTTCTACTTTACTGTCTTCTCTGGAAATCCAATGTTTTTTCTTTTTTTGAATTGCTTTTGAAGGAAGGTCATGACTAAATTACAGTCCCAATTGCAGAAGTGTTCTTTGCTTTAGGTTTTCTGATATAATGTTCCTCTTGCATCCTGTCTTCAATACTTGCCTTCCTCTCCCACCTCCCATCAATCCTCAAGCCTTGGGATTTGATTAGCTTGTACAATATTATTAAAATGCTATTTATGGATTCCAAGATACACATAGTTTCACATTTTAACATCTCTGAAATTGAGGTGTCTTAAAATCATTGGGTGATGTGTCCTTATTGGCAACATGTTTTCATTCTTTATAGTATATAAAATGACAGTGATGTTATAATCCCTGGTGTCTTAGATCTGATGAACTATAATACTTCCCAATGGGCTTCCCTATTTTGGCAAACTTTTCCCCCCCATGAAGCTTTTTATCTTCCCGAAAGAGAAAAACAATTTGCTTAGGAAGATAATGGGCATTCCAGTCAGTTAGGAGTAAGCAGTTCCATAACCTTTCTGGGCTGAGGAGAAAGAGAAAGAATTGAGACTCAAGTGTCTTGAGTCGCAGGCTGAACAGAAAGTCCTGCTGAGTGGGAGAAGCAAGATGTAGTAGAAACCCAGATAGGCTTGGGACCCAATATAAAGCAGTCTTGCTTTTTTGCTTCTCGGGGCATTGCTCTAACAAATTACATGCCTCCTGGAGAAGCCTCATGGTATTGGAAAGTTAATGGCTGACAAATGGGCAAAGGAGATATTTAAATGAATGCACTGGAGTTAGCACTTCTATTTCCCCCATGGCCACAAAGATCCAAAAGTTCCCACATCTCCCAGAAGAATGCTAAAATAAACTGAGTCCAGTGTGAACACTTGACTGAGCAGAGACCTTGAGCCATTGGGCTGGAAGGACTGCAGCACAGGGAAGTTAGGACTGTCCAACAGTGGAGAGACCAGATGCTCCTCCCCGCTCCCCTCTGGGGAAAGAAGCAGGGAGGCCTGAATGGGGATGGGACTCTAATGGGGAATTTGACTTTGAAGTATTTTAAATGCCTCCAAAATAACATGGTTTTTAAGCTGCAAAAGACTGAGTTACTTTAATTGGCAAGATTTTGTTTCCTTCATAAGCAAGAACGCAGAATTTGAGTGCAATCTGAACTTATAATTCAAAGTAAAACATCGTTTTGTTGAACATCTGAGCTGTGTGCACATTTTAACCCTACTACAGTAGAAACTTTTGGGGTGGGGGTAGGCCATCTCAAATACTGGAAGTAGTCTGGGTTAAAGACAAAAATGGCTCTGGATATAGAACTAGAAAATAGAAATATTTATGGTTCTGTGAATGGATGAAAAGGCAGAAAAGATCAGATCGGAAAAATGGGAAAACTGGGAGAACCTATCAGAAGCAAAGGAAAGAGGAGGCATTTGCTGAATTCAGCGAAGTGCCACAGAGCTCTTGTTAGAGCTGAGTTCTTGTTAGAAGTCCTTTGATTTGATGAGGAGCCATTTGGAATTCTTGAGACTGGGCCATCCCAATGTGGTTTTTCTACTTAAGAAAAAAATTAAAAAAAAATTTTTTTTTAAAAGATCTTATTTTTAGAGAGTGAGTGGGAGTCAGGGGAAGGGCAGAGGAAGAGAGAGAATCTCAAGCAGACTCAACACTGAGCATGGAGCTCGATCCCCTGACCCTGAGATCACGACCTGAGCAAAAACCAGGAGTGAGACACTTAACCGAGCCAAGTAGGAGTGCTATTTTAATAGCCATAGTTTTCCATGGGATGTTAGTGCTTAAAGATATGTATCTAAACCCATTGTCTTACAGATATGCAAACAGGGAACCAGAGCAATTTCACAGAAACCAGTTCAAATGATAAATATGAGGAAACAAAACCAAATACATTTGGGAGTCAACCAGAATGAGCCTGTTTTGTGTCAGTTGGGGAGGAGGGGATGTGTTGGGGCATGGAGAAGCCCCCTCTGGAAAGAATGAAGAGGTCATTTGTGAAGAAGGCAAAAAGTCTGCTGGAAAGCATACACACTGACAGGTGTTAAATGTGTTTTAATTTTTTATTAGAGAAGTTGGAAGTTTAATTTCAATCTTGACAGTAACATAATTTTCTCTTTGTTCAGAGGAACACACAATCAATTTGTACAAGCATATACAATTCAGTTGGTGTTTTGTGCCCTAAAATCAGTCCTCTGACTAGTTCTAGACTACCGTTTCCATGCGCTCCTCCTGGCTTTGACGGCATGGCTCAGTTCCCCGCGGAATACTTTTTCATGCACTGTCTGCAACGCAACTACGGCGGGCTTAAAGACCATGCAGATAAACACTGTAGCAAATTGTTTGGATATTGAACAGACGTAAAAAGGTTATTTCCTGATATGAAATTCTGAAAATCTGCATAAATATTTTTGTGTAAAATTAAATTAGTTATGTACTTTTTTTTTGAAACTAGAACTTGAAGTATCAAGAATGCCCACATATTCATATACACATATATATAGACTTTTTCATTATGCTAAAAGTCTTGATAGTCAAATTATATTCTGTGCCATACATTTATTTAGCCAGTGTTTGTTTGGCATTAGGTTAACTGGATGTGTACGGATTAGTCATAATGGGTGCTTGTGTATCATGCAAACATAGTTCTAGTTTTCCTGTTGACTAATCTTCTCATGTGGCAATACTTAGATGACTGATTTTGCTCTATAACAGTATGAATTAGGAGTATAAATACTTTATACATGGTCACATTTACAAACGTTTGCCAATAACCACTTCACAATCTTTATGGTGTAATAGTGTGTTATAATGTCTGGAATCGGCAGAAGCAATTCCTATAAAGCAAATATCAGATGTAAACTGTCTTAGGTGTGCCTAACAGAGTTCTCCCTTGAGCACTGATGAGTTTTGGCACAGATACACTGTTCTATTTTTTTTTTTACTCTAATAATTTCCACAACTTTTACAGGAAATTAGCTTCTTATGGCATGGCAGAGACATGGCACTTACTGATGAGGTAACTTAGATGTAGGAAAATTCTGCAAAATTATTTGGCTAGCAGATTGCCACTTCTGCTGATGGATTTGTAGACAGAGTTGTTTTTTTCCCTTAGTGCATGCACTTGCTATTGAATCACTAATGCACTATTTTTGCTGCAGCTCAAACATGTCCTAAATGCATCACAGAGCAGAGTTGTTTACACCAAGCTCATTCACTTGTGATGGTATTTTATAGCAAACATGTTTAAGTTGTAATAGCAAGGGTTAAACTCTGCCTTACTGGGATAGTAATTTTGGTGGATTCAGAGCTACTTTTGGTTGGCCAAAGAAACCCAATACTCAAAACATTACGTAGAAGTATGTCAGTCTCTGTGGTTTCAGGTAACCTCTTGTCTGCGCCTAAAAGACAACAGCCGTCTTGTGTGAAATCTGTGTTGGGAAGGTTGGGGGTGATCTTTTGATGCTGTGTGGTGTTGTTGCTTCAGTTTGCATTTTGGAGTTTCACACTACTGTTGCTGGCCTGCGGTCCATCTCGGCTTCCAACTTCACCATCTGCTGCATCTCCTTCGCCTGTAACATCAGAAACGAGGCTTTACAAAGTTGCAGGTCTCTCCTGAAAGCATGCAGCCACCCTAGACTCTCTTCTCCCATAAATCTGATGCCATCACTCTATCCTTGCTACTCAAAGTGAGGTCCAGGGACCATCAGCATCAGCACTGCCTGGGACCTTGTGGGAATTGCACAGTCTTGGACTCTACCCCAGACCTACTGGATCAGAATGTGCATTTTCAAAAGATCCCAAAGATATTTTTTATGCACACTAAAAGTTGCGAAGGACTAGTTCTACAGCATGGCAGGAAAACCATCTGAAAAGAGGTTAAGCCAGTCACTCAATATTTAGACTAGGTCATATCAAACTGTTTGGTTTCTACAGGTGGACATGTTGCCTTGACTGAGTGTAATTTAAAATTTTAGCAGAATTGTTGCTTATACACACTATTTTCCTCCAATAGCCTGAAATTTAATTAATTCCCTAAGAATCTGACTGATGGAGAAAGTTAGGTGGGAGCATACCATGTTGGTTTGGCTGGAGTACCTTGCAAATAGAACACTACACGAATATGTAGGGTTCCTAGAATCCTATTGTCTAAAAATTCTTGCTATCGGCTCTCACTTCTTGGGGGTAATTTTTTATTGGCTTCATGAGATTGAGTTCACCATGGCTTAAGACTGTCACTAGACAACCAGGTGGTTTGGGAAGCAGAAAGGAATCAGAGGGCCGGAGGGGCGGGGGGACGGTGGGGAAGATTCTGGTGACAAATCCACTCTTTTATTTCAACTTTTACTTTCCAACTGGTTTCTGGATGCTTGGGTCCAACCCAATGCACGTATCTTTTGAAGGAAAAATAAAGCATCCCTTTTGTTTTTTGTGTGACCTACCACTTTGAAATAAAGGCCATTTAGGAATGGAAACAAGGACATATAAAGCTATTACTCAGAGGAGGACTCCAAAGGGCTCTGATGTTACTCCTCATGTCTGCTTAGGTATTCCAACTCGATGGAAGGTCAGTCAGGGGAGAGAGTTGGGTCAAATCTGCAGGTCATCTTACAAGCATCTAAATGTCCCCAAAACTAGTTTGACCCGTGGACATATAGTAATTCTTTTATTTTTATATTGTGGCTTTAAATTTCCTTTGGGAGAAGATGGATATAGTAATACCAAAGAATTTTATCTTTCTGCTCAAATATGGGATGGATGGTTCCCTCTACCTAGTTTTCAATGCCTGAAGTATACTAATACTCTGAGAGAAATGAGAAATGGAGAAAAATATACAAACATGAAACTATGACACAAACGGTATTCATAAGAGATGACAGTGAAACAGTATCAGCACCGGAAATTAAATACTTTTATGTTCCATAAGTAGTAATAAAAGATGCCCTATGCTTCTCCCCACTTAGCGTTTAAAGACGATATTGACCATATGCCATTACTGGGCTAGTCTCAGAGCAAGGGTCTCAGATGAGCAGAGTGACCATTCATTCCCATTTTCTGGGGGCAGTTCCTGGTTATGCCTGTAGTCCCGGCGAGTATGAACATCATTCCCTGTCACTAACAAAACTATCCTGGTTCAGGTAATAAATTATATGGTCACCTTACTTATGAGAGGTGATTAGGGTCCTTGGCAGACCAGACCTAGCAGAAAACATGACAAGAGTCACTGTATAATGACACCGTATAATGAATGTTTCCACACGCAGACCATAACTCTGTCATTAAAAAGCACCAATGAACCTTTAGCAGGGTGCTTTAACAATTAATTGCAGTCCTATTAATGCTTGTGAAAGTGCTGACTTTGTGACCCAGTCTTAGCTGTGGTCAGTCCAAATGACAGTCATATATCACTGTTCTTCATGCCTGGGTATATCTTCATTAGCACAACTTGAGTTTTCTAGGTCTGCCGTAGGAACCGTTGGCTAAGACTCCTTCAGAAATAATTCTCTAAGATTTTGGGCTTTACCGTTTGAATATTACCTCCGAAATCCAAGCATGAAATAATCAAGCTCTTAAATCCAAACCCTTGAGATACTACTTAGTTATGACCAGATGTGAATCATAAATGGGAGATTGCACCAAGCATACTAACAGAGCTGAGAAGGAAAGCAATGTCTTGCTGATCAGAGTTTCGGTCCTACCTTGTGTTTGGGACACTGCATGGCAGGATTTCAATAGCTGTTTGTACAAAAATAGTAATGTCAAAATTGAGTCATACATATAAAACAAAGAAAATAAATGAATACTGAATAAATGAATACTTGAAAAATGAATGCAAAACTATATACAGAAAAGCAAAGAGCTAAGAATAAAACATGTACACGCCCATTAGTGACGAACTGCCTCCCCCCTCCAGGTTGATCTCAACAGAAAATTAAAAAAAAAAAAGAAAAGAAAAAAAGAAAAGAACAAAGCAAACAACCAATGCGTGGGACCCCAGACTGTGCTCTCTGGCAGGAGTGAGTGGGAAACCGTCCCTTTAGTAAGAACCCTCACTTCTCTTTAGTAAATGATAGGATTGATGACAAAAATCAACTTTTAAAGCTTGGGTATGATAGTAATGGAGCGTTTAATGTTTGAAATGGTACATGGCAGGATGGATGACATACTTGTGGCTGGAATGTCTACGGGAAAAATTGGTAGAAAACCGATCCCCGACCTTTGGAGTTTGAAGCATTGGGTGACCAAGTAGGCAAGGCCATTAGGTGGCTTAAAAAAGAGCACATGAGGTTAGGATCCAGAATCGGGGCCAAATTATATTAAAACTTGAGTTGTTTCTGCTAGTTCCCTCAACGCTGGTCTAGCTAATTAAGTAGATCCTTGGGGGGGTTGGGGTGAGCTTCTGGGAGTAAGGTCACAGGAAGCAGTAAGAAGCCTTAAAGAGATATGGACGAAAGTTCAAATTATCTTCAGCTTAGAAACAGAGAATAGTCTTTGGGTTTAACAAGGATTTGGGTGACTGGTATAAAGATTTAGGATTGTCTGGAAATAGGAAAATTTTCTGCCAATGAAATGTTTAATTGGTTATGAAGAGAGCTCTCCTACCTGATTCCAGACCTTGCCTATCATGAGGGAAGAAATGGAGTGGCCTTGTCTTTTGCACCTATGCCTACTACAGTGTTGTAACACTCGGTCGGGATAACTTACAGTTCTCTGACCTTGACGTTCCAAACCAAACAAAACCATACTAGAAAGACCCGGGACTGAATTTGTCATTGAACAGCCCATGTTTTTGTAAAGCAGGGCTTAGCACAGAAATTCAAGTCCAAATTCTACCTCTGCCAGAAGCATCGATATGATATTGTGAATTTCTTTTCACTGAATCTCATTAACTCTTCATCAAATCTCAAGCCTCCTCGTGATCTGTGATTTCCTAAGCTTCTGGGACTCGAAGTATCAGCTGTGGATGGTAGATGTTGCTTATGACATATCGAAAGGCATTACATGGATTCTTGGGAAAAAAAGCCACTATCCTCCTGATACGCTCAATCAGTGCAGTTATCACTAATCCCATATATTTTAATGCAAGAACTCTGGTATGGTTTGAATTCTCCAAGGGTTAGGATAAAAGCTCAAAGTGATTTTTTTTTATTATGTACTTGGGCTCTGAAATAAAAAACAGTAGGTAAGTGTATTTTCTAGCTCTGATATTCACCACTATTGTAGTAATGAGTAATTTTTAGCACATTTACATTCTTTAGCCAAACTTGTTGCTAAGCAACACAGTAATTCCTAAGTAGTTTCTTAATTTAGTTAACTGAAACATAACGATGCCTTACCTTCATTATGCCTTCTTCTGAGTGGCATCCTTATCCCACCCAGCCCCGAATCACTGAAATAGATCCTAATGTTTTGGAGACGGTGGCTTTACCTTTATTCATACTCCCATTTTGCCCATGGGAACACTTTCTGGGAAATGCTTTAAGAGCAAAAACATAAGCTAGGTATCCTGTACCAGAACGTGATGTATCTATGAGATGGTCAAATGAATTGGACCCACAGGACAATAAACATTTATTGTCCCCCTTGAGGATCTGTGGACTGTTCATGAATAGAAGCATTTAGCTGAAAAGGAAATGTGAAACATAACTCAGAAGTATGCTGATGAATAAAACTTTGGTCTACCGAAAAGTAACAAATCTGAAACCAGAAGTTGGATTTGTTATCCAACTGTAATACAAAAAAGATTTTATGGTTTTGTTATACTTTCTCAAAGATATATTTTAGTGTGATTCCAACTGAAGTGTTTTTCAACAGAAGCCATTTACTCTGACAAATATACCTTCAATAGAATTGTTTTATAGATGAAAGAAATAGGAAAGAACAATGTAGTACAAGAACCTATCTCATCAAACCCTCTTCACAGTTTCTAGATGGAAGTAGATTATCTAGATCTAAAAACTTTTAAACAAGCTATACCTAAAAACTGAAATTTGAGACAGACTGAAATTTAAACTGCTCTGCAGGGTCATTTTGTTTTACAAGCTAGAGCCATGGCCATCAATTGAAATAACTGAATGGCCGATGGATTGCGTAGCCCATTTGGGAAGGAGCCCATCTGTACTGTCTTTCAGGTAAACCGTCTTGCTGTTGCTATGTAACAGCTGATGGCTACCTCAAGAGAAGGATTTTTGGAAAGCTATTGGTGTTGATTTCTTGGAAGGTGGCTTCTTGGTGTTGACTTTTGTCTTGGAAAAAACACCAAGAGTATGGTACCCACTTGCGTTCCGTGGTTTGTAGAGTTTTGGCAGTTCCTTTCTGTGAGTCCCACTTAGAAGCCCTGAGATTGTTTTATGACTTCATTTTTAGATTGATGTTGAAAAGAGGTAGTTTCTCTCATTTGCTTTTAAACATAGCAAATGTTTAAATTTGCTCACCCCTAGGCTGCAAATTCTAAAGCTCTAAATGAAAATGGAGAAACAATTTGTAACCTTCCTTTTCTCTTCCCAGGGACATCATTCTTAGAACCATCAGCATCTATTCAAATGATAACTTTGGGTTCCCTGCCCCCCACCCTCACCCTATGGCTACATTCCTCTCCCACTTCCGAAAATAATTCTTTCTGTCTTGTTTGATGAAATGGGGGAAAATACAGTAAAAGACATCACATTTTTACTAGCCACCTTTCCATGCCACTACTCATGGCATCTGCCCCCCCCAAAGCAGGCTGGCTATGTCTTTTCATGCCTTTTAGAGGTAAGATACCTGCTCATTCTGCTTCTCTAGGAATTCGAGGTGTTCAAGCTGGACTTTTTTCAACTGATCCATTTCTTTGGACTGTTTCATTGCGAGCTGTAAAAAAGAAAAATTTGGATAAACTTTGGGTTGCAATCTGGAAACTTACGGATGAGTTGCAACTGTTAAGTTTACAATGTAACCGAGGGAGACATTTATTAAAAAAATTCATGAAAAATAGTCTGAAAACTGGAAGAGCTTAAACCCATAATTACTAGTGGGAAGATCTTCCCTGCTGAAATCTTCTCAGAACATAATAGAATATCTAGGCACAATTAAAGCTTGGCTTCCTTTTCCATATAAAATGGTGCCAAATTAATACCGTCAAGATTTAAGTGATAGATTATTTAGCTCTCGGGGAGCAGACAAGAGAAGCTGGAATGTTTAATGTACAGAAAAATCAAATTAAGCAAATTAGCCAGAAGAGGTCTGATATCTAAGCCTGAGTTACTGTTTACAATGCCAAGAAAATTACAAAATACTTACTCTCTTTCTTTCTTCCAGAAACTTCTTGGTGTTGCTGCTATTTAACTCCCTGACTCGCCTAAAATAATAGGTACAAATAACAGTTGGCATGACATTGAATAGAATTAATAAGAATTAATATTATATAAGAAAGTGTTATATTCCATTTAATTCTCTGGATGGGATTATCACTATTCGTAATTTTTGTGGAATTTTGAAAGACATAATGTACAGAGAGAAATACAAACATCTTTGTACCCATCACTCAGATTAGTCAGTATTACTATTTTGCCCTGCTGGGCTCATATTTTTTAAAGGAAACAAAGTGTTACAGATATAATTAAAGTCCCTTTTGTATTTTCCAGATTCCATTCCCCTCCTTCTTTTCTCTCCAGACATAACCATTATTTTGAGTTTGGTGTGGTTTAATATTTTTAATATTAAAAATATGTTTTAAGGGGCGCCTGGGTGGTTCAGTGGGTTAAGCTTCTGCCTTCAGCTCAGGTCATGATCTCAGGGTATTGGGATCGAGCCCCGCATCGGGATCTCTGCTCAGCAGGGAGCCTGCTTCCCCCCTCCTTCTGCTTGCCTCTCCACCTGCTTGTGATCTCTCTCTCTCTGTCAAATAAGTTTTAAAAAATGTTTTAATATTTTTATTCCATATGGATATATATCCATTTGTAATATATACAAGTACTTCTCAAACTTTCAGGTGCCCACAAATCAAATGGAAATACCGTCAAAAACACCGATTGCTGGGCTCACCGCCAGAGGGTCTGATTCAGTGGGTTGGGAGTGGGGTCTGAGATTCTGCATTTCTAACAAGCTCCCAAGTGATGCTGCTGGTCTCTATTGTTCTATGTGTTTCCCAAATTTACATAAATGGTAACCTACTCCGGGTTTCTTCCTGTAACTTAATACTTAGCCGAGGTTCTAGAGATATAACCATGTTGCAAACTATGCCATTACTTCCATCGTTGTATGGATTTTTTCCATTTATGAAGAGAATATATTTCCAGTTTGCCATTAATGACCAATCGGTTATTTCCAAACAATGCTCCAATGATCTGGTGCATAGGGCCCTGCAGTGCTTGGCACGCTGATGGTCTATTGACTCAATAAATGTAGGGCCCATCTTCCTGTGCATACGAGCATAGATTTCTTGAAGGTATATGCCTAGATTTGCAGGTTGGTAGGGAATGAACAGCTTCATCTTTACTCCAAAGCACTTGTCCTTATTGGCATTCCTAACCAGGGTCTGAATGCTACATTTCCTTCAGGTTTTTGCCCACTCTTCACTCTTGGTATTGTCAGACATTCACTTTTGGTCAATTAGTTTTGTGAAACGGCATAATTACCAGTGAGGCTGGAGTGTTTTTCATGACTGAGTAGACCTCTAACTGATCGAATTTCCCTAATAGCTATGGGTCTCTTCAGGTTTTCTCCTTCCTTTTCAGTCAGTTTTGGATATTGATATTTTTCGAGGCAATTGTCCATTCCTTTTAAGTGTTCAAACTCACTGACAGTATTCTGTAAGTAATCTTCATTTTCAAAAATGCTGGTTAGATCTGCAGTGAGTTCCCTTTTTATTTATATATTACTAATGTGTGCTCTTTTGCTTCTTGAGCGGTCTTGCTGGAGGGTCACTGGTTTTATTTTTTTCAAATAATAAGCTTTTGTTTTTGCTTTTTGCTTTCTATTTCATACTTTTTGCTTTTTTATCTCTCCTCATCTGAGATCTTTGGGTTCATTCTGTATTTCTAGTTTTAGACTCTCTTGAGTGTTTAACTCACTAGTTTGCATTTATTTTTAAAAGCATATACACCTAGGGGCACGTGTGTGGCTCAGTCAGTGAAGTACCTGGTCCTTGATTTCAGCTAAGGTCAGGATCTCAGAGTTGTGAGATCAACCCCACGCTGGGCTCCACACTGGGCACAGAGCCTGCTTAACATTCTCCCTCTCCCTCTGCCCCTCTGTACCCCACTTGCACTCTCTTGGAAAAAAAAAAAGTATATACAGCTAGGATGTAATTCTCAATCTAAATATCACTTTTAGCAACCTTCTTTTTTTAAGGTAAGAACATTTAAGATTTAAGGTCTACTCTCTTAGCAACTTTCAGGTACATAATACTGTTAACTAGTTGCCAGGCTCAATATTAGGTACCTGGAACTTACTCGTCTTATAGCTGGAAGTCTGTCCCCTTTAGTATTTTCCCTTTTCTCCCCCTCTATTAACTCCTGGAAACCACCATTTTACTCTGTTTCTAAATGAAATCATACATTGTTTGTTTTTCTGGCTTATTTCACTTAGCATAATGCCCTCAAGGTCCACCGATGTTGTCATAGAGGCCAAGATTTCCTTCTTTTTTAGGGCTGGATAATATTTCTGTGTGTGTGTGTGTGTATGAGGACACAAAATGACATTTTCTTTAACCATTCATCTGTTGATGGGCACTGAGGTATTTCCAGGTCTTGGCTACTTGAATAATGCTGCAGTGAACATGGGGTACAGGTATTGCTTTGGTATAGTGGTTTCATTTCCTTCAGATAGATATCCAGAAGTGGGGTTGTAAGATTATATGGTATTTCTATTTTTAATTTTTGAAGGAACCTCCTTTTTTATAGTGGCTGCACCAATTTACATGGCCCCGATGAAGCAGAAAGCTTCTCTTTTCTCCACATCCTCACCAATACTTCTTTCTTATCTTTTTGATAAATAGCCATTCTAACAGGTATGAAGGTTTATTTCATTGTGGTTTTGATTTGCATCTCCCTGATGATTAGTGACCTTGAACACTTTCCATGTACCTTTTGGCCATTTGTATGTTTTCTTTGGAAAAAAATGTCTATTCAGGTCCTCTATTTTAAAATCAGACTGTTTTGTTGTTGTTTTGTATGAGTTCCTTATATATATATATATATATTTGGATATTAATCCCTGATACATGGTTTACAAGTATTTTTTCCCATTCCATAGGATGCCTCTTCATTTGTTGTTTCTTTTGCTGTGTGCTTTAGCTACCTTCTACACATTGATAGATAGTACTTGCATTGTTGTTCAGTTTTAAATATTGCGCTATTTCTACTGAAATGTCCTCTTTGACTTGGGAATAGAAGTCAGCTTCTATATGTCTTTCTAAGCTATCTGATTATAACTTTTTAGATTTTATTTCTCAGTACATTGGTAAAGTAGGCACACATACACTATGTGTGTGCTTGCATACAGAAATTATTTTTAAAACCAGCCATTTGTAGGTGTTTTAGAACCACCTACCATAGGAGACAAAGTCAAAACAAAAAAATTAAAAACTTTGTTAATTATCAGTAACTTAGAATTTAAAGTAATTTGACCTCCACTGGGCTGAAGTCCACTTTGTAACATACTTGAAAAAAAAGTGATAAAGACCTCTTTAGTGATGAGCACATTTATCCTACGAATTCTGTATTTTCAGGGAATCTAAAATAGTTCAAATTGATGAGGTTTTACCATGGCTGGAATATTTTATGTTTCTCAGCTAAAGCAGATGTCATTTCTACTACATAAGGCCCTTAAACAAAGTTCTTTGGCTAAGAATAAACAAACAAGAACCACAGCCGGATGGTGCAAAGAATTGATTAAACTGAGTAATCATTTCCCTAGATGCTCCATGTTGACTGAGAAATTTCTCACCCAACATTTTAAGAAGTCAATTCATTTCCAAGTCAAATTACTGGGGCATTCCATATCCTATTGATGACCCATTCCCAATCATACCTAATTCAACACTTCTGCATGAAAATGCACTGGATAGTATTATGCTTCATATTTTATCGTATTTCATGTTTAGCATCATTATTAATAATTGAGTTGTGCTTTAAAAAAATCAATGAAATTGAAGTAGTTGGACAGCAGTTCTTGCCATGTTCAAAGCAAAAAGGCAGGGGCGCCTGGGTGGCTGAGTCATTAAGCGGCTGCCCTAGGCTCAGGTCAGGATCCCAAGGTCCTGGGATTGAGCCCCACATCAGGCTCCCTGCTGGGTGGGAAGCCTGCTTCTCCCTCTCCCACTCCCCCTGCTTGTGTTCCCTCTGTCAAATAAATAAAATCTTAAAAACAACAACAACAAAAAAATGAAAAGAATAACCTCCCCCTCTCCCCCCCAAAAAAAAACGCAAAGAGGCAACATCAGGGATCCAGTAAGCCTCCTTAAAAGACCACACAGATGGGGGGGACCATGAAACACAGGGGTTTTTCTTTACAGCTGCAATGTTCTCCAGCAGCTCAGCCTCTAGCTAAGGGAGAGTGGAGTGCCCTGAAGCCCTCACACTCATGTTTCAGTCCTAAGAGCTAATCTTCACTTGGCTCTGTTATTTGGGATCACTGTGAATCAAGTGTTCTCAACACCCTCTCTTGGGTGACATGATTCCTGATATCCTCTCAAATCCTCTATGCCTAAAGGGCTTGCACCTGGAACCTTCTCTGGAGGTCACACACACCTTCCGCCAACCCCAGGTGGCAAATGGCTGACCAGCAGGGAAGTACAAAAGCCAGATGCCCTTGGTTCAAAGAGATCAGATCTATGGTGCAGCGTATCCTCCAGAGCTTGGGATCAGGCTGAAGAGGGACTGTAGCTGAGACCAGTACACCCTTGGTCTGTCACTGCCTTGGACCCTTCCTGCTTCCCCTACTCCTCTTCTCTGAAGATCCCTTTCTCAGTAAATGACATGCACCTGAGTTCCTGTCTTGGTCTCCGTTTCTAAAAAAAAAAAAAAAAAAAAGACAAAAAAACCCAACCTAAGGTAAGGTCGAACCAGAGAACCTGAGTGGGGACTTTTGAGATGATTCCTGGGGTCAGACACAGCACCAGGCCAATCAAAGGAAGAAGACTGGCCTCCTACAGGCTGCTAGTCAGAACCATCCCATCCAGAATGGACCCACACCTGAGCAGGTGAGATGCTTGCGGGATGACCCAACGGAATGTGGGAAGGATATGTTGCCATATTTTATGCAATTTGGTTTGTAGACGAGCACACATATTTTACTGGTGGTAGTGAACAATCAGAAGACCAGTGTTCTATAGCAAGAAGAAATCTGCATAGCAGTTCTAACAGCAGAATCATAGCCAGTACTCACAAGGATTATGAGCAATGTGTATATACACACACAAACATGGTGTTTATGTCTCCCAGCCAACACTCCATCCCCACAGTGAGCGCGCTCAGGCTTACCTTTCCCGTTCTGCTTTGTTCTTGATAGATTTATCTTGGCTGATGGCTTTGCTGTTTTCCATAGAAATCTTAGCCTGGTGTGCTCGCATTTCCTTGCTTTCCCTAAGTATTAAAAGTAAACAAAGGGGTTGGGGGGAAATGGGAGGTTAGTGTTTAGTGGGTATAAAGTTTCAGCTGGGGAAGATGAAAAAGTCCGGGAGATGGATGGGGGTGGTGGCTACACACCAGTGGGAGTGAACTGACCACCACACACTTTTTTTTTTTTTGCCACACACTTTTAAAAGTGGTTAAAATGGGGCACCTGGGTGGTTCAGTCAGTTAAGCATCTGCCTTCAGCTCAAGTCATGATCCCAGGGTCCTGGGATCCAGCCCTGCATTGGGCTCCCTGCTCAGGGGGGAGTGTGCTTCTCCCTCTCCCTCAAATAAATAAAATCTTAAAAAAATTGGTTAAAATGGCAAATTTTATATTATGGATATTTGACTATAATAAAAAATAATTCTACAAGTAACAACAGGATGACGTTCACTTTTTTTTCCTCCCACTATTAAGCTCATCGAGTTATTTTGTATCCTGTGGGAAGGAGGGAAAGAGCTCCAATCCATGGGAAGAGACATTACATTTGTCCATAAAAATATATTTTCCAGTTTTACCCTACAATTCTTGGGATCAGATGGCCTGGAAGAGAGACAGAGGATGTTCTGACCCTCACAAATGACCTTCATGTTCTCTGACAGCTCATGGAAGTGAAGGGGACAAGTAGTTTCAGATAACCATGGGATGGAGGTGGGGCAGGGGCCCTAATCCCTGCGTGTCCTAGAATGTCTGTGTGTGCACGAGAAAGACTCTAGATTATTTGTGTACATTAAATGTATACATTTTGGAACACTAAAATGAGTATTATTAGCAAATAATTTTTTCTGGAACCTATACAGGTCTCTTTGAAATCCTGCCTGGAAGCAAGTGACCAAGGAGGAGTCAGGTGTTCTAAGTAGTGTCCACACTGTCTCAAAAGAAATGGACAACACTGAGCCCACAGAGGCAGGAATACACGTAGAAACTCCTGGGCCCAAGAAAATGGCTCTCCAGTTGTTCCTTCAGTTAGTGTTAGTCAACTGATCACTTCTTTATTCGTTTATTCGACAAGCACTTCTCAATGACCAAATGTGGCTGACCAGTCTTAAGAGGCAAGATTTTTTTTCACCAAAAGCAACAGCTGTGATTGTAAGGAAGACATACACACCCACAGGGTGCCTGAGAAAAAGCCCAAATGCTGTTACTTGGAAAAATGCCCCAGTCATGCATTTATCTTTTTTTTTTTCCATTTTTATTTTATTTTATTTTTATTCTTTGCCCAAGGGGTACAGGTCTGTGTGCATTTATCTTTTAAGGTAAATTAGTAATTAGGTTATGCTTTCTTCAAATAACTTCCAAAGCAATGGAAAAATGTTTTTTCTTTTGAATTTTTTCTTTTGAGTGTTTTTTTTTTTTTTTTAATTCAATGACAAGAAAGAGGAGAGAGGAGTGCCTCATCCTGCGAAGTATCTTTGGGGAAGGAGGGATGCTTGCAATCTGATACCGTGATAGCGGTCAAAGACAGAGGTGAGCAGACCTTTTTGATTCAGTGTACTGAATCGAGAGCATCTTGCAGGGAGAAAAAAGAAAGGACCACTCCCAATCCTATACAAATTCATAGGATATTTTAAAACGGATAGGATACAGATCACTGACCTCCAGCAAACTTAGCACTGCCTACCTCATTTCATTGCCTTGAATGAGAATTGGCTATGACAGCAAAACGCTTCACGTTCTTACGGCCAGTTCCATCACTCCAGAACCAGGCTAGGAATTCATGAACGCACCCAGATAATTTATGCAGTTAGCACTGAAAAACTTTTCTGTTTGCTTTGTTTGTATAATGCTTCTATTTTCTACTCTTTTGTTTGTATCAATAGACCCTAACAGTGGCATACAGGAGGCATGAAGGGAGAAGCCCACAAGCTGTAACAAAGCAGCGATCAAAGGATATAATTGACATGGATGCTCTTCCGCTGGGGGCAGGGGAGTCTAGCTCATCATTTGCAGGATTTTAAATGTAATCTTCATAAACCGATACTTCTTCGTTGTTTCTTGATTAGGCCTATCTTTCTAAAATTCCTAGAAGTCTTAATCATGTAAAGAAGGATCTCACCACATTTAGCCTCTGAGTGATCAGGTCCAATCTGAGAGAGGAGCTTAACTGGTTGGTGTTTGTCTCTTTCTGTGTCCTCTCTCCTAAGAGGCTCCAGGCCATTTTCCAGAGCCCCAGCCTTGGCCCTAACACTCTGTGAAGCCTTCACAACCACTCCAGAGTCAGCAGAGCTCAAAAGAGCTGTGCTGCTTTTTAGCACACATCCCATATTATTTGTAATTCAACTGAATTTTTCATGTGAGTGAAAATTAGTGGTTCCCTCTGGAGAAGGCACACTTGCCTACCTGTCATGGGACAGTTTCAGCTGCTGGGTTTGCTGCTCATGGGCATTGATCAGTAGCTTTCTCAGGAGCTCACACTGCTGGCTGAGGTGCAGGTCCCGGATTTCTTGCTCCTCAGCACTGTGGGTGTTGATCATTTCTGACCACTCCTTTGTGTGCTGGGCCACTATCTCTTTGACCTGTGTGGGGGGAAAAGGGGATGGTGCCACTTGGAACTCTCACAGATCAGGTGTGAACTGAAAACACAGTATCCATCATGCATTTCAAATCCCACCCACCAATTTAGGTGATGAATCAGTAGACCCTCCAACCTGAAAAAAATATGTACTAATCCTGGGAATCAGAAAGTCATAGCTTCTCAAAATAATCCATCGCTTTGGTTCTAAATATTCAGCCATGACCTGTGATTTCATTGCCTAACTTGTCCATGTTCCCTTTTGTCTGGACTGTGGCCTCCTTTATGGATTCTCTCTCAGCTTTTCCTCATTTCTTCATGCTCTTCCCACTTCACATCCACAAGGCCACAGGTCTGAATGGAAAAGTCCTATGTTCTCTTATTGCTGAATTATGACTTCACGGTGTCAACCCTACCAGATGTTGGGGTGGAAAGTCTCCCCATCCCCATATCTGTGCACTTTGCAGTATGGTTTTGCACCTTTCCTCATCAAGGGCTAGCGTCCATTTCCCTACCTCCTTGAATCTGCCCTTGCCCTTGGAACTTGCTTTAGCCATGAAATAGTAGCAAATGCAGTGCAAGCAACAGTTTGGAAAATGCTCCCTCTTTTGCTATCTGGAACCCCAAGGCTGCCTTGGGACAGAGCCTGAGCTAGGCTGCCGGAGGATGAGAGATCATGCAGGAAAAAGCAACTAGCCACCAGCTAACAACCGGGTATCTGAGTACAGCCATCCATCCCAGCTGACTGCAGACACATGAGTGAGCCTAATCACAATCCCTAGAACTACCCAACTGAGTATAGCCCAAATTCTGACCCACTCAGTTGTACGGTAGTAACTGGTAGGTGTCTGAAGTCACTAAATTTTGACCTGGTGTACTGTGCAGCAAAAGCTGATACATGGCCAAAGTTTCTACTTTCCTCCTTTCCTATCTGTGCAAAGCTTCTAGAAGTCACGGCATGGTGCACAGACATTAATTCTCAAACATTCCAGGAAAGAAGAGAGAGCATGAAGAACAACTCTCAAAGACACAGGGCTTCCTGCCTCTCTAACTTCACACAGTGGACACAAAATACATAGCTCCAAGGAGAGCCTCTGTCTGAACCACGTGGCTTGCCCATCTCCATGGAGATGACAGAGCTGTGTGGAGACACAGGGAAGCTGGCTGGTTTGACCAAAAGCTAGAGTTTGGGAGTTTTAAGCGTACTCCTCACCCCCCATTCTATAACTATTATTGCTAGAAGAATTATTTGTGTGTTTGACTGGAACTTAGCTCAGTTCCCCGAAGGTCTGCAAGCTAGTAAGTCTCCCAAGTTCCTATTTTCTTATGCTTTTGGGGAAATATGAGTAATTGGGCTCCTAGAATGTCAGCTCTTGATTTTTTTTCCCCATCCTAAACTTCCATAGCAAAGTTAGAATGGGGTAAGTATCAAAGAGTTACTCAATCCCCAGTTTGGGTGCTTTTTTGTTTTATGTTTAATGTTACTTCTTTAGAGAAGCATGTTCTGTATTTTCTGTACTATTGTTCCTGTTTCACTTGATGCCCCAGAGGCAGGAGGCAGACACCACAGACCAACGGTACACATATCTCTACAGATGAAGGAAACAATGTTCCATGAAATGGCACTTCTCAAAGCCAGTGAGTCTGGAACAAATATGAATGCGGAGACCCCCTGACTTCCCAGACAAGCCCCGGGTTACTGTTATTTATGTTAGGTAGGGCCTCTAAAAAATTACAAAGTATCTTCTGTAAGTTCCTGATGCAAAAATAGGCATTTTCTTACCTTAGATTTGTGATCTGATGTCAGTGTCTGAATTTTAATTTCGGTTTCTTTTTTCATTTCAAGACAATTACTTCCCCTGAAAATGGAAAATCATAAATGTGTGCCAGATGTTAGATATCTTCCCATTCCCATGGGCCCTTGCTCCAAAGCTTTCTAATGAAGACAATTTGTTCATCAAACATGGGATGCTGTGGCTCATTGGGCAACATCAGTATTTCTAGTAATAGATGTACACTTTACAAAACATCCATATTGTGATTACTCAATTCAACCACTACACAAAGAGACACATCCCATCTAACAATGATTTCATTGTTAAGGATCTGTTGTCAGAGTTTCCATTTTGGTTCCTGCTTTTCTTGAGGCTAATTTTTCATTTATTCAATAAAATATTATTGGAGATAATAACTAGAACAAAGGTCCTCAGCCTGGAAGTGAATTTTTAAATTCTTTCTGGTTATAAAGCCAGATTTTTGTCTTTTACACATGCCAGCAAGGCAGAAAATAGCATTTCTTGGCATCATAGGGCAATTTTTGCTTCTTATTCCATTGTGACTAGGAAATATATATGAGGCAATTTCCCAACAACCATTACTGCTTATTTCAGTGATAATTTTTCCCTTTTGGAAAATCTGTAGTGTTACTGAAACCAGAACAGGTCCTAAGCTTCTGTCTTCAGCATTTACACTCTGGTGTATTATGGTCTAAGTCAGAATGCTTCACTCTATTACTGAGAACATCTCTGAGAGAAGTATTATTCTAAAAATGCTAGGACTCTCATCAAATCTATTACTTCTCAAGGATGGACACCGAGGATGCTCTCCCTTTAGTCTGTTATTCAGTGAGCTTGTGCCATCACAGAAACATCCCCTGGCTTAATTCTAGACAAAACTCTTTTATAGTAAATGCAGTGATAGGGTTTATTTAACAGTCTTATCTGTTGGCATAAGCTAAAGATTCTTGTGATATTAAAAATCGAGATTGCATTTTTTTTCCCCATGAGGACATCAAACTTATTTATTTTCTGGCTATGCAAAAGGGTTTCTGTAATTTCAAAATTTCCCAACTTTAGCATGTCCATCCTTCTCTCTGCCCCCCGCCCCAATTCACCTTGAAGATACCTGAGTGGAAAACACAAAAGAGACATAGTTACGGTGTCACCTACCAATGGCTGTCCAACTAGAATAAAGCTCCTCTTTTCTACTTCAATCCCTGCCTTCAGTTGAACGAGTCTCTTATTTTCCAGGAAAAATTTTTAACGGGATGGAAACACAGTCAAGAGTAAGTTCTTCCCTGACCTAAACAGTGAACTGAACTGTTGGGAAAGACAAAAATATAAAAAGGCAGAAAGCTTCCAGAGGGAAATAAAGAGCCATTACCCCTTCTTCTTCATTGCCTTCTCTAGGATTTTCTCATGCGTCGACTTTTCTTTGTCGTACTGTGCCACGATTTTGTCAACTTGTGTGCAGTGCAACTTCTGCATCGTGCTGTGCTCCTGAATGAGAAGAATCTCCCATCACAAGTTGGACTCTTCCAGGGTCTGACAAAATTTACCTATGTTGGGCCGGCATGATTTTCAACAGCTTTCCCAGAACCTTGGTTTGGAAACTGAGGAATAACCAATTCTGAGAAGCAGAAGGATTTCCAATCTCCTACCCAACACAAGAATTTCTTGTACAGGGATATCCCCAACAAGGGAATGTGTAGCCTTCCTGAAGAACGTGCCCACCTCCAAAGGCATCCCTGCCCACTACTGGGCAGCACCAATCATCCCAAAGTCCTCTCTTCAACACATACATGTTCTCCACAGAACTTCTACCCAATCATCTTCATTCTGTTGGAGACCCCTAATTAGTCCACAGCCCCTTCCACACCTTGGTTCTCAAAGACCCAAGTTCAGCTACCATACCTTCTCTCTTTCACATGCTAAGAGTAACTATTCCCATGTGATA
Source organism: Ailurus styani (assembly GCA_002007465.1). Classification (NCBI taxonomy): domain Eukaryota; kingdom Metazoa; phylum Chordata; class Mammalia; order Carnivora; family Ailuridae; genus Ailurus; species Ailurus styani. Next base: position 241,474 of record LNAC01000516.1, read on the forward strand.
TGGCTTCTAAACACCCAGCACATTTTTGGAAGGTCTTAAATACCATCGCCAAACAGTAAGAACTGCCAGTGGGTTGTCGCTCCCAAGTGACTTCAAATCCCCATCACGCCTTTGGGGAAAGACGTGGAGAAGCGTGGTGCTGGGGGGGGGGGAGAACCCCAGGACAGGAACTGACAATGGGGATAACAGAGTGGTCCCAGGTTGCTGTGGATTTGGGGTCAGGGAACTGTATGGAACCGTATCTTGTTTAATTTGTGGCTAGAACACTTCATAAATCTAGCCACGTTCCCAGTATATGTGCTCTTTGTGTTCTAAACACCTTTCTGCCAGGGATTCTGCAGTGTGGTAGATTGGGTTAAGGACGTGGGTTCTTCAGGCGAAGTCCTAGGGCAACTCATCTAGCCTCTCGATATGTTCATCTTTATAACTGGGATAGCAATACCTAGTTCACAAGGACTAGTTCACAGGGATACCTAGGACTAAAAGTAAATATATTTCAAATGCCTGTTACACCTTATTCAAAATAGAGTAACATATTCGTATTATTCAATATCCACGATAATGTACAGAGAGTGACTTGGGATAAAGGGGAGCAAGTAGAATGATTAAATCAATCAACTTTCCCTCCACATTGAATCAAAGGCCTCAGGAAATCGACATGTTAAGGTCTCCTTATATGAATGGATTTAACTACTCTTGCATTGTTGTGGACAACAATGAGCCTACTAAAATGCCCACCTAGTAGTCTTCCTTTTAAGATTTAAGGCATCACACCTGCCCAGCACATTTGTTGATTTTTCTGGGCAAATAAATAAAGGACTCTATGCAAGTGCAGATTCAAACGGATTAGAATAATCTTTCTGCTTTCCTGTTTTTTGCAAGTACCAAAGGGAGGGTGGAGAGGTTCGTTCTTTAAATAGCCTAATGCAGCACAAGAAAAGGAGAGGACTTGAGGCTTGGAAGTACACTGACAGACTATTTCTTAAGGAAATATTCTGGTGACTCTTATTAACCCAATTAGAGATTAAGAATGAGGCTGTTTGTGACTAAAGGCATTCATGATAGGCTCCATGAGGGAAGGGCAAGTCTTTGTTCAGCAGTACATAGCATAAAACTTGGTTCATAGCAGGTGCTCATTAAATATTTTGTGTACAGGGGCGCCTGAGTGGCTCAATCATTAAGTGTTTGCCTTCAGCTCAGGTCTTGATCCCAGGATCCTGGGATTGAGCCCCACATCAGGCTCCCTGCCCAGCAGGAAGCCTGCTTCTCCCTCTCCCATTCCCCCTGCTTGTGTTCCTTCTCTTGCTGTGTCTGTCACTGTCAAATAAATAAATAAAATCTTTAAAAATATATTTTTCTTGTACAAATAAAAAAATAGCAAGGGAAAACAGCAGTCAATAATTCTGATCTTAGCTCAGTCAATAATTAGCCAAGTGGTCTTGTAAAACTTAATAAATCTTTCTAGCCCTCAACTTCTTTCTTAGGAAACTGAACAAGATCCATCTGCCCAACCTCATTCATGTGTTGATGAACTGCAAAGTTACTGAATGTATGCAAGAATAATATGGGAAATTAGAGGGGACCTAGGCGGCTCCATACGTTAACCATCTGCCTTTGGCTCAGGTCACGGTCCTGGGATGGGGTACTGCATTGGGATCCCTGCTCAGTGGGGAGCCTACTTCTCCCTCCCCCTGCTTGTATTCTCTCTCAAATGAATAAAATCTTTAAAAAAAATATGGAAAATTAGAAGCACATTGAATGAAAACAATTATTGTTAATACAAATAACAAGAAGGTCTTGAAAAATTATCTCTGTGTTTCTCTATGAGCTCAGAATAATTCCTGTGTGATAGGAAATGGTCACTGAAGTGTTTTGGGATAATTTGGTTTCCGGACGCCACTTCTTTTACAAAGGAACGGGCTCCTAATTATGGGACGGCGGTGATGCCTCAGCTTCCTGAAGTGTAATAGAGAAGAGCCAGGAAATGGTCTCAGTCCATTTTAACTCAGACAAAGTCTATTATTGGTTTTATTCTTTGGTCCTTAATTAAATCATGAGACACTACCGAAAGGGCATACATTTTTTTCTTCATTCATTCAGGTCAAGAGTATCACAATTAGATATGTTAACAAAAAGTCAATCTTAGTTGGGGTATTTTTGGGGAGAATACATAAACAGCCTTTAGCAGGATTCATAGGTTTCTAATTGGAGTTAAGAGTAAATTCAGCTTCTTTTGGGACAGACTTCTGCTGCAATTCATTCTTGAGACTGGTGTGGCAGTGGGCGTGAATGACTGCACCACAGATATTGCTGAAAAATTGGAATAAGTCGTGTTTGCTCAGCATGAAATTCTGAGGTCACCAATAAGCTGCCTCTGTGGGTGGCTGCCGTGTCTCTTCCTAACAGAGTTGTGGGTCTGGCGCTGAGGTTTTACCGCTAATTACAACTGATAAGTTTAACAGCCATCTTGATGTTATCAGCTAAATTGCTTGCATAGCAAAGAACAAATTCTCCATGAGTAGCTTTACTGAAATGCCAAATGTTAGTCGGTTTCTCAGGCATTTCATTTGACTCATCTAATGGTGACTGCTGCAAACCAGTGGCCCCAGCGATACACCCAGCCTAAAAATCTGAGATTTCTCCCTGCTCCACATGGTGTTTTGAGAGAAGACTGAATTAGGGACTAATATTTAAAGATCTGGAAGTTCCTATAATATTTGAGATTTTACAACACTCACCACAGATGTGTAAGCTTGATGATTCACAGACCTGTACCCCTAGGGCAAATAATACATTATATGTAATTTAAAAATCATAATCATCAAGATTTGAGATCTTAGGAGTCCTCTTTCGAGAATGAAGTTGGCCCATGGAGTCTCAAGGCACCAAAGGTGGGGAGCTAAGTCTGATTAGCCTTTTGGATGGGAATGAATGCTCTTCTGCTCTCTCTGTCTGACCAACTGCCTTCACTTACTTGCTTAGTCTCTATAGGCATTTAAGTTATAATTATTCTTCTAACATGTTACTGGGGATACTTAACCAACTTCAGATTTTATTTGCTCTAAGGATTTGACCACATCAGACAGTTGAAAAGTATGGCCATTTCTTACTGAAAAAAACCCCAGTTCTGGACTCCAGTGACTCATGCATTAGGGGAGATTACTGTTATTTAGTTCGGCTTTTGCTATCTCTCATCTATCTAATGGACACTTGAAGACCATTCCCCCTAGTTTCCATTTCAAATTAGAAAGGTGGTTCTAGAAAGTGAGAGACACATGGAAGTCTGATTGCCAGCTGCACTCATAGGGTCAAAAGCAATGGCCAATGACCATTGCCAACTGCCTGAATCTAGGCATGTTAACTAGCATCCTAATGTAATTTGGGGCTCACGTGGTCATTATCCCTGACTTTTCTGCTTGGTGTCCTAAAAGAAGCTCACACACCTATTTTTGTGTCCCTCTTGCAGATGGCAGATCCTCATACACCACAAGTCCTCCTCCATCCTGTAGCTAACCTTCAAGTTGGAAAAGAAGATTTCTTTTGCATAATACATTTGTGTCTTAAGCCACTGGGGTTTAGCTCTTGGATTCCCTGTAGTTCTAAGAAGTGGCATTAACTAGGCTAGCTAGGCTGATGTGTGAGAGCAGCGAATGCCCTACTGTGCTAATATGGACTAAGTAGGAGTCTCTGCTCTTAGTTGCCAACTGCCAAGGTTGATGCAAGGACACTGTGGTTGGGAGCATACAGCCTGGGCCAGGTTCCCTCCTCAGTAGGTTACTTTATAACCCAAGGCCTTAGGGTGGCAAATCTTAGGCCCATATTAGGGGCTCCAAAATTGTTAGAAACGGGTTGTAAGGTGTTGTTTCACAGAAGGGCTGGGGGTACTTATTCTCATGATTGCTTGACAACAGGTCAAAATCTGTTTTTGTAAGGAGGCCTCACCCTCAGCTTGCAGGAAATTAGGGGGACTTCCACTAAGGTGTCAAGGGACATAACAGAGTACCAAGTTACATTCCTAAAGGAACAATTCTCAAACTGTAGTGTGTGCAGGAGAGGTGCTTAAATTTATTTCCTAGACCTCTTCTTGGAGATTATAACTAAGTCTCAGATGTAAGAATATGCATTTTTTACAAAGTTTCCACTTCTTGGTCCAAGGATCATATGTTGAAAAACAAGTCCCAAGAGAAGTCAAGATATTTGTGCCCTGACAGAATCATGACTGGTTTTACAAACCTTTTACTAAGACCAGAAAGAAGATGTAAGGAAGAAAAATCAAGGTGGGAAAACTTAGAAGTAATGCAGTAGAATGGTTAGGAGCATGAATTTCACTACTGGGTGTTTACCCAAAGAAAACACTAATTCCAAAAGATATATGGACCTCTGGAATTACAATAGCCAAGTTCTGTAAGCAATGCACGTGTCCACTGATAGACACATAGATAAGGAAACTGTTGTGTTGGGTGTGTGTACACACATTCATATATGTGTGTGTGTGTGTGTGTGTGTGTGTGTGTGTGTGTGTGGAATATTATGCAGCCATAAAAAGGATAAGATCATGCCATTTGCAACAACAACATGGATGGATGTAGAGGATATTATGGTAAGTGAAATAACACAGAGAACAAATACCAAATGATTTCACTCATATGTGGGATCTAAATAAACCAAAACCAAAGGAAGAAACAAACAAAAGCAGAGTCAGACCTATAAATACAGACTAATGGCTGCCAGAGGAGAAGGGAGTTGGGGGGTGGGCAAAATGAGCAAAGGGGAGTGGCCGTGGGAAATACAGGCTTCCAGTTACGGAAAGAACAGGTCACAGGAATAAGAAACACAACATGAGAAATACAGTCAGTGGTATAATAACAATAACTGCATTATATGGTGACAGATGCAGTCACATCTGTCTGTACACTGTACAGCACAGTGTACAAACTTGTTAATTCCCTACGTTGCACACCTGGAACTAATTTAAACTGTATGTCAACTATACTCAAAAAAAAATCTTGAGTTCTGGAGTCAGAATTTTGATTCACATCCTAACTCCACCATTTAAAAGCTAGGTGATTTAGTCAAGCTGTGTTCTTTTAAGCATAAATGATTTCACCCGACAAATGGCTGGTAGATGGTTTGCAAAAATGGGCACAACTCATTCTCTCTCTCTATCCACTCTCTCCATCCCCCCTACTTTGTAATGTGACTTCGTGGCTCCAACATTCATGTAAATCCTTCATCTTAGTAGACAGTTCTGATGAGACCGTGGAAAGTATTAGGGAGATATTACAGACTGAAAAATTACAGAAAGTTTATAGACAGGAAGCTCTCATTATTTGAAATTATTTGTGAAACCTTGGAAACAGAAGAAATGCATTTTTAATAAATGGTGATAATGTGGTGAGTTGTAAAAGGTGTGTTATATGTAAGCAAATGAGGCCCGTAATCAGCATTAACTAGTTATATGGCTCGAGGTAAGGGATTCACATCTCTGATTTTCATTTTATTTGTTTCTAGAATGTGGGCAGTGTTACTTAGGCTTCAGAGATATTGTGAGAAGTTGAGATTGTGCATAAAATGTGTAACACAAGGGATGGGTCAGTTGGTTAGGCATCTGACTCTCGATTTCAGCTCATGTCATGATCTCAAGGTCGTGGGATAAAGCCCTGAGTTGGGCCCTGCACTGGGTATGGAGCCTACCAAAGATTCTCTTTCTTCCTCTGCCACCCCCCCACCAAATGTTTAACACAAAACTGTCACTAAAGAAATGTTAGCCTTGTTAGTAGTCTTATTATAGAACCACTACAGAGCTACCCGATGACGTAGCAATCGCCCTAGTAGGTATTTACCCAAAGGATACAAACAGAGTGATCCAAAGGGGTACCTGCACCCTGATGTTAATAGTGGCAACATCCACAATAGCTAAGCTATGGAAAGAGCCCAGATGTCCATTGAGAAATGAATAAAGAAGACATAGTCTATATATATACAATGGAATATTACTCAGCCATCAAAAATGGAACTAGAGGGTATTATGCTAAGCAAAATAAGTCAATCAGAGAAAGACAATCATCATATGATTTCACTGGTGAGGAATTTAAGAAACAGAGGATCACAGAGGAAGGTAGGGAAAAAATAAGACAAAAACAGAGAGGGAGATAAATTATAAGAGACCCTTCACTACAGGAAACAAACTGAGGCTTTTGGAGGGGTTGATGGGAACCTGCTGAGATTGGTGGGAAGATGGGGTAACTGGGTGATGGGCATTAAGGAGGGCACATGATGTATTGAGCACTGACTATTATATACAACTGACGAATCACTGACCTCTACCTCTGAAACTAATTATACTAGATGCTAATTAATTGAATTTAAAAAAGAAACAGAAAAAAAACTACAAAAACATCATAGAATTGAGAATTCATAAATTATACTGCCAAAGCCATCTGAATAAAGCAAGACCCCTGTATATTTAATGTGGGAGAAGGAATTCATTCGTAAGCTCATAATCACACACCTGTAACAGGAACTTCTGCAGTGCATGAGGGTCTGAAAAAGAAGCTGTGAAATGCATTGCTCTGCTCAGAAATACTTTTGAAAAGCTCTCTGAAAAGCTCCCTGAAAAGCCACAGGCAGGCACCACCCATCTTACCAGGGCAATTTTCTCAGTTGTTCGATCTAAGGAATTTTGAACACCTCCTCCAAAAAACACACACTAACGCGGTTCCAAAAGTCCACACAAATGCAGACAGTTGGATATAGGGAGATTTAAAATCTCCTTTCAGGTATTGATTCTACTATACAATGTGGGGCTCCAAGAAGCTTGTTTGTTTTCTACAAAGGAAAGCAACATCGACTCCCTCAGCCATCTGGGATCTAGCGGTTATTAAGCATCATGGAGATGTCCCTGCCAACAAGCGTGAGGAAATGGGATTGGCTGAATGAAGTACAGTGGTATCTGAGGTGCGAGGGATGATCTGTCAAGGCCAGCTCAAATGTGTCACAGAAAACTAATCTTCTGCCTATTAATGGACTGAATGTTTCTAATTCCACTGTTGAAGCCCTGATTCCCAATGTGATGGAATTTGGGGGTGGGGCCTTTGGGGGGTGACTAGGTCATGAGGGTAGAGTCCTCAGGGATGGGACCAGTCCCCTTAGAAGAAGAGATATGAGAGAAATGATAGTTCTCTCCACCATGTGAGGACATAGCAAGGAAGCTCTTTGAAATTCAGGAAGGGGGCTCTCACGAGGCATGGAACCTGCTGCACCTTGACCTTGGGACATCCAGTCTCCAGACTCTAAGAAATAAATGTTTGTTGTTTAAATCACCTGGTCTATGCCAGTTTGTTACAGTGGCCCAAGCTGATGAAGACAACAACTTTGTTTGCCACTTTTCTGATAAAGCAGATGGTCCTGTTTGTTGACCTGAGTCAGCTTGTACTCAAAGGTCCTGATGAGGAAATCAACAGGTAACTCTGCTCTGTAGTATGTAGGTCAAGATCTCAAGAATCGAGGACCATTCCTTAGCAGCTGTACAAATTACGAGTGTACGGACACCTTCCAACCTAGATGGGGATTTTCATCCCATGGGCTATCCCTGCATTTGATACAACAAAGGGAACTTGTCTACTTACCAAAGCATCTAATGTCCTTCACAGAATAATGCAGTAAGTGTATGGGTGCTAGACTCAGGTGGTTTGGGTTTAAATTCTGCTTCTGCTGCTTTCCAATGTGGAGAGAGTAGCTCAACTACTTAACCTCCCTAATCATTAATTTCTTAATTTCACATGCAAAATGGAGACTTAACTAGAATTTGCATTCTAGGGTGGAGAGCATTAAATGAGACACTAGATGTAAAGTGCTGAGCATAGCACCTGGAGAATCCTGAGCATGCAAAAATTCCAGCCGCTCTCCTTGTTATTTTTATTGTTGGTCACAGTATATGCTTCCTGGTGGAGCCTCAAGGAAATATTTAATGAGGGTGAGGTCAAAATTTGGAAGTTTCCATGGAGCCCACAGGCCACGGAGATGCCTGCCTCAATGACAGAAATCCAAATTCAATGGAAGGAAGATCTGGGGGTCGCTGTCTTGCCACGTGGGTACCAAGTTCATCCCTGTCATCAAAGTCAGGTAAGTTGCCTTTTCTCCCTCTTTTCTGTTGCCTTTCCATATTCTAGGTTGTTACCAATGACCAACAAAATCGAAAGCACTGCTTTAAGCAGCTTGGGCTCCAACAGTCCCACGCTTCTAAAACTCTGTGGCAAGAGTCCCCTATGGGCAATAAAAAGGAATTCCATTAAATGGACTTACTGATGAAATTTAGGAGCAAAGAGTGTGCAGAGTCACCTCTAGATCAGCAAATCCACCAAGCTGTCAATTCAATAATACAAGGAATATTACTCGGCCTCGATTAGGTCGAATATCTCAAAGGAGCACCAGGGGTTAAATGTAGGCCATGAGCCAGTGGTTTAATACCTGGAGTGATTCAGAGATATGTCACTCAAGTCTGGCTCTGCAGGACATGCCTTAGTTTGAGGACTGAGTCAGAGTACAAAGAAGTGGAATGCAAGATCAGTTTGAAAGAACTCTGAAGTCCTTTAAGAAATTGAGTTTCTCTTGCTCCCATTGCCCTACACGGATGAACCCACACGTTACCCTTCCAACCCCAGGGGGTTGTTGTGATCCATCTTGGGAAGGAAAGAGGTATTATGTTCTCCTCCTTTCCCTGCGAGGAGTGACAGGGAGGAAGATGATGCTGAGTGTGGTGAAGTTTCCAACCCACACGAGAACTCCTGAGGCCAGCTGCTACTGTTCTCTTCAATTTGCCACCGGCTCTCAGAATTTCTCACGATCACTGTCAGAAAAACCTCTTCTTATGGGCAAAAAGGAAAAACAACTCTATTTCAGAAAGTAGGCCACTGAGCAGAGGTTACATAATGGGGAAAGTGAGAAGGGCCCCCTTCTCTAGGAGCCGTGGGTGAGAAGTTCAGAGCCAGCTAGTACCTTCCTCGGTGTACTGTGTGTGGCAAACAACTCAGAACCCAGGGCTCTAGGTGCCCTTAGGCTAACTGAGACGAAGAGCTGGTCTTCCAGAGTCTGGCTATGGCCCACTATTTTAGATAAAGTCTGACTACAAAATGATTTTGAAATGGCCGAAGCTTTGTTATGCTTTTGAAAGAACTGTTAGAAATGCAGATTACTAATCAGTGATGGACAGTCCCCAATGGATTCTGGTTTTAAATTTCATTTTCTAATCGGTGAAAATGAAGATACTACCATCCAGTTGGCTGGGGTCAGTTTCTAAGCTATGTTTTTGCCTGTGAGGAGTCCACTAGTCTATAACACAGAATAATAGCCTGAGGTTTTCATCAGAGAGCGAAAGTAGAAAACAAACAAGCAAACAAAATCTTATACACATACCTACGTACACACACTCAACACAGCCTACCTTTGCATGTTTCTTCTTTAAAGAATTTAGCTCCTTCTGTTGTTTCTTTAAGTGCTTCAGGTAAGCCTGTGGAAGAAAAAAAAAGAGGGACCCAAATCAGTGTTCTGTAGACACGATGAATACATCTGGTGAGAAACAAAAATATATTGGTGTCACCAATACGTGTCACACAAGAGTGCTTGCAAAATGAGTGAGCAATTTTACCTTCATCTGCTTTAAATCTTCTATCCTCACTTGAGGGATAAGTTCGATACCTTAAAAAAAATTAAATCACTGTATTAAAAATTAGAGTAACAGATAACACAAAATTCACCATTTTGAAATCTCTTCTGAAGACCTTGAAGCAACTTTACAGGTAAGGTTATGGATATTATAAAGCAATTAACTAGACACTTAAATGGGCAGGCTTACTGTCTTAGGTCAGGTTCCTTACAAGCGGAGCCTGAGCTGGAGTTCTGTATGCTCATGAATTACTGAGGGAAGGCTCTCAGGAGAAACCCCTAAGGGAGCGAGAAAAGCAGAATAGGGCAGAGGAAGAATGCAAGGTACATTTCCGGGGGGAAATCCCACCTGACCCGTAGAGGGCTCTGTAGCATAAATGGACATCCAAAGTTGCTCAACTTCGAGGTAAGGAGACTGGGCTTCCGTCTCCCCAGAACAGTCAGCCAATGGCTTCACAGACTGTACAAAACCTTCCAGGCATTTCCAGGCAAGGGAACTCCCACAGTCTGAGGGCAATCCTCTGTGAAAGTGGCAGCTGTGATTTGCAATCAGCCAATACACAGAGCAGCTGGAAGGGAGGGGGGAGCTAACCCCACAAAGGAGATCTGATCAGGCACCACGGCATCTGTTAATGTTACGTATCTTTGTATTTCGGGGCATATCATCCCAGTCAACTACCTCCCTATTCATCGTCATCAAGGAGCAAAACGCTTTTTTTTTTTTCTCTCAGCTGCTTTCACCAAATGTAATTTTTAAGCAATAGGCTATTTGAGCACAGCCCTGCCTTCAACATATAGGAGATCCTGGAATCAAGCCGTTGTATAACAGGATGCTGTCATGAGGCCCCGGACTCACATACTCCCATTATCCTGCTACTGAAGTGATGCTAGACCAGGTGTTGTCATGGCAACCAGAGTTGTCAGAGTATCCCTAAACATTTCCTGTTTGACTGCAGATTTTCATCTTAGACAAACAAGAGGAATGTGTGCTCTGTACTCTAATTGATTTCCATTAGACTCCCAAAAGCTAGGGATGAGATAGTCGAGAGGCCTCGAGTCCCAGACTCGTTTTTCAGTTTTGTTCATTTTAAGAGGAGGTGCATGGCCAGTGTGAAGGTAGGAAGGCGGGAAAGGGAGTTGGGGCTAAGAGAAATCAGTCCTGGGATCTCTGCCATTTATGACAAGGCGTCCAGAGAACCTGGGGCTGTTCTCTCATCTCCTAAGTCTGACATCACAAGCCAACTCCCTGCTTTACCACAAAAGCGGGGGGGGGGGCACTGTGGGGCAGAGGTGTGAATCCTCGTCTGTAAAATGAACAGAGGACTGGGATGCATGCAAGGTCCTCTAGAGAGCTAACAAATATTAAGACTGAATCCAGTCCAAATGAGACTTCTCTTTTGGTCTTGGTTAAAGTAAATCTTGATTAACAGGAACCTATGAAAACATGAACTTGGTTTTACATTTTTTGAGAAAGACAGAAATAACTTGTAAAAAATCTAGTTCCTATAAATGATGTAGCTAGGAAACACCCACACTCTGCATGTAGAACAGGAATTGGAGCTCGCTCAGTTCCCTCTGTGGGCCTACGGAAGTGTGTCTAAGAGAACTTTTGGCAACCGTGGCAGGGTTCTATGGAGAAGCTGTCCAACGGAGAGCCACTACCTATGTGTGGCTCTGGGCACCTGAACTGTGGATAGTGCACCTGAAGAGTTCAAATGTTAATTTTAACGTTGAAATTCACATAGCCACATGTGGCTAGTGGCTACTCCACTGGCCAGTGCGGTGTTACAAGTTTTCCTTGTTAAGGGAAGGGTTAAGTATGGAACTTTGGGCTCCAAAGATTGTAGCTAATTGAAGTTTCACTATATCAATTTTTGTTCTTATCAACAAAGCTCAAAAAGAACTTGTTTGCTCTCTAGCCACACTTTGGAGGCCAACTTGGAGTTTAGGTTTCTTAATTCCTTATTCTTACAATTAAGAAGAAAATCAATGCCTGGTTAGTAAGCATGGAAGTCCGTTTTAAATGAGCAATATGGTTGTGACCCTACCTACTAGCTGAATGTTAGCACATGGGGGAAATCATTCCTTGAGGTGACACCTCTTAGGATATTTTGTTTCATTCACAGGAAACCATACATACATACATACATATATATATATACATATATACATACATATATACATACACACACATATATACATACATACACCTATATATATACATACACACACACACACACACACACACACATATATATATATATATATATAGAAGGGGAGGGAGGAATTGGTCTTCAAATTCCCATCTGATAATTTTACAAATAATCATGGATGCTCAGTATCTACTCATGGGGGCAATCTGTCAAGAAGGGAATCTGGAAATATATGAACAATGATGATTCTGTTGGCTCATGAGCCCACTGCCTGTCCAGATGAGTGACCGTAGGGGTATCCAGGAGAGTGTGGGGATGACCTAAAATTAAAAAGTTCACTACATGGAAGTTCTTTTCATTAGGGAGCCTGAATTTAAACATTTTATAAAACTATGGATATTGTACCCAGGGCCCTAAGTCGCAGGGGATCTAGTAGAGGAGACAAATGTTGACTTCTTGTTAAACACTCAGGGAAACTAAGCAGTTTGTCCAGTCTACAAGAAAACATGCTGCTCTCGAGTTTTATGGGGCAATGAAAATTGGCAAAATTACCATTCTAAATACCCTCATAGAGGACTCTTCAAAAAGAGTCTAAATTTGCCAGAACAGATAAGGAGCCCAAACCCTGCCCCTTTACCTTTCTTGGCTTCCACGCCAGACCCCAGCGCTGCTGTGGTGGTTGGTCTGAGCTCAGAGCTGCTCTGTGGGGTCACATTTGCTTTGGCAGTGTTGGCTTTTCCTTTCTTGTCATTCTTAGAAGTATCACTGGGCACATCTGCTATGTCACTCTGGAGCAGAAATATTTATGTTAACCTAAACGAATGCCACCTTGCATTCAACTGTATTGCACTTTGTCTGTTTTACTGAATCCAGTTTGAACCATCAGCCTCTCCCCTACAACTCTCTTAATGGATCATTGCCTGGCAGGAGAAAGATTACATGGTTTTCTCAGGCTTGAGGCAAAGGATGAAGCCAAGGATAAAAGATGCCACTCTTTTACAGGCAGGGTATGGTAAAGGGAGCTTTAAAAATAAAGGAATAAACAAGTGTGCACAGAAATGGGGGAAGGTTAGATGCAAGACTGGTAAGCAACAAAGGCACATACATGTCAATTTCACTTATTCATGGACACGGGTTAGCTGGCATTCTAGTGTATCACAAAAGCAACCTGTATCTGAAACATTCCTAAAAGCATTATGGATTTCCATTTCATTTATTAAATATGTTTTCCACTTTACTGATTAAATATGCTACACTTTTATAAACCCTTGAAACTGTTGACTGGATAAATTCAATTTGAAAAACACCCTTCAAGTTTGCTATATGAATTTATTACTTTTGTCTTGCTCTTTTAATCACTGAGCACTGAACTTCCCCAACTTGGCTATCCCTAGTCAACCATTACTACTTACAGTTTCAATGCCCATGGCTCTCATTTGGTCTGCTCTCTTTTCCGTAATGGAAAGAAATTTCTTTGGATCTGATAAAGCATCTACAATATCTGAAAAAAAAAAAACCCCAAAAAGTCAAGGGGCTGTTGATTCTCTCTTTTACTGTACACACCCAAGAAAATTTAGGTAATGAACCATTCATAATCCTGGACCCCATTATGTCTTCTGTTAAGTACCTTCACCTAGGACATAAGACAGAATTAGGAAAGCATAGCTGGTTACAGAAAACAAAAAATAAGGGCAAGGATCAAAGGCCAGATGACTTTCTCCTATTTTCTCTTTGGTTTTTGCCCAAATAAAGATGACAGGGTGGCAGCGTGGGCCAAGTGAATTGCCTTGGGTTCTTGACTATTTACTTCTGAGCAGGTTGATTCATGTCCCCAGCTGAATTTCTTCATCTGAAAATTAGGGCTGATACCACCTACTCTGAAGTATTCAGATGAGTATTCAATGAGATGATAACTGTGAAAAGTACTTGGAACATAGTAGACACTGCTGGTATCTAAGTCTTATTTTTAGATAAGAAGGTTAATACATATTTAAAGCCAATTTTGATTCCATCAAAGTTAAAATGAAGTATTTCTCCAGCATCCTCTCAGCTACACCTTAAAAATGGCAAAATTTCATGTTTTACATAATGTCATTGAAGAGTTCAAGTACTTTTCAGCAGAATCTCATGTAATTTTGCATTATTTACCAATACTACAGAAGTAATATTTATTCTCATTACTTTAAAACATTACATAATTTACAATTTTCAAACACTCTCTGTATATCAATTTCCTCCAGTAAAATCACCCTAATTACAGTCTTAAGATAATTTTTCTCAGTTGAATCTTTTTCCTTTATAATAGGAATACATGTACGTGATAAACAAACATATAAAATGTAAAAATCTCCTCTTGCCAATCCTACCCTTCGTATATACTGTTAACCATTTCTTGTATCCTTATTTAAAAAGAAAAAATGTCAAATGGGTTCACAGTTTTATGCACCTATTTTTTATTTTAAACTTCACATATCTTGGAGATACTTCTTTATCAGTTAAATAGATCTACTATGTTACTTTTAAGGGCTGCTTAAGTATTCCATTTTCAGAATGGCTATTATTTCTTTAACAGTGTTCCTTATTGATAGACTGTTAGATTACTTCCAGTCCTTTGCTATTATAAAGAGTATTTCAGTGAGATCCTGGAATGTTCAAATCTCAGAGCAGACATTTTGCAGTGTCCATAACATAAGTGCCTAGAGGTTAGAATGATGTGTAAGGGTATTTATCCTCTTGGTAGTAGCATTGCCAAGTTGCCCTCAAAGAAGTTGCATCAATTTATTTTCTCCTACCAGGGGTATATGAGAAGGTCTGAATCTAGTTATCACTTAGGTCCCTAAGAACTCTTCGTCTCGTAATGGGGAATGTGACCAAACTAGCTCTTAAATCTTGCTTAGGAAAAATGACAGATAGTCATTTTTTGGAAGTTAAAGTTCTAAGAATATGTTTACCTACTTTAAGTCCAAATTATGAACATTTTCAGGCATGCACATAAGTAGAGAGGAAGGTAAAATAACCCCCCACATACCATATATATATTTCTTTCTCTCTTCTCTCTACTGACACATTTTGAGGCAAATTCCAGACATTATAACATTTCATTCTTAATTACTTCTCTATGCATCTCTAAAAAAGTGCATTTTCTTTCAGAACCAACCATGGCAGCACTGTACCCAACAAAGTTGGCAGTAATTCCTTACCATGAATATAATAAACGGCCTACCTTATTATTTCCCCTACTTACAATTTATTTGTTTGAATCAAGCTATAGGGCCCACACTAGGTCTCTGAAAACTCTCTTGAACTTACTTTAATCTAGACTAGTCCCTGCTACTATTTATTTTTCATAATGCATAGATTTGTTGAGGAGACAGATCAGGTATCCCATAAAATGCCCCACATTCTGAGTATCAGTGCTTCCTTGTCGTGTCATGAGGCCCGAATTTCCCTTTTTGTAGGAAGGCTCCAGAGGAGATACGGTGACTTCAAGTATGGGTCCCAAGCAGATAAAGCCTGACAGCCCCACTTGTCCTAGTGCTAAACTCACTGCGTTGGCTCAGGACCTCTAATCCATCTGTGTCTGACTCCCAGATACCTCCTCCTTGCACATGTCCACACTGTTACAGGCCAAGGTGAAACACACTGTGTGCGCTGAACCCCCCGCCCTCCAAGGAGAAGACCCACCTGGCGCCAGCCTCCCTGCACATGGATACATTTTGCCTTGGCTTCCCACTGGCGTATCTCAGTGGATGATCCACATGGCTGGCTTGTTAGGAAACAAGAACTCCCTTTTCTCTAGTGATATACAATTAGGTTGAGGGACTGGAGGTTATATAGGATATTTTTCAGTGATTACTGGTAGTCCTTTCAGTAGGAATAACAGATAACACTTAATCACTTCCAGCTGATTATAAAACCAAGAAAGCAAGACCTTAGCGTGTGAAATGACCCATAATCTTTCCAAACTAACCGTTTTTGCATATACTTGTGTCATTTTCCCCACGTGAACACATATTTTATATGGTTTATTTAAAATGATATAATCTCCCTTTTTCATTTATTACTAGGTTATACCTGTATAGTTTTAAAACTTACTTTTATTGAAGGAATAATGTTCCATTGAGTTTATGTGCCAAACTATTCTCTACTGTTAGATATTTTGATGGAATTTCAATTTTTTTTAATGAAAGATGACATTGCAAGGAATGTGTTAATACAGAAAGAGGTCATTTCTTTTTATCAGAGAATTTGTAGTTCAGATACATAAGATAGCAACTTACATACCCGATGAGCATTACTAACAAAATTTGTCCCTAGTAAGCTTTAAAATAGTTATTTAAGAATAATTAATGGAAGGAATGAGTACAATAGGAAGGGGCGCCTGGGTGGCTCAGTGGGTTAAGACTCTGCCTTCGGCTCAGGTCATGATCTCAGGGTCCTGGGATCGAGCCCCACATCGGGCTCCCTGCTCAGCAGGGAGCCTGCTTCCTCCTCTCTCTCTCTGAGTACTTGTAATTTCTCTGTCAAATAAATAAATAAAATCTTAAAAAAAAAGAGGGTATAGGAAGTTGAATACTGCCCTTCAAAATTCATGACTACTGGGGGACCTCAGGACATCAGCTTATTTATTAATAGGGTCTTTGCATATGTAATTAAAGACTGAGATTGCACCGGGTGAGGGTAGGCTCTATATCCAATAATTGCTGTCATTATAAGATGAGGAGAGGACACACAGAGACAAAGAGAAAAAGGCTAAGAGATGACAAAGTCAGAGAATGGAATAATACAGCTCTAGGCTAGGAACACTGAGGACTGCCAGGAACCACTAGCAGCTAGGAAGAGGCAAGGAAGGATTTCTCCAAGAACCACCAACTCTAGGATTTCAAACTTGTAGGCTTCAGAACTGTAGAGAATAAATGTCTGTTGTCTCAAGTCTCCCAGTGGCAAATTTGATTACCAATGGTAACTGAGAAAAAAGGTGTTGTTGTTTTTAAAGGAGATAGCAATTTATTGAATACACTGCAAGGGAGCAACAGACAGCAAAGGAGAGACTGCCACAAGGTGGTGGGGAGGGTCACAGTTAAAGGGCAGAGTGAAGAGGTATGGATATGTACAAATTTCGCCTTTTTTGGTAACTGTGTCTGGTTGTGAGTAGCCCATTGGTTAGTTAGGGCCTATGGCTATTTCGAGGTAGGTCACTTAATTAGTCTGTATCAGCTCTGGGCTCTTTTGCTTTGCTCAAGGCTCCACTGTTCAAGCCTGTTGCCTAAAAGTCTCAAAGGGCCTCTGTATTTCCACTTGACAGACAATGACAAATCTTTGGCATTTGGGTGGAGGTCTCATCTTCAGTAGCTTCTTCCTTTTTTATTTTTTTATTAAAGATTTTTATTTATTTGACAGAGAGAGATCACAAGTAGGCAGATAGGCAGGCAGAGAGAGGGGGAAGCAGCCCCCCCCCCCGGCCACCGAGGGAGAGCTCGATGCGGGGCTCGATCCCAGGACCCTGAGATCGTGACCTGAGCCCGAAGGCAGAGGCTTAACCCACTGAGACACCCAGGCGCCCCCAGTAGCTTCTTCCTGATGAATGAGCAGTGGAGAGATATCCCTACCTATGGGTTAACATTGGTCAGTTGGGAATTTATATGTAGGTATTACAAATGGTAGAGGCAACTGAATCCAAGGTAGGCAACATACACAAATTTCCCTAAGTAGAAAGGATCACCTGTCAGCCTGAAATTATGGCAGCAAAGAAATTTTCTATTCTTGGGTATATCTTTCAAATGAAGTAGGCTTTTTCACTGTTAACAAGGAGAACCCATCAGCCCCTGAAGACCTCTCGAGGACCTATCATGGTTTGATCAAAGAATACATCGAACCCCAAAGTATTCTTCCCATTCCCTGCAGCAATGTCTTGGTCCCAGCCTTGAGGGTTGATTCTGTGCAATTCTGACTGAGAACATAGGTGCTCTATTTTATAACATATAGTCACGAAACAATATGTAAACTAGGTCATATATTGTTTTGTATTATATGGACAAACTGGCTATGATGTTATCAGCCATCTGCTGGAGGATTATGTAGATAGAGCATAAATTATACACCCAAATAAGATGCCCCAGATTTATCCATTAGTTGGGTAAATATCATTACTTAAATCCATCTTCAATTACCAATATTAACAATTCTAGAAGCTATTGGAGAACTACATTCCCAGATCCAGAAACGTTGCCTTGTTACTCACTTTAAATGAGATACTTTTTTTCACAGTTACATGGGCTTTTGAAATTTTTTTTTTTGAAATGGAGTATATAACTCAACATAATAGTGTTTTTGATTAAATGGCAACAAAAACACACAAAGTATAAACAAGCCTTATTCAAACTGAATCACATGATGAAATGCCCCAAACAAAGCTTAGGTTAGCCAGTTACTTAAAACAAGCACTTCATTCCTGGCAATTTTGAATAATAAATCTGATATTCCTAAGACACAGGAATTTGCCATGTGGTGGCAGGTGCTCATTCTGCAGCCAGAGCAGTAGATCAGTGCAGAGGGCAGCAACTGGGATAATTCTACCAAAATTTTTCAGCTAAAGGGCTCAGGATGAAAGAGTCAAGGCCTGTCTTGGCCTCTTTTGGGTAATTTTTCTGTTGTAACTTGATTTCTCCTCTGACCAGAGCTATAGACACCTGACTTTTTTTTTTTTTAAGATTTTTTTTTATTTGACAGAGAGAGACACAGCGAAAGAGGGAACACCAGCAAGGGGAGTGGGAGAGGAAGAAGCAGGCTTTCCTGCAGAGCAGGGAGCCCAAAGCCAGGCTCCATCCCACGACCCTGGGATCATGACCTGAGCCAAAGGCAGACACTTAACGACTGAGCCACCCAGGCACCCCTAGACACCTGACTTTTAAAGAATGTTTTATACACACACACTTGAATTATACATGCACATATGATACATTTATATATAAATCTGCTGCCTATCAAGAAAGGAAACCGACTTTTAATAACATTTAGAATAAGGTATAACCAGAGAATGAGAAGCTGTCACTCCAATATCTCATACCTCGATGTGTCTGTAAAACTCCATTAGAAAATGTTATTTTTCTTTGCCTCAGCCTGGGGGTAAAAATAAATCTGGCATTTTCTTGGCCAAAGATTTGCATATTTTAGTAAACCTGTTATCTTTCTTTGGTGCCAATATGACATTTCAAGGGGATCCTCCCGTGTATCAGAGGAACCCTGTGGCTAGGCAGATCCCACGTGGTTCTGCATTCCACAGGACACCCCCTCTGTGGCAAGAGTTAAGTTTAGATGCTGGTCGACATCAACACGTGTGCTAGACATATCTAGGGACAGGCCACACTGACCTTCTAACAGGGTAGAGACCTGTACACACCAGCCTACAGAACCCACAGGGTGAGCTGAAACCTCCTGGATGCCTGGTGGTCTTGGCATAGGCTCTGGAACCTTCTTTTTAAAAAGGAATTAATCTGCCTTTCCTCATTTGCTTCTTTCTTCTGGACTTAACATAAGTTTTACTTATTTTTACTCAAAAAAATACCATCTATTTCTAGGTTAGTGCCATTTCAAAAGTCTGGTCACTCCTGGTGAAGACTTTCCATGTATATTCGTTTTTTTCTCCTCCTTCCCTCCTACCCAACCATCCTCATTTCCATAGAGTTGAAAGCATCAATTTAAGCAACCTCAAACTGAAAAGATAACAATTCCTCAGCACAGACTTGCTGGCTCTGTCATTTGTTTGTTTGCTTATTTGTTTAATGGTTGCTTTCCAAGGCATTTAACTTGGGTGTCTTGGTGATGAGCACCAACTGTGGCACCTAGACAGCTTGGCTCCATGTGCTCACTCCTGGCTCAGGTTCCCTCCTGTTCTCCACTCTACTGTTTCTATCTTACCAAGAGGTAAAGGCAGCAGACAAATTTACGTTCCCCTAATGGCTACAAAGTGATGTTAATAAGGATCAACAAATCCCATAACTATGATTTTAGATAAGGTCTTTTAGCTTCTACCAAATTATTAAGCCCTTCCCAAATTGCATTTCTAGAATGTAAAAAGATACATAAGGGGTGGTGGGTGCAAAGATCCTGTGGTCAAGTAAGACTGGGAAATGCTTATGTGTTCCCCTATTCTTGGGCTCCACAGTAGATCCCAAGGAATGCAATCAGGAACCTGTTTAAATTCACCTAGCCAGGCAACTCCAGGCTAGGGAAGTTAGGTCGCTATAATCCGTAGTTCCCCCTTCTGGGAGCTTTCCTTCTTGGAGTTCTTACCAACATTTTCTGTAGTTCAGAGGAAGCCATCAAAATGGATACCACTGCATTGCAAATCAATTTTTCAACAAATATTTGATAGAATAAAGTGTTTCAGCATCGACAAAGGAGAGGACAAGATAAATGGAAGGACTTTAAATTCTATCAGGAAATCCTGAGATCATAGCCCTGAAATGGCATCTTAATTAACGATGTTTCTCCTCTGGGGCTATGTCTTGTAAGGGACAGTCCACTCTCTTTGCAGAGGGTTTGGAAAGCAACCCTGGGAAGATGCTGGGCAGAAAGAACAAGAAACGCCCACCCCCAGCCCCCTGATATATCATTTGAATCCTAAGGCAGGTGGAAAAGGGAGCTGGTAAATAAACAAAGGGGCGCTTCATCTTTGCTCGCATAAAACAATCTAGGTGCAGAAGAGAAAACAAAACATCCAGCTACAGAAGCTGGGATGAGCACTGCTCTAGGAAGGGGTGAAAAGAGGCTTATGCAACCCATCTCCCAGGGACATTTCTATATAATGCCCTGTGCTTTGTATTGGAGAAGCAGGCATCCACTCTCTTATCTGTTCTCCTTACTACTCAGTGATAATAAAAGCTATACAAATGATCAAGCCCATCAAAAGCAACAGTGGGTGGGACAAAAGAAAGACTAATGCTCATTTAATTGCCAGCTGCTTGGAAGTACTTCCTGTTACCAGCAGCAGTGGCTTGCAGTGATAAAGCCTGGCAATGGGTAGGCACTTTTGTCCTCGCATTTGCACAGATAAGGCAGCAAAGACAACCCCAGTGCCCCGAGGCTCAGTGGACTTGACAAAGGAAAAGTCACCTGAGCACCCAACCTAGCTCTTTCCTTTTGTATAGGAGTGTGTGGTGGGGTAAACAAGAGGGCTATTTTACTTGATATTCCATAGAAAAATAATACTGGAGAAATGAATGTCTTTTTGATTCATTCCAGGTCATCCCTCTCTAAATGTCACCATTTGTTTTTCCACGTGGAAGTTGAGTTTCTGATAGGTAAGAGCTGTCATCTCTCTTCTTCAGCCCAAAGATATTTTACCACCACATGGCTTAGGAACGGAACCATCTGTGGAGAGAGCTCAAAAGGGCTAGCAGCCATCTTTGTTCTGTGTTTTCTTGTGTGTGTTGGGAGTTTTTATTCTACAGCAACGAGGAGAAATAATTGCACTAAAATTCCCTGTCTGTTTCCTGACAGGGCAAGGAAAGAAAACAGAGAATGGACAGGAGAGGAGCAGGGTCAGGATGGAAAATCCTGGATCTAGACCCATGTTGGGAGGGAACTGGGGCAGCCCAGAGTTCAAGGCTTCTGAAGATCACCATATGCAAGAAGGTAAGACTAGTTAGGGGCAATTGAAAGTCCATGAAGTTGCCAACATCAGGAGGGATTCCTCATCTTCTGGTGACCTGACAGCACAGAACCCCAATAAATAAGTGACCAAAACCTCTTGACAATGCCTGACATGCCTGAGCCCTCTCTAAAGAATTGTCTTAACTTGGAAAACCCTTTTAGGAACATTTTTCTTGTTTCTATAAAATGATGCCACCCACCTGACGTTACTGAGATTTAAAATACATTTTTTTTATTTTTNAAATTTTTTTTATTAAGGTTTTTTTTTTTTAATTTCTTTATTTTGACAGAGAGAGAGAGATCACAAGTAGGCAGAGAGAGAGGAGGAAGCAGGCTCCCNTATTTTTTTTATTAAGTTTTTTTTTTAATTTCTTTATTTTGACAGAGAGAGAGAGAGATCACAAGTAGGCAGAGAGAGAGGAGGAAGCAGGCTCCCTGCTGAGCAGAGAGCCCGATATGGGCCTCGATCCCAGGACCCTGAGATCATGACCCGAGCCGAAAGCAGAGGCTTTAACCCACTGAGCCACCCAGGCGCCCTAAAATACATTTAAAAATCATGTAGAACACTGAGTTGCTGGTGCTTAAAGAAAATCATGGTAAAATTACTAATGCATTAGGATTCTAAAACTTTGTAGTCAGCACGGAATTAAAAGATTTTTCTTCCGATGATGAATTGCTTGTAACAAAAGAGTTTACTGCAGCAAAGTAAAGGGCAAAGTTGGGGAAAAGAAAATAGAACCAACGGATTTTTCTTGAGCTTGTTACAAATAAATACAAATAAAAAAAATTAACGGAAGGATTGCTGTGGTCAGGTATTCTTCCTAAGCCGTGGGGCTCCAACCAGTGTCCTCGAGTACCTGCTCAGTGGCCTCCTGGCAGGCCAGGAAAAGTAGACAGTGTCTGAATCCCAACCATTATGTTTAGGAAAGTTTATCTAGACACGGCAATATATCTGACACCACTTTGGAAGTTACATGAGAGAGGGGTCTTAGGAGTAAAATGAAACTTGATTTAAACAATTACTTAAAAAAAGAGAAACAACCCAATTAAAAAACCCAAAAAAACAAAAACCCAAACCCCAAAAACCCCACAAAGGGTACTAGACAGTATTTTTCAGAAAAAGGAATACAAATGACCAAGAAACACATGAAATATACTCAATCTGACTTGTAATTCTAAATACACAAATTAAAATGAGATATCAAAAAAAAAAAAAAAAGAATTTTTTAGAGTCCAGAACTGGCCATGGTGAATGAGAAAAGGCAGTCTCATAGATAATGGGTGGAAGTACATACTGGTCCAACCAAAGGGCTGGATAAAGAGATAGTGGTATATACATATAAGGGAATAGTATATAACCTTCAAAAATAATTTAAAAGTCTCATGTACATTGGCAGGGGTGTTCTCGAAGATATATTACGTGAGGAAAGCAAAGCACAGAACAGGGTGTATTACATTATCTTTTGGGGTTTAATTAAAAAGAAAATATGTGTATGTGATACATACACATAAACATGTAGACTATACATTTATGCATATACATATTTATTACACATGTACAGATAGGTTTCATGTTTTATAACCTTATGATGTTTTAAGACATTCATGTCTTTCTTTTATTTAAAAATGTTATCGAGGGCACCTGGGTGGCTCAGTCGTTAAGCGCCTGCCTTCAGCTCAGGACATGATCCCAGGGTCCTGGGATCAAGCTCAGCATTGGGCTCCCTGCTCAGTGGGAAGCCTGCTTCTCACTCTCCCCCTGCTTGTGTTCCCTCTCTCAGTATGTCTCTGTCAAATAAATACATAAAATCTTTAAAAAGAAAAATGTTATCAATGGGGGCACCTGGGTGGCTCAGTCGGTTAAGTGTCTGCCTTCAACTCAGGTCATGATCCCAGGGTCCTGGGATCGAGTCCCACAATCAGTCTCCTTGTTTGGCAAGGAGCCTGCTTCTCTGTCTGCCTGCCACTCCCCCTTCTTATGCTATCTCTTTCTCTGACAAAGAAATAAAATGTTTTTAAAAAATGTTATCAACAACTATCTAAGTAGCAGGAAAATAGGTTGCTTTAAATTCATTTTTTTCTAAATTCAAATAAATAAATATATTTTTAAAACTCTCCTTTGTGCTATTCATATTACATATTACACTGCTATTATAGAAAAATAGGGCAAAATAAAAAAAAAATTAGAGTTTACATATGCTTACTTAAATGATCCAGAAATAATAAGTAGAGTCCTGCCATATGGGATAGTGTGTTCTCTGTGATGTTCCTGGAAGTTGTCCAATGCAGTGGGTCAGCTCCATTAACCCTCACCCCCATTCTCAAAGAGATAACTACTCTTAAACTTGGGTGTATATCCTACCAGAATTTTTTCTATCTATGTATATGTATAAACAGATAGTTAAGGATCTTTGTAAGTAACAATGGGATCATTTTGCAATTCACTTTTTCTCTTGGTAATAAGTAACTGTCATCTTTCTGTTCTGAACACTGAGATCCAAGTCATCATTTTTAATAGATACATGGTCTTCTACAGAATGGCCTTCCGTATTTTATCAGTCTCTACTGACGGACTTAGGTTGTTTCTGATCTTTTTTATACAAATAATGCTGCATGAAATTACAGCATGGATTTTAAAAAATTGCTTGCTTTTAGCTATCTGATTAAAAAAATACATAATTCCTTGGTTAAGTATTTGGTGAATTATAAAAGTTGAGATTTCATCTGCTTGGTCAGGCATAAGAGGTCTTACTTCTGTGATTAATCTAAACTTGTGAAGTGATTTTGGACAAACTGACCTACCCAAAAGCTAAGAAGATATAACTTATCAAATTATTTAGTGTCCTGAAAACGTGAGTATTTCCCTTAAGGTGCCAAAATTATTCAACAAGAAGAGCACTCTCCTCTTGCTAAATAATGCTAGTTTTCCAGGACACGTCATCAAACGTGGACCAGAACTTTTCAGTTTTAGCACCGTATATCCTGTGTTTCAGCTTCCTCAGAATATGTAAATAAGCCCAGCACTTTTCTTATCAAGGCCTTCAAGGCCTTGGCCGGGCTGCTTCCCTGTCTAGAAAGAACAGGGAAGAACTGCTCAGTGGCCTCCATGAAACAGCATCCTGGCAGGCCAGGAAAAGTAGACAGTATTTCAATCCCAACCATTACATTCAGAGAAGTTTATCTAGACACTGTGATGTATTTGAGACCACTTTGGAAGTTATATGAGAGACGGGTCTTAGGAGTTAAAATAAAATTTAAATAATTACTTAAAAAAAGAGAAAACACCCAATTAAAAAAAACCAAAAACCAAAACCCAAAATTTTTTTTACCTCTCTGTGTGATTCATCTTTCAAGGTCCCAATAGCCACTGAAGGACCCAGGACCCCTCAACCCCACTCTGATCACTTCTTAGGGGGTAGGAAGCCAGAGCTGGGCACTGATATAATAAATTACACTTATTTATGTAGATATACATGTATATATGTACAGGGTTGGAAAATTCTTGAGGATAAGTGTAGATGCTTTTTCAGCTTTGTATCTCTTACCCATAGAGTAGGTAGTAAATAATAATGACTACATGTTTTCCTTTGAGAAAAATAGTTTAAATGAATGTACTCAGAGATTGTTTTTACTGATTAAACTAGTAAATATTAACTAAAGTTATATCTCATAAACTGCTGATGGGTTATTTGTCAATCTGTACCTAAAGCTTTAAATATACATACAAATCTTGGGGCACCTTGGTGGCTCAGTCAGTTAAGCATCTGCCTTCAGATCAGATCATGGTCCCAGAGTCCTGGGATCGAGTCCTGCATTGGGCTCCTTGCTCAGTCGGGAGCCTGCTTCTCCCTCTGCCCTTCCCCCTGCTTGTGCTCTAAAAAATAAATAAAATTTTTTTAAAATATTTATTTATTTGACACAGAGAGAGATCACAAGTAGGCAGAGAGGCAGGCAGAGAGAGAGGAGGAAGCAGGCTCCCCAATGAACAGGGAGCCCAATGTGGGCCTCGATCCCAGGACCCTGAGATCATGACCTGAGCCGAAAGCAGAGGCTTTAACCCACTGAACCACCCAGGTGCCCCAAATAAATAAAATCTTAAAAAAGAAAGTGTGTGTGTCCCCCCACCCCCGGCCCCAACACACACACCTCTTTCCACTTTGAAGAATTCATCTTCAGGAAATGATCGTGAGTATTTCCAAAGCTTTACATTTAAGGTTCCTAAGCACAGTATTTTTTATAAGAAAAAAATGGAAATGACTTCATTGTTTATCAAAACTGAAGTATGGGTAATACATAAAATGGAATCCCATGCAGCTAATAAAAATATTTCATGACATGGAAAAATACTGTCTATTAAGTGGGAAAAAATTAACTCTCTGAAGTAATGAGTCCAAATGACTATGTGCAATAAGATCTACTTAACTGAAAGAGAAGAAACGAAATTGAAAGTAAAAAGACAAATATGGCAACAGAGCTCTCTCCGGGTGGTGGATTTATGGAAGACCCTTTATTCTTTGTGTTGGAAGAATCTCTTTCTGATACATATACTATCTATTTTGCCTTTTTTAAATTAAAGATTTGTTTATTTGAGAAAGCAAGCCTGTGCGTATGTGAGCAGGAGGAGCAGGGGGGAGGAAGAGGGAGGAGAAAGAATCTCAAGCAGACTCCAAGCTGAGTGTGAAGCCCAACTTGAGGGTCCATTTCACGACCCTGAAATCATGACCTGAGCCTAAACCAAGATTTGGATGCTTAACCAACTGAGTCATGCAGGTGCCCCTATTATGCCTTTTACAGAATAAAACCCAACAGACATATTTGTGGAATGAATAAACCCATATTATCTTTCTTTGGCCATATAAAAATTTGAAATCTGTTTCAACAATTTACTTTTTCCCCCCCTAGAAAATGCTGGCGTGCAAGTCTGAAGAGTTTCATTCTGAACTTTGTTCTCTGGAATCAACATAGACTATCAGTGTTCTAGGGAACAGGGACTCTATTATAGATTTTCTACTCTGCAAGCTTAGCACATAAATGTTCAGAACTGAATGTGGGAGATTACGCAGGTGAAATAAAGACAACACACTGTGTAAGTCAAGAGGCCATACAGAAAATCAGAAAGTGAGGAAAAGACGATTCTCATATTCTTATGTTGTTCTCCTCAGGTAAGTCCCTTAAGTAAATGCTCATGGTGCCTGCCCTCGGTTTCTTCACATGTAAAAGAAATGACTGAAAATTTTGAATAAACAGTCTCGGAATGTCAAACTGAGGTGAAGACATCAACTGTGGAATCCCACCCATGATAACATAGTATAGAAATTTCAAAGGCTTCTGATACAAAGTAAGTGACTACAGTGACACGGTAGGAAAAAAAATACTTGAGACTATTTTTAAAGAGATTAATCTGAATCAATATGTACACAAATGCAGATGCTGGGAAGGAGCTGCCCTATAAATACAGATTATTCCTTCAGCACAGACCTACAGGTGCCCACATCCCTTCTCTGCAACTTTTGGACTCTATGGAGAGTGCTTGACACAAAGTAGGAACTCAACAAATTATTTCTTTCCCTTTTCTATTCCACCTGCCCATTTCTCTGGAATGAATTAGAGAGTTCCCTCTGAAAAGTAACTGATGCAGAGGGAAAAACCTTTAAGTCTTTGGCCATATTTGTTTATACAACCATTTCTAAAATGTATTAGGGATTATGCACTGCCCACGTTCTAAGCTCAAGTATGTGGAACATGGCGTAATTCATCTGCTGATGCTCCTCAGGACATACTGTAGGTTTTTCCTGTCTCTTTTCTTATCCACTTAACCAGCCCCATGGCATCCCACCCAGCCTCTTTTCTGTCCTTTTATATCCACTACAGTATGTTCTGGCTTCTAATATAGGCTTTCTTTTTAAATGAAAAGCAGAGGAGGAGGAGGAGGAAGGAGTCTTTACTTTGGATTTGGTAACTGAAAAAATCCTTATGGTTCACGTCCCTTCTTTAAACTGCAGTCAGGTTGTTAAAGCTGAGGATTAAAGAATATTGGCCCTTCAGAGATGCATGCAATATTAAAAAAAAACCCCACAAAATAACCCTCAAATCCCCAAACAAGACTGTGATTTGTTCCAGCATACTACAGAAATTATATTTGTATCGAAAGCATATATATATGTGTGTGCATACATTTCTGAGCTTTGCTATGTCATGTACTGTAAGGAAAAGTACTTCACAACAATGCTATGAGGGAGGTAGTAGGAGCATCTTCACTTTACAGGCCAGGGAATGGGGGTTGGAGAGGTTGTCACTGTCCCAAGGTCACCCAGCCAGCAGTAGAGAGTTAGAATTTCCACTCTTGGTCAACTTGACGTAATCACTCTGTTTCCTCAGGGTTCAACAGACTGAGAGTACAGAGGATCTTTGTCTTCTTTTAATGTTCTTGGCTTAATTGATGGTCATAAAAAGTTAATATGTTTGGATATAAGCAAAATCCTATGATTTGGTAGAGGTTTTGATTTCTTCCATTGATCACTTTAGCAAATCCAAAGGTAGTCTTCTGTTCATAGATGACTGGGATTTTTTTGGGAAACTGAACTCTCTGGTGGATTTGGAAGAAAATCCAGAAAATCCATGTTGATACTTGAGTTCAATTTAAAATTTTTAGGGATAGCAAATGATATCTATGTTTCCATATTACTTACGTCCTTTCTCCCTTTGATGACAGTGTATGTAAATCCTTCACAAACATATTTGCTAAAATTGATAAAACCATAAAAATTTATAGTATTTTAAAATAAGAAAGAACCTTAAAGATAATCCAGTCTTGCCCTTTCATTTCTTCCTAGGAAACTTGAAGTTACTATCCATCCTTGATTTCTTTGAGGCTACGGGGGTTGGCAACACTGGCAGGAACAGACTTTTTTTTTTAGCCATTGGTGAAATATTTTACAAACCTATAATTTAGGACTTCTGTACTCAAATGTTCAACTTACCTCCAAATCCATCAGGCACATATGTTTTAAGAACAATATTGCAGAAAATTGTTGGCAGTGATAATGGTTTATTTCCCTCATTTCGAAGGGAAATGTGTCGATAGCCCGCTTGGAGGCCGTCCAGTGGAAGAATCCTCTGGCCTATCAGCCTGTTGTTGTCATCATACACTGCTATTCTCAAGACTGCCAGGTCAGGGAGGATTACCTGCAAACAAAGAATGGTACATTTCAGGGGTATTTTGGAAAGCAGCCCCAAGAGCTCTAACTCTAGGAATCTGAACCATACCCACGCTGTTCTTAAATGTGCCTTTATGGTAAAAAGAAGCCCATGATTGATTTGCCTTCCTAAAGTATACTGTCCAAGCTGCAGTATCCAAGCCATTGAGAAAGGAACTGAACAGGCAAATCATCTTTTTGAAAATGTTAGATGAAAGAGATGTGAAAGATTACCAGTCCACCCTTGTCATCTTTGTCCATTCCCATGCATACAATGGACAAAGAAAAGGAGACTCCAAGAGATCAAGTGATTTTCCTTGATCTCTGGGATTGGGACAGCTGGGTCTGGAATTGGGACCCCTGCCTTTGAATCCTGTGGTCTGACTCCTACCTGGGCTGCTTCGGATATTTAGCTTAGCCTGTTTTTAGGAATATGGAAAGTATCTTTGAAGAAATGCTCTGTGTATAAAGAACAATGTATACAGAAATTTGGATTCTCCCTTTTTCTTGCACTCCTCAGTTTCTGATCTATTTTGGGATATTAAATACAGTGAGATGGGGCAGCTAGAAACATTAACATGTATCCCAGACATCTACTCTTGCTATCTTCAAAAAAAAAAATAAAAGGACATAAAATTTGAGTTCAGCCGGCAGAATCCTAATTCAGATATAAAATAGCAACAGGACACAAGAAAAGCCAAAGTTTTAAATCAGGAATGACTTTTCATTGGCTAAGAACAACCAAGACATCTTGGCTAAATTGAGTACTATACCTAAGGCTAGACAATGGATTGGTGGCCTAGTTGTGTCTAGACTATAATTTAATCCAATTTCGTGAAGATGAAAAGGAGAAATCAAGTTAAAGTACATCCGGCTTCATTTAATCCATTGTTTCTCATGTGGGTAAAAGGGGGCTTACCTTGTGAGATTAGTGAAAAGAACAAAAATATTAAAAAAAAGAGAGAATAAAAAGTGAAAGCATTTGGTACCAATGAATAGCAATTTAACTTCCAAAGAACAGTGAAGGGTGCAGAACTGGCATCTTGTTTCTGGAGCCAGTAATCCTACACGTAAAAACCGTGTCTGATGTCTTCTCACTCATCAAAAACAATGAACGTCTGAAGTCAACTTTCTGAATTTCTAGAAATGTGCCTAGGTATTAGTCATGTTGCCACAGAACACTGGCCACAGCAACAACAGATCCAGCTATAACAAGTTATATAAAAAAAATTTAAAAAAAACCTGGGGGAAGAAAAAAGGCCCATGACAAGCTATGTATAAAATTTCTACCACACCCTGTAGGAGAGAAGGTCCCAGTGGGGGTTGCATGGAAATAATGGTGTTCACATAACAATGAATCTCACAATGGCTCATTTCCTTAGACTACTGATCTTTTGTAATCTGGTTTCTGAAAACCAGTTAGCCCACTCTGAAACTGCTAATCCTCATTTCTATTAAACTAAGAAGCCAAAGATCTGTGTTGGAGGACATACACATAGAGCAGAAACATCGGAAACCCTGTACCTAAAGAAGCAGCAAGAAGCTCTTCTGGTCAGGATAACAGAGCAAGTGAGAGAGAAAAACAGCTCTTCTTGGAGAGAGCACTACCGATGCACGGATTTTTCTATACATCTTACACCGACAAATGAGAAACAAAGGGAAAACCACAATTACAAGACTAAAAACGAAATCATAGAGTAAGACTGTGATTGGTCTGGGGACTAAGGAACAACAGTAGGAAAAACCCCCAAAACCCAAAATAGCACATGAAGCACAAACTGTGGGGGTGGTGACAGGTATCACACTTTTTAGAGGCATAGGACAATACCAACTGACCTATTTAAGGACATTTATTGGCCTTAGTTTTGGGTGCTCCATATTACCTGTCCCCTTGGCTAAAGAAGTACTGCAAGTTACCAGCCGCTGCCAGGGCAGAAAAGAACTCTCCAGTGTATATGATGTCCACCAGGGAGGACACATTCTAGGGAGGCTGCCCACCTGGAACTTGAGCATTGCCACACAGAAGGTGGGCTCCTTGGAGGGAGAAAGGAGAGCCAAAGGATAAGAACAGACAGAAGTAACAATCATATGGCATCTAGAACTTACCCATTGGAAGGAGAGAAGACATTTGGGATTGCGTAACTGCCCCTGTATCACGTAGTGTCTATGTAGTCTATGCACTAAAATGTGGACCCTAAGTTAGCACATGGGTCTGACATGTTGAAAGTGCCCTACCTTCCGAAACACAAATGATTCTTCATTGTAAACTGGATTGAGTCCGTTGTTCATCACCATGCGAGTTCGGAATTCCTTACGGATGGTGTCGGTGGGCAACCCATACATATCCACTTCTACGTATGTACCAATTTTCTTATCTGATAAAAACTGACCTGATATGACCTGCAGCAACACAGAAACAAGGTGAGAGAGAAGTCAAGTCTGTGTACTTATCAAGAGCAATGGGGGCACATAGGTGGCTCAGTGGGTTAGGCCTCAGCCTTCAGCTCTGGTCATGATCTCTGGTTCTTGGGATCGAGCCCCGCATCGGGCTCCCTGCTCAGCAGGGAGCCTGATTCCCCCTCTCTCTCTGCCTGCTTCTCTGCCTACTTGTGATCTGTCAAATAAATAAATAAAATCTTTAAAAAAAAAAAAGAGCAGCAAATAATCTGGAAGTAAGAAATCTTGTGTTCCTCTTTAGAAATTTTAATTACCTATGGAAATAATGTATTCATTCCTTACTAAATTATTGAGCAACTACTTTATGCAAAAAAAAAACTGCCCAAGACATAGGTTCTGACATTGATAACTATCTATAAAAAGAAGAAAGAAATGATGAATCCTATAATACAGAGAAATAACGAACACAGCAAGCTTAACTCCACCTAAATGCCCACATACAAAGTGATGGGTTCAAATACGTCCCAGGATCCCATCAGAGGTGTGAAATTCTGCCCTCCTATACTTTACTGAATTCTTTTATAAGTCTTTGAAAGAGACACAATGAAGAAAAAAGCAATGCTAAAATTTGCCTGTTGCCTGCTCTCCTTTACCAATATCGACAATGGTCAGTGGTATATATTTGCAAAGACCAGCATTAAATTCCATCTATTACAAAGTCATGGACAGACTATTTTTCATTTACTTTCTAAAGGACTATATAGCCATTTAGCAGGGTTTCTTTCTGTATTATTGAATAGATCATAATTTTCAAAGTTTTTCAAGGTAAAAGTTAACATACAATAAACCGTACATTTTAAAGTGTACATAAGGTCCGTTTTGACATATGTGCACATCTGTGAGACTGTCACAGCTTTTGCTTTTTTAGAATGTCATGTAGTTGGAACAATACCCTTTGCTTCTTTCACTTAGTAATATGCACGAAAGTTTCCTGATGTGTTTTCATGACTTGCTAACTCATATCTTACCAGCACTGAGTAATATCCCATGGTCTGGATGTGCCACATTTTATGTATCCAGTCACCTAAGGAAGGCTATCTTGGTTGTCCAATTTTTGGCAATTACGAATAAAGCTGCTACAAACATCTCTGTGTAGGTTTTTGTGAGGACACAAGTTTTCTATTCATTTGGGTAAATACCAAGGAGCACAATTGCTGGATTATAGGTTAAGGGCATGCTTCCAAAGTGGCTGCACCATTTTGCATTCCCACTAGCAATGAATTCAGAGTTCCTGCTGCTCCATATCCTCCAGTAGGTACTTTTTTGATCTGGTGTCTTCTGCTCAAAGTGGTTAATAGTTTTACTAGGGAACAAAATGTATCTCTTAAGAAGAAAGGAGGGAATCACAAAGTTGAGAGCAACACATGGTCTTATAACTTGACATTAAGTATTTCAATGTGGTTTCCTAAAGCTTTTCCAGGACCATCTGCATACATATTTTTACAGTTCTGTGACAAGAAGGGGGGTCCTTACCTGCACCGAGCAAGTGGCTGCAATAACCCCATCGACAGGGGTTTCAGAGAAGGGATCGAATGTTCGATCAGGCCGTCTCATGAAATCTGGTTTGAGGAGGTACCTGATGGGACAAAAGCAAAGAAGGAGTTTATTAGTTGTGTTTATAATGACTAAAACCCTCATGCTTCAGGACACTAAGTACTTCCTTTTCCCCAACTCTAATTTAGGAACTAGGCTTTTAGGCAGAAGATTCTAAGGAAAGCAAAGCAAAATATTGAAGCACATATTCCTTTCCTATGGATAATCCCGAAGAGAAGCAGGAAAGAAGGAATATCTTTAGAATCCAGGCTCAGGGACATCTAGAGCTTCCTGATTCTATCATATTCTCTTGAACGTGTTTATGCCATGGGCCTCTTTAGATATTTACTCTTACGTGCACAAAATAAAATACAAGGAATAACAATGAAAAACCAATTATATGAGCTCTAGTTATTAAAATATGGAGAGTACATGATATTCTACTTCATGGTGTTTTAATTACTGCATTGAATTATGAGATATGATGCTAAGTTGATACCTATAATTTTAAAGTAATTTTAAATTTAAAATATGCATAAAAATATTTTGTGAGATCTATAATAATAATAATGATATGAAAATATCTGCAATTTACATTGGTGTCAGAGTCACAGGTATTGTTAATATTATTGTGGATTGTTGTCTATGTTCACAGTCAAAAGAACCATGAAATTTTGAGTTAGAGGCAGGTGAACATAAAGATGTAATTATTTCCCTATTTCTAGTCAGTGCAATTAGGCAAGACAATAGAATAAAAGGTATCTAGATGGAAAGAAAGAAGTAAAACTCCTCTTCGCAGATGACACGATCTTGTATGTAGAATATACTTAAGGAATCTACCTAAGAACTCTATTAAAAAATGATCAGAAGGATGCCTGGGTGGCTCAGTTAGTTGTGTTCGACTACTGATTTTGGCTCAGGTCATGATCTCATGGGTCATGAGATTGAACCCACACTGGGCTCCATGCTCAGTAGAGAGTTTGTTTGAAGACTCTCCCCCCCCACCCAGCTCATGCTCCTTCTAAAATCCTTCTAAAATCTAAAGAATAAATCTTAAAAAAAAAAACAAACCATCAGTACTAATAAATGAATTCAGTAAGGCTGCAGGATACAAAATCAATACACAGAAATTCTAAATAAATACACAAAAATTCTAAATACCAGCAATTAACAATCCAAAAATAAAATAAAGAAGATTCCATTTACCATATCGCCAAACAGAATAAAACACTTAGGAATAAATTTAACAAAATAAGTGCATGTACTTTGAAAGCTATAACACACTGTTGAAAGATATTAAAGATCTAAGTAAATGGAAAGACATCTTGTGTTCATGGATCAGAAGACTTAATATGGTTAAGATGGCATTATTCACCAAATTGATGTACAGATTCAGTCCCTATCCAGATCCCAACTGGCTTCTTTAGAAATTGACAGGCTGATCCTAAAATTCAAGGACCAAGAATAGCCAAAACACCCTTGAATGAGAAAAACAAAGTTGAAGGTCTCATAATTCTCAATTTCAAAACTTTCTATAAAGCAACTGTAATCAAGGCAGTGTGGTATTGGCATAAGGATGCACATATAAATCAATGAGATAGAATGGGAGTCCAGAAATAAATTCATGAATCTATGCTCAGTTGTTTTTTGACAAGGATGCCAAGATTATTCAAAGAGGGAAAGAACGTTCTTTTAAATAAATGTTGCTAGGACAACTACAATGGCCACATGCAAAGGAAGAAAATTGGCCCCTTCCCTCACATCATATATAATCATTAACTCAAGATGGGCTAAAGACTTAAATGTAACAGCCAAAATGATACAATTTTTAGAAGAATGAGGATAAATCTTCATGACTTGGCAATGGGTCTTAGACATAACATCAAAAGCATAACCAACAAGAGGAAAAGAAAAGATAAAAGTGGCCTTATCACAAAAACCTTTGCACTTCAAAGGACATATCAAGATAGTGAAAAAACAAGTCACAGAATGGGAGAAAATATTTGCAAATCATATACTGATAAGAGGTTGGTGTCTACTATGATATATCAAAAATAACCCAGTTAGAAAGTGGACAAGTGATCTGAATACATATTTCTCCAAATAAGAGAAACAAATGGCCAATAAGGACATGAGAAGATGCTTGGTATCATAAGTTATCAGAGAAATGCAAATCAAAATCACAGTGAGATGTCACTACACACACATTAGGATGGCTATAGTAAAAAAAAGTCAGGTAACAGGAAGTATCATCAAGTACATAGAACAATTGGAACCCCCATACATGGTTGATGGGTTTGTGAAATGACACAGTGCACTTCCTCAAACAGTTAAACAGAGTTGCCATATGACGCAGCAATTCCACTCTTAGTATATACCCAAGAAAAATGAAAACATAGCTACACAAAAACTTGTCTGTGAACGTTAGAGCGGCATTATTCCTAATAACCAAAAGATGAAAACAATCCAGATGTCTATCAATAGATGAATGGATATATAATACGGGGCATACCCACACAATGGGAAATGACTCCATAGAAAGAAATGAAGTAATGATATGTGCTACAACATAAACCTTGAAAGCATAATGCTAAGTGAAAGAAGCCAATCACAAAAGACCACATGAATCCATGTCTATAAAATGCGCAGTCTATACAAATACAGAGAGTAGATGGTGGTTGCTTATGGCTGCGAATAGGGAGCAGCGGATACTGGGAAGTGATAGCTAAAGAGTATGAGTTTTCTTTGTGAGGTAAGGAAAATGTTCGGAAATTGACCCAACTCCACAATGTCTGTCCCTAATGTCCTTCGGCTTCAGACCTCATCAGACCTCAGCCAAATTCCATAACCACCGTGAACCTGCATCAGACAACTTCATCTAAGAAAAATTTTTTTGTTGTTACGAAGGACTATGACCACAGATAGAAAACTTCTATACTAACAAGAACAGCAGATGAGGGACAATAAAAGTACTTTCCCCAAAACTGTGGGTTTACTTTTAAGTGTATAAGAATCAAAATTAGAGGGATCAAGTCTTTCCTATTCTTTAGGAGCGTAACTTTTACTGATTTTAACTCTAGATGATGTCAAATTTATCATCTTTTAAAATTCAACCAGAAAGGATTCTGGGGCGTGACTTTTCTCCTTAAAGAAAAACTCCAAGTCCCATTTTTGTGGTTTTGACAAAGTTGTCATTTGTTGCTATCTTCTAAGTTTGAACAAAAAAAAAGTGTTAAAGAAAATAACCACACATTCAACTTAGATGTAATCGTAGGTAAAGAACCTCCAAGGGACAGCACTGATTTTTAAATCAAAGATACAGAGAGATTTCAGAATCATTCAAATATTAATGATGATTTTGAAATTTCACCTGTCTCCAAGAGAATGCAACCCTAAATATTAACTTAAAATCTTTCTAACTGCACAGAAGAGATGGTTTCCTATATTTACAGAGTTTTAGATTTGGGTCTTTTTTTTTTTTTGTGGCTAGTGTTAGCCACTGAAAATATGATGATACAGCAAAAGTTGAAGCCTTAGTGGGGAAAGTAGATGAGAAACTATAATATTATACACACAACTTCAAGCAAAGCCTACCAATGTAGGCAAAGTATCAGACATTAGCTCCGAGGGGACGTAACGGATGATGGTTCTGGCTGACACAAGAGGGGGAGCATCTGCATTCCAGTTGTGTGGAATGAGGGATTCTGTCTCCTGAGAACAGCACGGGCAGGGGCTCTCTGAAGATTCTGTACTCTCCACTCCCCGCAGCCATTTCTGAAGGGACCCTTCTCACCAAAAATACAAAATTGTGATGTTGATGATTTCCGGGTGCCAAAAACATTCTTCCATGTTCTGTCCTTCCATATCTGCTTAGAATAAAACTCATCTGTGAGAGAGTGAACCAATCCGAAATAATTAGTGCCAGGGGAAAAGGGCAAGAAACCAGAGTCCCATTCTCCAAGGCAGGCAGCCTTCAGTGTAATGTGTTGATATTCTATACTTAAAAAAAAATAAAAGCAAGCATGGAGAAGTTTGACAGGGCCAGGAGGTAAGCCCTGGCTTGACACTGAGCCAGCTTATCTGGAAGGAGTGTCTGCCCGATGCCTGTGAGGGCCTGTGGATGCAGTAGAGGCTCCCACTCACTGGTGGCCAGGCAGGTCCGGGGAGCCCTGGGCATCAGTGGGACCTGTGTCATTACCCAGGGCTCTGAACTTAGAAGACTTCTGTGCCTGGTTTAATGCTCTGCAGGCACTGTCTCGAAATGCTTAAAAAAGAAAGACAATTATCATATGATCTCTCTGATATGAGGAACTTGAGGGGCAGGGTGGGGGGTTGTGGGGGGTAAGGAGGGAAAAATAATGAAACGAGATGGGATGGGGAAGGAGACAAACCATAAGAGACTCCTAATCTCACAAAACAAACTGAGGGTTACTGGGGGGTGGGAGGGTAGGGATAGGGTGGATGGGTTATGGACATTGGGGAGGGTTTGTGCTTTGGTGAATGCTGTGAAAGATGTAAGCCTGATGATTCACAGACCTGTACCCCTTGGGCAAATAATAAAAATAAAATTAAAAAAAAAATTTGTGAACAAGGAGGCCTTCATTTTCATTTTGCACTGGGCCCTGCAAACTAACCATAGCTGGTCCTGCCTGGTGTTTTTTGGTACAGAAAATAAATTCATTCCAAGCACCCAGGTCTGTGTGGTGGACTTGGGCAGAGGCCAAAGCCAACAACCAGTGAAGGGGGCCAAGGACTTTCTGGGGCCTTTGTAGGGTCCTGGAAGGCAAGAGAGGAAGAAGGGCCTTCAGCCAGGTGGATGGACAGAAGCCACACAAATCAGAGGATGGGGTCATAAGGAAGGACAACCTATTTCATCACACCCAAGAGGGCGTCAATTGTTCAACACTCCACCCCCTTCTTTACCAGTAGGAAAGCAAAATGGCTGATTATAAGACTGTCATGGATTTCAAGACACATTCCACCCCGAGAAAGTTCTACAAAAAGTGTGCATCTTTGAATCATAAAACATCCTCCTATGTTGATATCAGCCATGCTAATTTCCTCTGAAATGATAGACTTGAGAAATTAACTTGCTCTATCTTGTTTCATTTGGAATTAGAGAAATGCCTCCTGTTTTTAGACTTACAAAAAGGAGTCTGTCATAAACTACCGCTCACTTTCCTACTGAAAATCACACTTACTGAGCCCAGTGGCACAGCCTCCCAAAAGGTCAGCTTGCAGAGCCGACAGGGGCTCCCAGGCAGGTTCCCAATGTTTTGCTAGCGTTGATGGATTCAGAGGGCGTCCACGTGCTTTGCAACGCTGCTGTTCTCTACACAACAGCCACCGTTGGCCACCCTAAGCCTAAAAGGCACAGAAGGCCTCTTTACAGACACGCAGCCCTCAGACACGCCAACAAGGAGTTTTTAACAAGTCCCTGGGGGTGGGCGGTGAATGACAAGGGCAATGTAGTGCAAGCCAGAGCGTCCTAGATACCCTCGCTCCACGGAAATGGACCTGCGTGGCCAGCCCTGTATCTACCAGCTATGATGGCTCCATCGTGGAGAGTGATGGGGCCGAGAAAGACGTAACTGAGGAAGACTTCTTCCTTCCCTCTTTCCTGTCGGTGAGGAACTCTGCCTCCAGGAGGGGAAAAGGGAAGGGTGGGGGATGGTGACACGCGACAGCACATGACTCTCAAGGCCTCTTCAGGGCCGGCTGCCCCACTGAACAATCCTATTTTTCTAGGCCCTCTGGTGGGAATTAGGTGTTCGGTCACATCACTCAAACACTTCAGCATGGAATCCAGGCTCCAGTAGCACCATGCTTGTCTGGGAATGTATTTTAAAATAAGCAGTGGTGCATAAAGGGAGACACTGATCATGTGAACCAGGGTGAAACAGAAAGTTTTGCAAAGGAACAGAGTGCATGCATCCAATTCCTGTTGGGACCTCGTGACTTGGAAATGGCCCCCCTCCCCATGGAAGTACCGGCCGTTGGACAGCTGAGGCAAAGAGGGCAAACTTTCGTGTCACTGGGGCCACTCGGAAGGTTCTGAGGGGGGAGCCCCACCAGGGCTGGTGTGTCTGGTATGAACTATGAGGGCTGGGTAGCAGCCTTGAGCTTTCAGCCCCACACCACCGCTGTCCCCTGCTGTCTCAGTTTGCCTCCATCAATTTACGTGCACCATCTCCTGGTGATGAGCACTGTGCATTAAATACAACAGAGCTGTAAAGAATTCTAAAATGTGGGGGCACCTGGGTGGCTCAGTCGGTTGAGCATGCCTTGGGCTCAGGACAGGATTGCGGAGTCCTGGGATCGAGTCCTGCATCGGGGGTTCCTGCTCAGTGCGGAGTCTGCTTCTCTCTCTGCGCCCCCCTCCCACTCATGTGCTCTCTAATAAAAAAAATACAATCTTTTTTTTTTTTCTTAAAGATTGTATTTATTTATTTGACAGAGAGAGACAAAGTGAGAGAGGGAACATAAGCAGGGGGAGTGAGAAAGGGACTGAGCAGGGGCCTGATGCGGGGCTTGATCCCAGGACCCTAGGATCATGACATGGGCCGAAGGCAGACACAACGACTGAGCCACCCAGGTGCCTCAATAAATAAAATCTTTAAAAAATGACTCTAAAAATGTGTATTTGGCAGTATTCTTTTGAATTACATAGCTTTTACTTCTTTCTGTAACTGACATATCGCATATTAGTTTACGGTATAGGATTTTAATTTCTTTCAAAGCACACAGCGGAGGAAATATAACGTATGTGCCAGCTATGCATGTGGTGAGTCACTCACGGGTGGAGATGCACAGGCAGAGAACCATCCGGCAGGAGGAAAAGGGGCGAGTGTGCACTCCGAACCCATGACTGCTGAAAAATGTTACCTTACTTGGCTGTTTTTAGTGATAAAAATGAGGTATTCAACCAGGGAGGCTAAGAGTTCCTGAAAGTAGTATTATGGATGGGATGACACTCCACTGGATTTTAGAGGCTTGGGGACAGACATATGGAGGGAAAAAAAAAAATGGCCGCCCTGTTTTTTTTCTCCACAGAATTTAACTTCACACTTTCATTTAACCTTTCTGTGTTCCACATTACGAAATTAGGAAATCAACATTTCCTATTTCACTCCTTGGTTCACAGATATTAAAGAACGCCAGTTAAGTAAACTAGAACAATATTCATAGCATTTTTTTTGATAACTGCTATTTACAAGACATGCAAAAGAATCAGGACAGGACAGTTTTCCTAGGTGTATTACATTTCAAATTGACACTCATAACTTCTTGACATACTGAATCAACTTCATTCCTCTATTTGTCTTAGGCAAAATATATATACTTATTATCTATGTTTCCAGTTAATGTCCAAATGAGCAGGGATCATTATTTGTTGTAGCTATAAAAAGCTCCACCCTTGAATTTAAAGCAAGGGAATTAAACTCAAGAGTGTGTATGATAAACTGCTTAACTTATGGTTAAATTCTGGGGGGGGGGGAGGGCGGGACAATTCTGCTTAGCAAACCGGGTAGATGAAGAATGTATATTTGCAAATATAATATATCTAGGGATTTCAATTGTTTCTATCCTATCCCTCAAACTCAGCTTAAATTGAGCAGCCCCTAATTAAAAATGACACAGTTTCATTACAGCTGTAGTATGAGGTTCGGAACATGGTGACAACAGTTTAAATCATATTACTCACCCGCATGATCCATTATACTCAAATTTTCCCTGATTCAATTGCATCGCTAAATCTGTCAAGAGACAAAAATAATTTAGCATCTCATCTCCCTGGACAAAGAAGACCACGATGGGTGATTTTAAACAATGGAAGTCAGATACCGATCCTAGCCTGAAAGGTCCTTTTTAACAGTATAAGCTGCGTCTGGGTCTGTTGAGAGCACACGACTCTCTTCCCTTTTGAAATCCTCTCGTGTTTAAGTCAAACACGAAATGTGTTTTCATAAAGATCGTGCTAGTATTGATTTAAAAATTGGATTCAACATATGAGTCAAATAAAAGATTGTTCAATTAGTATTAAGAGTATAGGTGTCCAACTGGGGAGAATGCAGCTTACGGTCACAGAGGAAGGATCGGCTGGGGACATTCCAGTAGGGTCACAGGAGTCCAAAC
The DNA here is from genome assembly GCA_002007465.1 of Ailurus styani. Taxonomy (NCBI): domain Eukaryota; kingdom Metazoa; phylum Chordata; class Mammalia; order Carnivora; family Ailuridae; genus Ailurus; species Ailurus styani. The sequence continues at coordinate 282,266 of LNAC01000516.1, forward strand.
TTGATTAAAAACAATAAAAAGTAAACTAGGTAGTATCATGGAAAAATCAGTGGCTTGTTCCTACTTTTAGACCTAGGGAGAATTCTTCCAGTAGTGTCTACACTGGCAGGGCATGGTTTAGGATTTTTCTCTCGCAAGTGGGTACAATCTTCCCTTTTCTCATTAGACAAAAACCAAAAAAACAAAAAAACCAAAAAAACAAGCTGGTAGACTTTTTTTTCCCCTTCTTCAACATGTTATGGTTGATCCTAATGTTACAGAATAAGACATAAGCTGACCTAGTGAATAAACTGGCTTAGGATCATTTACTTTATTTATTTATTTTTTTTACTTTATTTTTTCAGAGACCCAAGATTCATTGTTTATGCACCACACCCAGTGCTCCATGCAATACGTGCCCTCCTTAATACCCACCACCAGGCTCACCCATCTCCCCTTCCCCCTCCCCTCCATAACCCTCAGTTTGTTTCTCGGCATCCACAGTCTTTCATGGTTAGTCTCCCCCTCCGATTTACCCCAATTCACTTTTCCTTTCCTTTTGGTTTAGGATCATTTAATCCATATAATGGACTGACAACTAAAAATACAACTTGACCTCCCTCCTTTTTTAAAGTAAAATCAACAGTACCCTTTTATTTGGTTTCTGTTAGAAATACTATGGGCTTGTACTGGTATCTGGTTGTAGTTCAGTATAGCAAGGACTGATGGGGATGTTGTGCAGACATTTAACCCCAGCTTCAGGTCCCTGAGAAGGCACCACTCATGGAGTACTACCGACCCCACATTCATGGCAAAAGGATGGAAGTCAAAAGACCTTTCAGTCAGTCCAGAGAACAGGGATGGAAACTCTTAAAGCATGGTGGATGGACTAGAAAAGGAAAATGGCCCCCAAACCAGGAAACATGGGAGGCACCCCCTTATATAGCAAAGGATTGAACAAAAAAAGTATTCTGTTTTGCTTTGTTTTTCCAATATTAAGGACCAGGCTATGGAATTAACCACAGCACATGAATAGGTTTTGTGCCATATTTCTTACCTCTTTTAGGTAAACAACTAGAGACCAGGATTTTTCTACCTCTAATCTTAAAATTGTGATCCTCGGCTCTTAAGCAGACTTTAAAAACTTAAAAAAAATTGTTTATGCATTTAAAAAATTTACTCCTCTCCTTCCAGGAGGGGAAAAGATCATATATTGGAAGCCTGCCTCTGAGTACACTTTGGAGGACCAAGTTGGATTAGTATCTCTAAGAATATATAAATCCTTACACACTGTTTTAGTGGAGTCTATTCTAGAATATTCTGTACTTTTATGATGAGGTGCTGTGTTATTGATACCTGCTGAATGTGAACAGTGTGAAGGGTACTTTCTAAAGGAGAAATGAGTCATAGTTCCTGACAGAGATGCTCAGATTGTTCTCATTTAATTCTGTCTCTGGAAATGAAGATAAGTTTGATCCAAAAAGAAGAAAAATTAGAAATATTTTGGAAAATCGGACAATGTTTGGCAGATTAGTTGTGGTATTTATGAAAGGAAATTCAATTTAAATCAAAATATTTTGTGTTCCACCCTTTTCATGGCTCTATTTTTGGTTTTTCCTATCTCACCATTACATAAATCCAACATCACATCGTTTGCCATATGTCTCCTTCCTTAAAAAAAAAAAAAAATGCCCACGGCCAACGGATGGCCACGGTTGGCACCATCCTGTCAAAGCGTTCTCCTGGAATTTGAGGTCACTGGACATCAGTTCGTACCTGGGGTTTGATAGTTCAGCGAAACCATCTGGCAGCCAGCATTCCAGAAAATCTGAGGCATGTAATTACTGGAATCGACCCGGCCTCCCTTGGGGTAAATGCGGCTCATTTGCCGTTTGTTATAACTGTGTAACTCATTAAGGAGAATGGGGGGGATAAAAAGAGTATTCCAGAAGTAATAAATACACAACAAAGGCTAGACCAACAATGACAAACACGTAGCTAACAGAGAGAAAATTTCACATTTATGAGGGAGGCTGAGGAGAAAAGCCAGAGTTCACTGTGTAGACTATAAAAACAATTCACATTTGGGTGGATTTTCAGTTGCTGTGGTCTTTCACACATATTATTTTATTAGCTCTACAACCACAATTATCTATTCGCCATTTATCTGTTTCAGAGACTCCTGCCAAACTCAAAGGGCACCAGCCGTTCACTCCATTCACCACATAAGGATACTTCACAAATTCAATCGCATGTGTCTTCAAGTAGCCCAGGCCGACGGACTCATTAAAAGAAGACATGTTATAGTGAATATTGCGCTCTGTAAAGAAAAATAAAGATGCACTCAGCAAAGCTCTCATCCAACCTTATGGAAACACAAGCAGTAAATATAATTACATTCCAAATCACGAGGCTTTGGAGGCAGATGTCCCTATATTGTATCAGTAGTGCTTACTTTCATTAACGTCCTGTGGATAGAGACAGCTGACTTAAATAGTGATGGATTAAATCTGGAGTCATTAAACAAATTATGTATATATGTCCCACAAAGCCACCCCTAAGGTATGCCTCTTTGACGACTATGGTGGCTTCTCCAGCCCAAAAAATGATTATGAAAGTTTACGAATCCTGTACAAATTTTTGGAGGTGTGCTTTTGATCAAAAGGGTCTTAATAAAGATATACCCAATGCAAGAAGCAATACTAAGCTCGCCTAGTGCTTAGAAATCCACAGTATCTCAGAGCCACCCTGTGGACAATGCAGGGAACAACAAGGCAATTTCACTGCACGCCAGGGACATGAGGCTACATGCATAGTCTGTGACACAAAACAGGGTGAGGTAGATCAGGGCCTGTACCCAGAAAAGAAAAATAGTGACAAGTCAGATCACAGCTCATCAGCATAATAAAAGAGAAGCAGACAAAAAAAGGCAACAGAATTTAACCTTTGGTGTTACCTTCAGCCACATGGAAACCTTGGAACTTTACAGGCTGTGCGTAGTTGATCATTGTAGACAAATATGGATGGATATTAGTGGTAGCACCTACGTATTTATAAGACGCCATCCATGCCTGTTCGTCTTCCACAGTAACCAGGCCCTACAAGCACAATGAAAGGAATATGCACGTTCAGGACTTCGGTGGGACAGGAACTTGCTACAGATATCTTCACTAAAGATGATCTGCATGCACAAACTGAAAGGAAAAGACCTTTTCTTCCTCCATTTTGCTAAAGGGTAATTTTAAAAGTTACTTTCTAGGGGTGCCTGCCTGGTTCAGTCAGTAGGGTCATAAGTTTGAGCCACACGTTGGGCATGGCGCCTAAGAAAAAAAAAATTCATGTGTATCATAGCCCCTAATAATATAAAAGGAGATAACAGAATATAGGGCTTCTCTCAGATTTTTTTTAAGATTGCCAGAGGACTTTAAAGTAGTCAAAAATGTACACTGAGGTTCACAGCAATCTATGGAAATATATAGCAAGTAATATCATTTATAATCTCATAAATTGTGGCACAAAATGGAAAAACAACTTCAGTGTGTATCAGAATCCCCTGGAGGGCGTACATTCCTGGACCTCATCCTCAGAGTTTCCAGTGAAGTAAGTCTGGGGGGAGGCCCAAGTATTTCCTTTTTGTCTAGCTTCTAAGTGCTAATGATGTGGCTGGTCTGGGGACCATACTTTGCTTAACACCAGTCTAGAATTTAAGCCACATACATAAATAGTTTATGGTACTTTTTAAAAAAGCTTATTCTGAAAATAATCTGATAACCCACTACAGAGGATATGTCAAAATTGCATTATTTTACAGAGGCAAGTTATTTTGGTTTATTTCTTGGTAAATCAGAACAAAATAAACAACAAAAACAATACCTTCAAAACTGATCCACATTTTGTTGAGAGCTAGCTTTGAAAACCTGATGAAGACTCACTTCATCGGAAAACTTGGAGGATGAGGTCCAAGAATTGATGTTTTAACAAGCCCTCCAGGGGATTCTGATACAGACAGAAGTTGTTTTTCCACTTTGGGCCACAATTTCCTGCATCGACTGATACAGGTGGATGAACTATTTACTTAGTCCATTCCTATGAACTAGTCATAGGAATGGACTAGTGAAAAAAGTGGTCAGACTGTCTAATCTGAAGATTAAACAATCTGAGCATTCTAAATCCTCAAACTGACTTCACCAATAAAAACCTGAGATAAACAATCAAATAATGTAACTTGTTTTTATTTTTAGTCATTTCTTTATATGTCCCATCCATCCAAACAAGGGCAGAGGCCAAGTGACTCCTTTCTTGGGTATTTAATAATGGTAAGCAACACCAGTCACTGGGCTGAATTCCTGCACGCGCAACTTCATTACTGCTAGGAATCACGTGGAGTAAGGATTCGAGTCCCACCCATTGACCATGTGAGAAGACTGGGGTCTTGAGGATGAAAGCAATTCAGTCACAGCTACTTAGCTAATACACAGCAGTGACCAAATGCCAACCTCTGCTTTGTCGACCTCAATACCTTCTGAAATTCTAGAGAAGTTCATGAACATCATGGGAGGGATTGAGATCGGACTTATCCAAACTTACTCTTTAGACAGTAAGAAGACAGGGTCTCACAGACAGCCAGACATGATGTTCTTCAACTCTGAAGTATGGGAATCAAATTACAAGGCAAATCTCTGTCTGCAACTACCACCAGTCTCACTACCGTAATAAACCATTCACATCGACTCAGTGAAACCACTGTGATATCATGGAGAACGTCGAGAGGACAAAAGAAATTAAAACTGTAACTTGATTTATAATAAAGTCCCTATCTAAGAACACCAAATAAAAGTCCTAGAATGCATGCAGTGTGAAATTAATGATCTTTTAAAATGCCAGTGTAGTTGAAAACAAGATCACCTTTCTAGTACGTTGGAACATCTGATAACCTATTAGGTCATTTTTATTTTCAAATTCAATGTCTTGATGATTATGCACTCTTATTATAGGAATGAAATCTCTAATCTCTAATGCCAACTAAGTATCTGACTGCACTAAACACTTATTTTTAGGAAAACCATCTTATTCACCTGCCTTAGTTTTGTGATTTTTATCAGGATTTAATCATTTCACCACTGTGAATAATTCTTTCTTTTGAAGACTCTTGTAATTAGATGCATTAAGCATGTGAATATGATAAACAGTAAGCCTGACATTCCATGGGGTGAGGTGGGAGGTGAAGACAGGGTTAACAACGTTTAGTACAAACTCTTCAATATTAGAGGGGCACACAGGGTATTTCGTAATGAAAAACTGCACAAGCAAATTATTTTCTTACCTTTTTGTTGATTTCATGCTCAAGGTCATCTGAAGCCTAAATTAGAGAAAGACAATAATTTGTTTACTTCTCTAAAGGGCAAAATTCCAAATTTACTAGCCATACATATGTAAATATTTAAATAAATATATGTAAGCTTGTGATTTTATGTATTTGTGAAGGTGGAAAATTACTGATGACACAAAGCCATCGGCAAAATAAGTACTGGAAAGAGACAGATATATGTTTCGGAATATATACAGGTATCAAATCATCACCTATACACCTTCCATTTACACAAGGCTATGTGTCAATTAGATTTCAATAAAGCTGGAGAAGGAAAAAAAACCCACCTCCCTTCTTGTCCTCCGCCTGTTCTCTTGCTTCCTCAATCTCATCGATTTCCCTCTTCCCTCTCAGGCCATACTTTGCTCTTCTTTTCTGGCCCGCCTTCCCTGCCTCTTCCCATGGATCATCTCACTTATTTCCACGGCTTTAAATCCTATCTCTTAAACTTCCAGTTTCGATCTCTAGCCCCACCTCTCTTCTAGTTCTAGATACAGGTGATGACGATGCTCACAACAATGGTGAAGATGAAAACGATAATAGAGCAGCAATAACAAATGCCTTAGGGGGAATGACCACGTGCTAGGCACCCCCGGAAGCTCTTTACATATTCTAGACCCATCGACTCTTCACAGTGGACCAGAGAGATGGGTGCTATCTTCATTTTGCTGTGGAGAAAACCCAGGCATGGGGAGCTTCAGTCACTTACCTGAGGTTACACAGGTAGGAACTGAAATCCGCGTTATGGGTCAAGGCTATGGGTGCCTTGGTGGTACTGCCCCTGCAGTATCTCACAGGCCTTAAAGACCGGGTCCCACTTGAGACACCGAGCTCTTCCTCTTCCATTCTTCCCACTGCCCACCCAGCTCCTCAGACTCAGACCCAGAGAATCATCTCGTTTCCTCTCTCCCCTCACTTGCTCACATTCAGTCCCTCAGCAAGTTGGATCGTTTTGGTTTCCTCAGTCGACCTTGAACCCACTCAGTCCTGTTTCTACTGTCGGGTTTAAGCCTCAGGGGCAACAGCCTGGCCTAACCACTTTCCCTGCGTCCTCTGTTGTTCCCTTCTAACCAGCCTCCATATGGTAAACACAGTGGTTTTTTAAAAACTCCTATCAGGCTGCATTGCTCCCTTCTTTAAACATTTTCAGAGGCTTCAGATTCCGCTCAAATTAACATTTGAGTTTCTCATAGTAGCTTCCAAATCCCGCATCACCTAGTTCTTACCTGCCTGTATGATCTCATCTTGTTTCCTCTGCCCCTCACTCAGCCCAATCCGTTCAGTGTCTCTGTTGCTGTTGGCCCATAACTGGGGCCCTTCCTCTCCTTCTGTGCATGGCTGGTTCCTCTTCTTTACCTTTGGGGCTCTGGTTTCCTTATTCCCTCAACCTCGTGATTCTTCATGTTAGCCCTCATTTTGGGTTTCATAATAGCCCTTATCATAAATTGTAATTACATAATCGATGGTTTGTCGTTTCCTATTCCCTTCCAATAAACTCTCATCACGCTCTAAGCTCCAGGAGAGCAGAAACTCAGCCTATTTGGCCTTTTGGGGTTGTGATGGCCTAGACAATGCCTGGCACATAGCTGGTACATGACAGCCATTTTTCTTGGCTGAACAGTTGGATGGATGGAAACACTTTCCTGTTTATTCTACATTAGGAGGGAGAGGAGATATCTAACTGGTAGGACTGGTTTTCTAACAAGGGCTTGCTTGGGATAATCGGGTAGGTCATTTTCCCAATGACTTCAACAGACTGTTGTTGTCTTCCTATTCACCTATAATAATGCAATAAATGATATTATTTAAAGGATGCTGGACAAATAGGTGGTGGTCAACCCAGAGCATGGCTCATGAGCAATTCAAATATCCTTTCTAACTTATTGCACACAGCTTGCACCAAGATATCGATTCTGGTCCCCCAACATAGAAGGGGAATTATAGGCTACTTTATTTTCTTGTGGTTGTCACATTTTTAAAATTTCATGACTATTAGCTACTACCTTTTCTTGGCAGTCTTGAAAAAAAAGGGGGGGGATATCAAGACTCTGACCTTCTTGACACTATTTGCAACGGCCTCCTTGTGACCCAAGTCATCAGCAGAAAGTTCGTTTCCAAATTTGTATTCAGGGTGAGCTTCCTCCTCTTGGTCAGCTGTGTGCAAGACAAAAGAAAAATCCATGAAGCCAAATTACAGCCCATCAGTCAGATCTTCAGGATCTCGGGTGGAGCGTTAACTCCTTCAGAGGGGGAAGGAAGCTAAATGAAGATGGGAACATTTAAATAGGCAATTTTTTTCAAGTACAACTCTCATTAGCTCTCAAGGCCAAGAAGCACATCTTGTTAGCTGTTATTTCTTGTGTCTAGCATGACGTTGCACATGCGTGTTGCTTAATGGATTTTTCTTAAGAGAGTGTGTGATTTCCATCCCAGTACACTAACTGTAAAAATTAAAGCCTCAAGCACTCAGGGATAGCTGAGACTTACGCAGGGTGTTCTGATCTTCCTTAGGACTCAGGGAAAACACAAGGAAGATACGAGAAGAGGAAAATACACTTGATAATTTATTTTTATTTTTATTTTTTTAAAGATTTTATTTATTCATTTGACACAGAGAGAGAGAGAGATCACAAGTAGGCAGAGAGAGAGGAGAGAGGAGGAAGCAGGCTCCCCGCCGAGCAGAGCCCGAAGTGGGCCTCGATCCCAGGACCCTGGGATCATGACCTGAGCCGAAGGCAGCGGCTTTAACCCACTGAGCCACCCAGGCACCCTACACTTGTTAATTTTAAAAAAGCGACTACATGTTTATGTGAATGTTACGGGCATAGTGACTTGTAGCTGAAAGTGGTGTGACATAAAAGAGAAAGAGCTTGGAAAGACTGGACTGCACCTATAAACCACCTGTTAACCCTGGCTTGGGTTTCAGAGACTCTAGAATCATTCCTAGGGCTCACGCTAATTGAGAGGCTGGTAGTGGGTGCTAAATAAAGCTGATGCCCCAGGAGCATCACCCAGGCTGTGAAAGGAGGTGCAGAAGCACCAGTCCAGTCCAGAAAATGAGAAGAACTCTGGTATCTTCTCGAGGCTGGTATCCTCCCAAGGCTGTGGTGGAAAAAAGAATCACCCACTGAAAATAACACATGTTGGTGTGAGATCTGGATTCCTATGATCTCTCATTCTGCAAAAAGCTCCCAGGTTAGGAATTTGCCTAGAAATGTGTCAGGATCAAGAGAAACCCATAGGCCTCAGGAAAAGGCCAACATAAGTCCACAGTGTCACAACACAGGGCTTGAAGGACACTTACTGGAAAAAACAGCGAGTACGGACTCCTGAGATCGGGAAGCAGACCAGTAAGAATTGGAGATTTTTTTTAAGCATGCTTAAAATGTGCAAAGAACTCAAGAACAAGAATCAATGAAAAACTATTTCATCAATTCTAAGATGCATTTTTTTTCACATAATAATATTTCAGATGTTGTAACATGTTCTTTTAACTGATGTTATTTTACAATTACTTGGAAGCAGCTTTCTTTCCTAGTCATTATAATATAGTGTTGTCTTTCAGCTGATGGTGTCTTAGATCTGGAATTTCTTGAGGTTTTTGCAAAGTGTTATTCCAGACATGGAAAAAAAGTGAGGCAAGACAGACAGACACCCTCCTGTTTTGAAACTGGTATTCTGATGGGCGGATGAATGGAGGTGGATGAGTACAGAGAGGGGGAAAAAGTAGCTCATATAGGCCCTCAGCAGGAAAAAAAGGATTTAAGGGGCTGGAGTAGGTCTTTAAAAAATCTACTCCAGTGTGTCCACTTTATAGATGAGGAAATAGATTCAGAGATATGATTTACAAATCCAAGGTCACAGAGTAAGATATGGACCTAGATTTCACTGGGTTCTTAGCACAATGCTCTTACCACAACACTGAGTTTCCAGACCTACAGTCTATAACCAAGATTTTGAAACTTCCCACCATTACTAGTAAATTTCCAGTTCATGTATCTTTTAGTCTAACCTGGCCAGCCAGATATAAACTACTTGAAGTCAAGGAATGTGCCCCATAGAAGTGGTAGACTTTTCAAAAGTTGTATGAAAAGGGGTGCCTGGTGGCTCAGTCGGTTAAGCATCTGGCTCTTGGTTGGACTCAGGTCCTGATCTCGGGATCCTGAGATCAAGCCCTGCATTGGGGTCCACACTCGGCATGGAGTCTGCTTGTCCCTCTCCCTCTGCTCCCCCACCTCTCTCTCGCTGTCTCTCTCTCAAGTGTGCACTCCCCCTCAAATAAATAATCTTTTAAAAAGAAGAGTTGTATGAATGAATGTTGCCCTCCCTTGATTGTGCAAAGATGCAGAGACACACCCACAACCACAAACAGTTTTGTCATTTCCCACTGCTTGTCACACAGTCCTGGAAGCCACATGTCCTTCTGAATCTAAATCCTGCCTCATGAATGGGCACATGCTTTCATTGACTAAGGGCCTTTTCTATTTTCCACAGCCTCCAGGCAGGTCTACCCTTTCGAGCTATGCTTGGTTTCCTCCTGCCTACTGTGTTGAAGTATTTAAATTAGAGACTCTAGTCATTCATGCATAGTAGGATCATACTGAGACAATGGGGTAATTATAGTCAAATGGTTGACCAGAATTAACCCAGGCATCACTGAGGGAACCTGAGAATATGTAACTGGTAGAGCAGAAACCTGTTCAGAAATTCAAGTGGATGATTTTGTCCTCTCAGCTGATTTTCTACACGTATGCTCTCCCACATGATTATTTCTGTTCACACTGAACAACATGGGAGCTGCCAGAGCCAAATATTTTGTAGGAATAATGAGCACATGCATAAAAGGTGGGAAGTATTCTTAAGGATAATAAGTGGAATCACACTGACCCTTAACTTTGATTAGTGTGGGTTCAAGAAATTTCACATCTTTGACTTCCTTCAGCTACATTTTCTCTAAAAATTTTTTAAACAACATTTTTGCATATTTGTGTTCTCTTCGTATTCCTGTATATTAGAAGGGCAATGCTGTCAAGCACAAAGTGTCTTAAACCTGGAGTCAGGCAATTCTGGGATTGAATCTTAGTGCCATTGTTCACCAGCTGTGGGGTCATGTGCAGACTATGTCTACCTCTCTGAGCTTCCACTTCCTTATCTTAAAGATGGGTGTAATGATACCTATTTCACTGGGCCATATGAAGATTAGATTAGGTGGTAATGTAAATCACTTCATTTGGTTAGTACAACAACGGTGCTTGCTATTCCTATTATTTTCCTAGTTAATTTAGTCCAGTATTCTGCAGTTTGTCTTTACTGGATTGGAGGATCTAGTAATGTCTAAAATGTTTTCGTGTTTTCGCCTACCATCTATAAAGCTTAAACTAAGTTAAGGAACTGACTTTACATAATATCCATCTTTTCAAATTTAGAAGTATTTTATTGACCTTTCCAAGTAATACTCCTTTCAGGATTTTATTCTTAAAATATGTTTAGGTTTATTATTTCCAAAAAAAAAAAAAAAAAGAAAGAAAGTGAAATAATAGGGCATCCTGGTCGACAGCATTTTCCAAAGACAGCTCCAAGAACATCTGCTCTCCTACATGCTCTTCCAGAATGTGATCTTGCCATTCACCCACCCCCTCGAACCTGGGCGGGCCTTAATTTTGCTTTGATGAATGAAATATACTGTGAAAGATATAAGCCTGATGATTCACAGGCCTGTACCCCTTGGGCAAATAATAAAAATAAAATTAAAAAAAAAATTAAAAAAAAAAAAAAGAAATATACAGGCAATGATGATGGCCAGTTCTGGGCATAGTTCTCAATTTAGTTTAGCAGCTTCCGCATTCTGCCTCTTGGAACACTGCTTCTCGGGGTGCGCCATCTAGAAACTTGGCCACCATGCTGTGAGCAGCCCAAACCCCATGGAGAGGACACAGGGAGGACCTCTGGTCCTCAGACCCTGCTGAGCTCCCCACAACAACTGCTAACCACAGGAGTGGGCCATCTGGGTCATCTGGCCTGACTGAACCTTCAGATGACTGCAGCTCTGGATGTCATCTGTCCGCAAATGCACGAGAAACACCAGTGTGAACCCAGATGCCTCCACAGAACCATGGGAGAAAAAGTGTTATTTTAAGCAGCTAGGTTTTGGGGTAGTTTGTTACATAGTAATAGATAATTTTAACAGTTACCAATTAAATAATTCCAGGTATCTTTGCTCTCCTAGACACTACCTGCCACATACAACATATTAAAGTAATTCAGTATGTCTATTCTCTGGGAGTGGAGTTGAACCCCTGGTTTGGACATGCAATACACACCTTCATGGTGAAGTCTGTTCCATAGTGAGCCATCTTTATTAAGCCGCCTTTATTACTGAGATTAGTTAATTCTCACAACTTTCAGGTTTTCACCTATAGTATCAAACTTTCCTAAAATCCACTCATATATTTCAGATTTTCATACAATAAGTAGAGTTTCTGCAAATGTTTCTACATTATTTAGCTCCAAACCACTACATAAATCCAAGGCACTGTCCAAACAGTAGACACACAATTTTGCTAATCAATTTTCATACCCCATAATGGAGAAATAATTTTCTAAAACATCCTAGACCTTTCAAGACCCATTTAAAGCCAAATATTATGGCTGTGGCTATATGGCCCAAGTAAAGTAGAGGCTAGTAGCAAATATTCTGATATTTTAAGCAAGGCTACCTTTGCTAAAATTACCCACCTATTTCGATAATTCTGGTGAGCTGGTTATTTGAAAGAATTTTAACTGGAAAATTTTAATACTGGCTTTGAATTTCTAGTTCATTTCGTGTGTGCACACAAACCCAGCATTGACCTGAGGGTCCCTACTCATGTTCCTTTCCTTGTAACTTGCCTTACTACTATCACCATTAACAACACTGAAGTTCATGTTTTTGTTTATAGGAAAGGATTACAAAATGTTGTTTTTATTCCAACCCCCTGCCTTGTACAGCAAGGATTATCTGGCTGTGAATTTCTGCTGAGCAGCTGATTGCACGACAGGAAGGGAGATGACTAAGCCACAAAAATCTAGCGCCCAGGTAAACTGGAACATTTGGAAAAATACCAAAAAATGCCAAAAAAATAAAGTTTGGTGCATGAGTACACACTTGACTAATAAGAATTAAGCCATCACATTATATAGAAGGGTCCATGGAGACAAACTCATGTTTTTCTTATTTTAAAAAGTATTTTTGTGGGGTGTCTGACTGGCTCAGTTGAAGAGCATATCACCCTTGTTCTCGGGGTTGTGAGTTCAAGGCCCACGTTGGGTATAGAGAGTACTTAAAAATAAATAAACTCTTTTTAAAAAGTATTTTTGTGACACATAAGTTAAAAGAAAACCAACTCACCACTTTCTATTTCCTCTTCATTATCATCCTCTAGGATGCTAACCGGGGCGGCAGATTCTCCAGCTTCCATCATGCTTTTCAAAGCCTCGAGCTGTTCTGTTATTCAGAACAAACAGAAAGGAGATGGTAACAGATGTTAGACATGAAAAGCCCAAATCCTAAGATCAACACCGAGAAGTGAATTTATCGTCTAAGCCCCTCGTGGCCACGTTCCTAAGGCCACCATCTCACTCAGACCTGCTGGCCAGACTTCTCATGGGATGTGCAACCTTCATCAACACTTGATGAAGGACTACAGGACATCGGCGAAATGCCCCAAGTTCTGGTCCTAAGTTTGAGAGGAAGCCTCAGTCACTGAAACGGATTTAAGGCTTGGTGCCAAAGGCCCACGGTTTGGAAAACAATGATGTTGAAGTGATGGAAAAGAGATAGGCACACTGGAAATTGACACAACTCCAGGAAAAAGTATCTGTGACTTACAGACCCAAGATTATTATCCTCACACATAAAAAGCTCTTATATGTCAGTAAGATGAACAAAATAATTTTGAAAATGGAAAAACATGTAGAGGCACGTTATAAATAATGATACATCAATAAATGATTTACTAAAAACAATAACTATCAAAAAACTAGAGTCTTGTTCTCCTTCGACCAGTCAGACACACATGCACAGAAGGTGGCCAAGAGCCAGCAGTAAGAACATTACTGGGAAACAGCCATTCTCGTGTATTTTGGGGACAGTGTAAATTGGTACAATTTTTCTGAAAGATGCGTAACAAGATGCATCATAATATAAAATGTGTACATGCTTTGGCCAACCAACTCGAATTGCACCAACTGATTTCAAGGAGAAGCTGCGCAAATGGACAAAATGAACATTGACCTAGGTTTATCACTGTTGTTTTTACAGTAAGGAAAATCCATCAATTTGGGGCTGGTTAAATGGTAGCATATCCCACACAGCAAATTCTGCAGAGTGTTTCATACACCAGAAGTAAAGTTAGTATGTAGTAACTTTAATAGGAATGTAAGTATACTCAATTGGTTGAATTAAAGATAACAAAAAATCAGCATATTTAACATGATCCCAGTTTTATCAAAAATGTCTAAACATGTACCTATAATACACATATCTCTGTAAAATACATAACTCAGTGCTATTTTATTATGTTCTTATATTTTTCTTTGTTGTTTTCATTTTCCTATGGTATTACTTTTGTAATAATTACTATAATTTGAAACTTAGATACAGTATATGTATATACACATATATGTGTATGCACACACACACAATGGAATACTACTCAGCCAACAAAAATGAAATCTTGCCATTTTCAATGACGTGTATGGAACTACAGTGTATTATGCTAAATGAAATCAGTCAGAGAAAGGAAATTACCATATGATCTCACTGATATGTGGAATTTAAGAAACTGTACAGAGGAGCATAGAGGAAGGGAGGGAAAAATAAAACAAGATGAAATCAGGGAGGGAGACAAACCATAAGAGACTCTTAATTATAGGAAACAAACTGAGGGTTGCTGGAGGGGAGGTGGGTGTGTGGATGGAGTAACTGGGTGATGGACATTAAGGAGGGCATGTGATATAATGAGCACTGGGTATTATGTAAGTCTGATGCATCACTGAACTCTACCTCTGAAACTAAAAACATATTATATGTTAATTAATTGAATTTAAATAAAAAACCCTTAGAATATCAAGGGTAAAAACACAATGCAATCATACCAATATTTCATGTTACCAATTCACTGAATTAAGAGATTAGCTGAAAGAAAATATTTTCAAAGAAAATCTCCAGGGAAAATACACGGGAAATACCTATATGAAATCATTTCTCTCTCTCCACACATTCACACATTTACCTAGGACCTCTAGATCTGTGTATCTCGCAGAGGCAAACTGCAAAGGGAAAGCTTTTGAGAGGACTTTAAAGCATGTTAAATGATAAAACGCGAGTTCCTCCTATCTTGATAAATTCTAAAATGCCTCTTTCACTTTCTTCTCATCTTGCCTTGGGATCCTCCCAAATCCTGCATCCTATGAATATATGAATATGCTTTTCCCACTGCAGGAACCTACACTTAAATGTCAGTGTGGCCACTTTGCTCTCAAAAGTATATGCAACACTGCTAAGCTCCCTTCCTCCCCCAAATCAGTGGTTTTAAAATAGATTTCATTTTAGACAACTGAATTGTCCAAACACACAATGAGTGTATGCTTCATCATTGGTGTGTGTCTTTGACTTACTTTTTTCAACCTCAGGTTTCAGCCGTTTATTTTTGATGAGTATTTTTCTTTTGAGGTCATTGGGGGATGGTAAGGGCCTGCCTGGTTCAAGCTAGAGATAAACAGAAAAGGCTGAATTAATGATGTGCTTCTTCAGTTTCATTTCCAGCCCAGAGTGAGCACGGAGGCCTGTAATACAGCCCAACATCCACAAGATGGCAGTCAGCACGGTTTTAAATTTTCATTCCCCAACCCCAATCAGCATATTGCAGGAAACTCTGCCTTAGACTGCAGACTTGACATCCAGTCTCCCAGAGCTATGCAGAGCCCC
This sequence comes from Ailurus styani, assembly GCA_002007465.1. Taxonomy (NCBI): domain Eukaryota; kingdom Metazoa; phylum Chordata; class Mammalia; order Carnivora; family Ailuridae; genus Ailurus; species Ailurus styani. The sequence goes on from LNAC01000516.1 coordinate 297,580, forward strand.
TCCCCTTCCCCAGCAGGATCTAGGTCTGACCTGGGGTGCTGTTGGGGGAGGGACTCGTGCTCAACTTCAGATCCTGCTCCTTTTATGTATCAGGTAAAGTACAAGGGGTCATTGTGATAGCTGGGGTCACAACTGCTTTCCCAGGCAGAAGTCGAGGGCTCCCCAATATCCCTCAGTGTTAGGCTATATTAGGAAGTCTGTTTACTCAGTAGGCTGATGTAACCCCAATACTTGGGACTGTGGTTTTGTGGGTTCAGTAAGAGAATCAAGAAGGGAGTGGTCAATTACCAAAACCTGACCTCTACTGTGATTTTGTTTGCTCGGATTTATATCTGCAAAGGCACTGTCCTTTCTTCTATTACCTCCGACCCATACAATTGTGCCACATCTAGTCACCCATTCCCCATTCTTCCATGCATGCACCCACCCACCCCTCCCTCCACCCATCTTTTCCATGCATCCATTTTTTCAAAAGTAATCTTTATACTTACTTATTACACGCCAAGCACTATGCACTCCTATGTCTGTGTTGCCCCAAACAAGGCTCTTTGCCAAAATTCTGCTTCCTTCCAAAGCCCGCTGTAACTGGTCCTTTCCCCAGTGATCTCTCTAGAACCTGGATCTCTCTAATAAGTATTCAATAGGTCACAGGCCATCTTCCTTTGTAGCTGTAATTTTACCTGTGTGTTCTGTGTCTCCCCTAAGGACCCCCTCAAGACTGAAAGCTCTTCACTTCAGGGAGGTCCCACTCCCCTGTGTATTCGCCTATGCCTCCCACAACGCTTTTCATGTACGTGCGTGTCACTCTGCAAAGAATACAGTAGTCTTTCCACAGAAGCAAGCACCTTAAGCCCAATCGGAAAAGTAAACAGAGGGTCTACGTAAAACAAAAATAAAATTAATAAAACTCAGGGCTGTTTCTTAGTTTGGGTTCCCTTAGAATCAGTCTCTGAGACAAGGATGTGAACAGACCCAAAGTCTATTTGGGCAGCGGCCTGAGGAATATCCAGTGGGAGGGTGGGGGTTAGGAAAGTGAAAGAAGGCAAGCAGCCAGCCCCAAGGGGGCGTTATCAGGCAAGTTATCACTGAGGGGGCAGGCGTGTGGTCCTGCTGGGGAGCCTGGCAGCAGGTGCAGAACCCATGCTCTGGAGCTGTCCCTCCTGCTGAGTGCGGGGGCGAGGTGGGGGGTGTGTGTGAGCTCTTTGGCAAGTCTGGCCTGTCTTTTGCATATGGGCAGAGCAGGCTCTGGTGCTCAGAGCACCCCACCCCACCCGAAAAGCTGTAGGCATTGACAGTCAAGAGTCGGGCCGGTGTGCAGGGAAAATAGGGGGTGCAGTAAGGGCAGGGGGCCCGTAGCATGGCGTCCATCTGTAGGCTGAAGACAATCAGGGGGTGGGTGCAAAGGATGCAAACATCCTCCTGTCCTAGAGGTACTTTTCTTTTTTTTCTTTTTTTTTTTTTTTACTACTGCGGAGTACACTTAATCCCATTAGCTTTCTCACTATTCATAACATCTTGGGACAGTGGATCTTTACCACTTGGAGGTTATAAATCCTTGCAAAAATGTGATGAACTCTCTGGAACAATTATACACCAAAAAAATTGTATGCAATTAGAATGAGGTTACAGACCTCACAAAACCTATCTGTGGGCCACAGGTTACAGGTTCTTTGTTTTATGAAGCAACTTGCAGGTGTAAAAATGAAACTCAAAAACTGTATGTATAATATTTTCCAAGATTTTTATTTTTTTAAGGATTTTATTTTACTTATTTGAGAGACGAAGAGAGCAAGCGTGTGGGTGCACGCTTGAGTTGGGGGAGGAGCAGAGGGGGACAGAGAAGGAGGGGAAAAACTCTCAAGCAGACTCTGCACTGAGCATGGAGGCTGACTTCGGGCTCAGTCTCATGACCCCGAGATCATGACCTGAGCCAAAACCAAGAATCAGACACTCAACTGACTGAGCTACCGAGGCGCCGCCCCCAAATATCTGTTTTGGAGTTGGGAGCTTGAACGTCAGACACTTTTGACTTCAATTTAGGAGGCTTTTCACAGCAATGGGCTCCTATGGGTGCTGAACCCTTTGTGCACACTTTATTCACCTGGAGTGCTTTTAAAAAAAACACCATGCTCAGGCCTTACCCAGATCAGTTAACGCATAATCTCTGAGCGGGGCCCTGGCAAAGGTATTTTTAATAGTCCCTCTAGATGGTTCTATCAGGCAATCACGTTGAGAACAAATGCTGAGTATAGACCCTTGGCCAGTGGGCATTTTATAAAACTTTAAAAGGCCTTGAGACCTTTTAAATTAAATTGAACCAGATGTTTATTTTATGTCTCTCTCTACACGTCTGTCCGAAGCACGAAAGCTTTCCATACCAATGAATTTAAATAAATATGAAGATCTTTAGTCCTCTAGCGCTACTTGACCCTTTAGAAATGAATTTCAAAACAAATCCATTCAGGTTAGAAATATGGTTTGCTAAAAATACATACTGGATGAGATTCAAGTGCTTGTTTCAACAGGAGATCCCCAAATAGATCTTCGCAATATTTGGACATCTTGTACTGTTGATATTTGCTGGAGAGAGAGAGAACTGGCATTCGTAAATTCAAACATCCATTAACTGTCCAAAATAAGAAACATCCATTCCTAGGTGATTAAAAACTCCCACTCTGCAAAATCCATGCTTGTCCTCCTGATGCTAAGTGAGATTAGCATCAGTTACATACCACAGACTTTAACTGGTATAGGTTCCAAAGTAGATTTGGCCCCCAAAATAAGAGCTGGTAAGCAGAATAAAAAATGGCGTTCAAGTTCATCAAGTCTGCTTTCAAATCCACTGCCAAATCTTCCAGCTCAGTGGAACTTTGAGCAAGGTGTTCTGATCTCTCACCTTTGAGAGGAAGCATCTCTAAAACATATCAAGATGACTTGTTTTTTCCCTTTGTATTTTTTTAGAGGTGGGGGGTTAGTGGTTTGGGGTTTTTTCTCTTTTTTATTTTTGCATAAGACCAAATGTCCTTTCCACTTCCCCCAAACTATTCAGCTATTTAAAAAGTAGAGCATCAGTGGGGATTGGGAAGTAGATACTTCAAATAGAACACAACATTATACCTGCAGTGATTTTCAAAGGAGAGAATTACAGGATATTCGGATGTGACAAATGCGGTTTCCTTGATGGCTTGAATAACATCCTTTAAAGATAAAAAGTGTTAATGAGAGATAAGAGCAAAAAAACAAAACAAAACAAAACAAATTAAGACACCTGAAACCATCCAGAGACTATTAATTTCAGCTTTTCAGAAAGTCAGTTCTGGCAATTAAGACCTGCAGAGCTCATTCACCTTGATACCTTCACAGGTGGAGTCCCCTTGTGGTTAGACCCAAGCATAACTAATGGTTAACGACAATTTTTTTTTCAAAGCTGCCGTTGACTTCTCCAAAATTATGGCGCTATTAACTGACAAGGAATTTCGTCTCAATGGCATGCTGGCTCCTTGCTCGATGACCTGGCAAGACAGGTTGAGAGCTCATCTTTCTTGCTGAAGAGCAGGTGGGGTTTTGGCTACGTTTCATTAATTTGATGAAGATTCCTGTGACATTTGCAACATCCTTTGTTTCTGATTAGCCTGATGAAAACGGCAGCAGGGGGAGGGGGAAAGGTGATGAGGGAAGTTGTTCTCCTTGATCAAGCAACATGTGAGGTGAGACAGGTGGTGTTCTGGATGCCCCTCTCTGAACTGGAAGCTCGGTCATCTGAAACCACCTTTGAATGAGCTGAGTATATCCTTCCCACAGACGGCTGGCTTTGCTCTCTGCTTAGCTTCAGAAAGTACGGTTTCAAACCAATGTTTCCACAACCACAGCATCATACTTGGTAAAAAAAAAAATCCCCGAATTCTTACTGGCTTATAGCTAACCACAGGGAAAATCCCACCACTCAGTTAAATTGGAAAAAATTTTACAATAGTAATCTAGGGAAGTCCATTTGAAACCCATCTAATGCCTCAGGTTAGATAATCTTGGAGTGTTTTCGTGAGCATCCTTATGGTTAAGGTGGTCCTTTATTCTTGCTTTGTTTCTTCCCAGGTGAAAACTCCTGTGACCTTGATTGCCAACTTGAGTTGACCAAGAATTACTCCTTGAGGAAAATTTTGGCTCTGCTCCTGGGTTCTCCTTTGCTCATCTCCAAGCTGAGAAGAAATAGCCTTCTTTTCAGCTTAGCTTCCTTATTAAACTCCTTAATTCTCTAAAGAAGACAACCCTTCCTATCAGTTTAGTTGGCTGTGCAAACTCATGGCTTCCCACTGGAATATATTCTTGATACTTCTCAGGCAGTGTAATTCCTTCTCAGGGAACATAATCTTGAATTTGTTGCTCAAAATTCACCAACATTTGGCTAAGAGAGCGTTATGGGTATAGGGCCCAGGAAATATCTCTGGTGATTTCCCACACGCAGCCAGGGTAGAGAACCATTGCTCCAGATGTTGCAATAATCATTCCAAATTGCACCAAACTGACAGAGATAGATGTACCTGAATACTGGCCAACCACAGAATTGCATTTTTTTGACTTGTCTTTTGGCAGGCTTATCACTGGAGCATATTGAGGAGTGCTGTAAAAAACTAAACCTTCCAACTGTACATAGAGATCACCAAAAGGCCATTACTGAAACGCCTGTTTGTAAAACTGTAGATGCCTCTCTTTGAGAGTCTTTGGGGAAAAGCCTTCTCTGGCATCAGAACTGGGAACGACTATGCTTCTTTGGACCAATGGCCCTGTTTCTGTTTCGCAAATCTTGTGAATCATCATTCTCTCCTCACCCTGAATTCTAGAAAGTTTGGAGCCCAGCTGTGGCATGGCTTGGCAGTTTATAAGACTTCTTATTGAGGATTCATAAACTCTAACCTCACTCTACATAGCTTCTTGCTCTTATAGGCACTATTTATAATCTATTTTATTTTCTGTATTCTATTTATCTTTTTATACCATTTTGACGTTCTTCAGAAATAATGCAAAGTAAGCAAGAAAATGAGACTGTTTTTTAAAGTAATTAGTGTCAGGGGGACTCTGGCAGAGAAACCTCATTATATGGCACTGTCACCATTTGAAAGCAGCAAAGTCAAAAAAGGAAGGTGCTATGAAGTGGAGAAAACATTTTTATTGACTTTCTCTTCAAAGCTGGAGGAAAGGAATATGAAGGTAAAACCCTTGAGAAAATGAATAATTTGCTTTCTCCACTCCATCTATCTCTATGATAGTCTGGAAGAGACTACAGCTATTTTGAAACTTACCTTAAAAAGGATATCTGTACACATTGCTTTTCCATGAGTTATGATTGGTTCTTGGTCTTCACCTTTTCCATCCCAACAGTCAAGTTCAACACATCTAGGCACACAGTGAAATTACAAGATTGAACTCTTATAATAAAATACTGCATGTGTGTGCAAATTAAAAGGAGAGACATCAAAATAAGTTATAGAAGCAGAACATGGAATGAGTTAAGTAATGTGGTTATTTCATGGAGTATGCATGTTAAAATCACATTATATTCTTTATCACATTGGTGTCATCAAAAAGAGACAACTGCCAGAGATTAAGACAGACTTCAGAAATACAACCACCAGTGAGGTTCCAGATGAAATTCCAGTCACGACAAATCTACAATGAAGGACAATTTGGGGATAACTGGGAACATCTGAATACGGGCTGGGTTTTAGGTGGATGGGTTATGGACATTGGGGAGGGTTTGTGCTTTGGTGAATGCTGTGAAAGGTGTAAGCCTGATGATTCACAGACCTGTACCCCTGGGGCAAATAATAATAATAAAAATAATAATAATTTTTAAAAATTTTGTTAGGTGTAATGATGTTACTTTGGCCATAAAAGAAAATGTTCTCATCGTGTCAAGTATGCAGAGGCAGAAGTAGTGATGTCATTTCCTTAGAGTCTCTCCATACACAAAAAATAGTGAGTTGTTAAAAACAAAGTTATGGTTATTGATAACCAAGAAAAAATATAATGTAACTACATTTCTTATTTTTCACTTTCAGCATTTTTTTCATATTTTAAACCTCAAATATTTGCCAATTTCCATGAAGGAAAACCATTTTAAATCATATTTATTCTCAGAGAATGACATTTTAGGACTTTAAACATTAAGCAGAGCTAAATTTGTAAATGCTTCAGACCAATAAGAAACTTAACATGACTTCTTGAAAAAAAAATTTTTTTAGCAATTTTGAGGGGGGGATATTTATTTACTTGAGGGGGCACATTAAAAAGTTTATATTAAAAAAGTAAAAAATATATAGTAAAAAATGTCTTTTGGCCCATAGGAGGATTCTAGAACTTTCTGGAGCAGAGATCTTCTGTTCTTTTTCAAGTTTACATGACCAGCATAATCAATTAAAGAGAAGGAAAAATGTCCTTTTCATACTAAATACTATTTCCTACTTTTTTAGAGAAAAGTCTTAAATTGAAGGGCATCATAAAAAAAAAAAAAAAAGCTGTCTTGAGTTTCTGACCTGCAACCAGCCAGTAGAACCTGTCTGTACATTTCTACTGAAGATTTCCCGCCAAACTGTCGGCCCGTAAGATAGGTGTTATGGGAAGAACTGATGAAGTAGTGGGCCAGAGGATGGTCCATTTCTTGGTAAAGTTCTAAACGATCCAGGAAGACTGGGGCATTTTCATCTGACATCAGATATCTGCAAAACCCATCACTTGATATGAGGCCTAGGGGAAAAAAGAACAGCTAGTAGACATGTGGCTAAAAAGATAGACCTCTCACATTTTTCTTCATGAAAGTTGAGGCAGCTTAATCAGGAGTGAACCCTTCTCATTCTCTTTCCCAAGGAACTTCATTCTTCAGAATTTGAACAAAATAACAGAGTTGCACATTGCAAGTGACCTAACCCATTCCACAAGATGGGGCGTTCTGCTGTTGTAAGTAGGATGGCAGAAGCACAGGATCCCCTGAGCTCAGAAGCATAGTCTCAGGAGCTGTGGCGACCAGGGGACAAGGGGACCTTCGTCAGTTCCGTTTCTACTACTCACTCCTATGTTCTTGGGTCTCAACCTCCTCTTCTGGCAAATGGGGGAGAAATACCAGCCACGCCCGCTTTCTAGGACTATCCCGAATGATAAATCCATATGAGAGGAACTCTTAAAGTGGCAAAGAGGAGCGCCTGGGTGGCTCAGTTGGTTAAGCATCTGCCTCTTAATTTCAGCTCTGGTTTTGATCTCAGGGTTGTGAATTCAAGCCCCAAGTTGGGCTCAAGTGGAAAACCTACAACTGTAGGGCACTACTGTTCTCACTGGATTAGAGAAGGAATGAGCAGCCTCTCTGGGTTTAAACAATTCGTTTCTCCTCATTTATCTATGCATAGGGTATGGAACTGGTAAGAAGAGTATTCAGTCATCATTGAAATGTGGCCCCAACAGCCACTGTTGATTTCGGTCCACTCTTTCTGATACAGAGCCAGTCCCCTGTGATCTCAAGAGAAGTGACCAATATTTCTATATCTCCTACCTCATCAGCCATCGACTGCCTCAGCCTTTCATTTTTATTTAAGCATTTGCAAGTTATGAACTGATTTCGAGCTTATAAAGAAGTACAGATGATAGCATAATAAATAACTATGGACCTATACCACAGCTTCATAACATTTCCCCTTATTTGCTTTACATTTTTACAGAGGAATACATAATTACAGATGCCTTTGCAGTACCCTGGGCTCCCACCCTCCATTCTAGTTGCAGTTCCTCTTTCTACTTCCTTGTAGACAACCATTCCTGTCTTTTTGTATTGAATATTCTCAAATGACTTTGTAACTCTACGATATATGCCTGTATCCAAACCATAAGTAGTTGTGAATATTTAAAAGCTTATATAAAAGATATTCTACTATTTGCATATGCAAATTTACTATTTTTACATGTTCTTACAACCTATTCAGTTAATATAAATAGCTCTTGGTCATTTATTTTTCCCTGAATAATGTATAGTAGTATGTACAGTGGTAGTACGTAGGACTGTAGAATGTAGAGTAAGTAGGTCCATGTATGAATACACCCATTTATTGTTCAAGATTCTGTTGATAGGTATTTAGGTAATTTCTAATTGTAATTAAACATACTACAATAAAAATCTGTGCACCTGTCTCCCTGGGCACACACATGCATTCTAAGACCAAGTACTTTTTAAGGCACTGGGACAGAAGAAGTGGTGGGAGAAACAGACATGCCCAGTCTTCACGAAACATATCATGGGAAAGAGAACAAATAAATTAGCAAATAAATATAAGTATAAGGTAATGTCATGCAAGTGCTGGAAAGAAATAGAAAGCAGGGAATGAAGGTGATCAAGAATGCCCAGGATGTAGGGCGCCTGGGTGGCTCAGTGGGTTAAAGCCTCTGCTTTCGGCTCAGGTCATGATCTCAGCGTCCTGGGATAGAGGCCCGCATCGGGCTCTCTGCTCAGCAGGGAGCCTGCTTCCTCCTCTCCCTGTCTCTCTGCCTGTCTGCCTACTTGTAATCTCTCTCTCTGTGTCAAATAAATAAATAAAATCTTTAAAAAAAAAAAAAAAAAAAGAATGCCCAGGATGCTATGTTAGATACAGGGCCAGCAAAAGCCCTTCTGAGGTCACACTGATGAATAGGGAGCAAGCCACATGCAATCTGAGGAATCATCCCAAGTAGAAGGACCAGAAAGTGCAAAGACCTTGACACAGGAGTGTGTGACCGAGGGGAAAGGGAGTTAGAAATGAGGCTGGCAAGAAAGCCAAAAGCTACATCAGTTGGACCGAAGTCTTTGCTAAGTACTGTGGGTTTTACTCTAAGTGTGTTGGGAAGCCTTTGGAGGGTTCTGAAGAGTCGAATAACATGATTAGATTTAGTTTTCAAAGTCTGGCTGCTGTGTGTAATATAAACTGTAGGGTACTGAGAAGAAAGAAGAGGACTAGTTAAAATTCAACTGGCATCGTCCAGGAAGACGTGATGTAGGCTTGGATAGACCAATGAAGGTACAGATGGTGAGAAGTGATTTATTCAGGATTTATTCTGAAGACAGATCTGGTAGGTTTTGCTGATGGATCAGAAGTGATATGAAAGACTGAAAGCAAGTAAAGGAAGATTCCAAGAGTTTTGGCCTGAAAATATGGCTGAATCATGGTCACATTCATTTTCCAGGCTGAGAAGGGAACAGGTCTGTGGGCGGGGAGAATCAAAACATGTTGTACATATACATTTGAAATGCCCATTCAGTATCCAAATGGAGAACTCTACCACAGGTCTGCAGTTAAGTTAGAGGTTAGGAGTGGAGAATTTGAAAGTCATGTGTGTAGAAGAAATGTAAAGCCACTGACTTGGGTGAGTGTGCTTCCTCTGACATCCAGAGCTGGGAAGGAGATGGGAGATTCTCTAGGATACACACCCAGAGGTGGAAAGTCTGGGCTGTAGGAGGGGCATTATTTTCCACTCTACCACTTAGTGCCAAAATACTCAAAAAGGTGCTCGTTTGTACCAATTTATGCTCCTCCCGGAAGTTTACAATACCTTTTGCACCCCATTCTCCCCCATACTTAATAATGGTGGATATTAGAATTTCTGTCATTTATGAATTGGTGAAGCTATGATTTTTAGATGCATCCATGCAATTTCATAGGCGTTAGGACCTGGAAAGACTTTAGAAATCATAAGAGACACACCTCTATCATAACATTATCATACTGCAAAGAAACTGCTGAGCCTTGTCCTTCAACAGATCACAACTGTCTTACTTTCGAATCCCCAACATCTGCCACAGGGTTTGGCACCCAGTCAGCCTTCTATGAACTTTAAGAAATGAAGATAGGGGAGCGAAATACTAGTTGAATGACCATATGAGCTCCACTGTGTTACAAGCGGGGAAACTGAAGCCCAGGATAGAGTCCCTAGCTCAAGGTCACAGAGAAACAGGACAGCAACAAGAATCAAATCAAATACTGCAAAGTTCTATGTTCTATACCAAGCTGCCCCCCTTTCACTTTAATCCCAAGCAATATAGAATAAATAATAATACTCCGAGTGTTGGTATAAAGGTAAATAAGGAAGCACTCTTGCTGAAAGGAGGTATTTGGGGTCCTAGCAGGAAGGATAAGTGTATGTCTATTTGACTTGGAAACCTATCAGGAGTGGGTCATGTGGTGTGGTGGGCCAGCATGAATATAGATGGGTTCTATGTGGGTCCCGAGATTATACAAACTTTTCAGCCACATGGAAACTGGGGCACATGAGAGAGATAGAACTTGAACCTGAATCTCTCTTCAACTCTCCACTGGGAAACAAGACTAAGGCTGGAGCTCAGGTAGCTCTTGTCTCAGGACTTCCTGTCCAATTATGGTAGCTTCACCCCTCCCATCCTTTGCAGGTGCCTCTCTCTGCTACAAGACTGATCTTCAATCTCCTCTCCATGCCTTTTCTTTGTCAAATATTGGAATGGACAGCACACTGTTTCCAATGTTTCACTGAAAGAGGCAAATACTCAGAAATCCCAATAATTTGCTAAATTGATTCCTGACCATCTAATTTCCTATCAGTTGCATTTGTATTCCATAACAGAGGTCTAGTGATGGGTAGGCTCATCAAATCATGTATTAAAATTTACTTGGCTTGGCAAAACAAAAGGGGGAAAGAGAAGGTATAAACTTTTATAAGACGTGAAATTCCTTTCAGATTGCAAACAGAGTGTATGGGCATTTTTGCAGTTTGAGCATTAGGCAATACTAATGATTAAATGTAAGAGAGTACAACGGGGGAAATATCACTACCATGTGTTTAGTAACACAGTAAATTTACATTATACTTCAGGCAGCATGGGCAAATTCTGATGTAAGGTAAAATTTATACTAACTTAGAACAGAAAAAAAAGATCAGTCTATTAAAAATCCTTGGCTCTAGGCAGCTCCAAAGCATTTAATGATATTTTTAACTAAAAATCAAAGAATGTTTAAGGTTGCATATAGTCTTGCTTTTTCTTTAATAAAGAAAATTGTCTTTTTTCACTTTCATTACCTTTTTTCTTCAAATCTTCATCAGGCTCATACATCTCGACGATCTGCATTGCCCTTTTAGCATCATAAAATGGGAATAAAATTTCATTCAGTCGAGGGTCTCGCTGATGCTATGATGAGAAAATAACCCCATTTAGGTTGACATTTCTCACCCTTGGGGCATTACACATCACTAAAGTACATAATTTCTAAAATAAGATCTATTTAGAATATCACATTTATAGTTACAAAGAAAGGATTTCACTGTCCTACTGTCTTTCTCCCTAAAATATACTTCAAAAAAGTCCAACTTTGGGAATGCTTTGTTGGTTTCCCTCACTGAACTAGAAAGAGATTACAGAATATATATATTTTTTTCTTCCGAAGCTAAAAGATACATAAAATGGTGTGCATGTCAATTGTACTGTCTTCTAGTTCCCATACCACGGGTGAGAGATTTGGCATAAACATCTATAAAAAGTGAGGTCAAAAATCTTTGGGGAAAAAAAAAAAGGGAAAAACAAAAGCAAAAACCAAAAAAAAACAAAAACCAAAAAACCCCAAAAACAAAAACAAAAACCCAAATAACTCAAATAGCTAATGTACTAACTTAAGTGCCCAAAAAGAAAAACAATAGTAACAACAACAACAAAAATCCCTAAGGTTAAAACAGGCAAACATCATTTCATTTCATTATATATTTTTTTACATAAAGAAAAGATTTTTGGGCAGTCTGCAAACTTCACTAAAGTACATAATTTCTAAAATAAGATCTTTTTTTTCTTGAGTAAATATTTATCAAATCAGTTATAATAATGATGACAAGCAGCACAAGGATAGGTATTGATTATTGACCATATGAAAATCTGTATATTCGTAGTTCAGAAAGTCTTTTTCACTATGAACTAGAACTGAGTTTGCCCTGAGGAAATTCTCTGGGCAAGGGGAGTCCATGAATGATTAGGCACCTAGGAAGATGGCTATGCCATTCTTTTCAAATCAGCACCTGGATGCTCGTGGTACTATGGGAGGCCCCAGGAACAATGCCATTTTTGAAGTTCTGTCATCCAAACTTCACAGCAGTGGCCAAAAAAGTCCAATTTATTGAGCAAGCTACAGTTTTTTGTATGTGTGTGTGTTGTGTGTGTCTGTGTATCTACATCCGGAGGCAGTGGGTCCATGAAACTTCCTTAATGCTCACCGTGAATTGACCCTGGTCATTCATCAGATCTATAACTTCCATGGAAATAATGGCAGATAGGAAGATGTGAGCAAAACCTGGTCAACGGGTAGAACCTTGGCAACATTTCTTTACCCAAATATATGCACAGACGTTGAAAAGCAGTATTGAGATGTTGTTTGAGAAACAACTGTTAAAGGTTCATATGGATTTCCCTTCCCCATTTGTTGTGAAATGAAAGTTTGAATAGTGGGTAACACAGAATGAATGCCTTTGGCCAACGCAACACGCAGGATGTGATTTCCTCCAGCACTGGTGGCCTAGCCTAGTCTGGTCCTCCCACCTCTTTGCCCAGGTAAGAGTGTTAACTCATAAGGAATTGGTATCTTTTGGTCAGTTTATCCCAATGAAGCATGCTTCTGTTGTAATCTAAGAAATTACAGCTCACAACAGCTCACGTCCATGCACGTGCAAGAGCACAAACTGTTATTTTAACAATAGGCCTTGAAACCATAAAAAACAAAACTCGTGGGGTGTGCAAGAGAAACTGTGAGATGGACCATGGAATGCCAGGCACATGAAGGCATGCTACAATCTTATTTATGAAATGGATGGGCATCATGCAATTCTAGAGCCCACTATTTGAGGCCATGACTAGCACCACCCCTCTGGTGAGAAGGCATTATTTTAAAAACAAACAAACAAACAAATGAACAGAAAACCCTTTCTAGGCACATTTCTTCTCCCGTCTCTGTAAAATACTATCGCGGAAGAAGATGGAAATGGGAGGAAAAGGTCCTTTTTAGACCCCACTGCAGTTATTTTCACAGTTGGCCACTATGTTACGCTTCCTTATTAAAAGTAGTTTTTCTTGATTCAAAGATATACTCATTGGAAAGAATTCTGGACTCATGGAGATGATGGGGCAAATCCATATGAATTTAAAAAGTGAGAGAAAGAAGAGATTAAGCTGCAGGGGAGAGAGGGGATTAAATTAGGTAAAGAAAGGGGAACCCAGATGCTCCTATGTGCTCTTTGTATGCATATATATGCCTGTGAGCCCAGTGTGACTTATAATGGGACCTGCTGATGGCAGCAATGGCAGCGCCTGCACCTGGAAGTTAAAATGCAGATCCTCAGGCCCCACCAAAGACCTACCAGATCTAATTCTCTCAGGTAGAACCCATGAATCTGTGTTTTAACAAGCTTTCCAGGCGATTCTGCTATGTTCAAGTTTAAGAAACACTGCTCTAACATGTAAAAGTATACATTTTAATATATTTGTATTATCAGTAATATAAAAAAACCAACCAACCAACCCAAAAAACCTATGTCCTACAAGGATAGAATGCTAAATGTTTGAGAAGTTCTGATTAAAGCCCATTGAAATTTGGTCCCAGGGCACGATATTCACTAGAACACCCTGCCTATCAGAAGCAAAAACCAGGAAAACCAAGCCCTAAAATGGATTTATCATCATCCTGTAATTGTACATTTGCAGCAAACAAGCATTAAAAGCAGACAGTATGAAACTGCATTTGTCTCTGCATCGCTCCACCAGAACACATAACCTTTGCTTCACTAAAGCTTTCATGTTTCAAAAAGAAAGCACAGTGCGCTCTGGGTAGTCCGAAGGCAAGGAAGCAGATAATAAAATTTGCATTAGAGTCACAAAACTATCATCTTTATATGAAACAACAAAGAGGAAGAAGATCGCTTCCAGGTGAACTCAGAGTAATGAGGTTACAGAAGAGTCCCACACAGATGTAAGCACAGTGGGGCAAATGCTTCATGACTCAGGGATCCCTGGTTTTCCGTGGAGATTTGGGGAAGCAATGTACCTACAACACTCACCTCTGGACCTCCAGAGTATTGCAAAGTGAGCTCTAAACAGCTTCTGAAAATAGGTCAAAGAACTGTGCCCACATGCATGAGGAGACAGTGGTTATCACTCCATTATTATGTCCTTACTCGTATTGAGAAAAAGCATCAACTGGCTTTAACCCAAGCAGCATTGGAAGAGACAGATGTTGACAAAAAATATTCAGAAGAGATATAAAGAAGATAAAGGAGTAATTTGCAAGAGAAGGCTTATCTGAAACACTAAATACCTCCTCTTTCTGTGTCTATGTACTAAAGAATAAAGATATTATCAATGGAAAGTGATCACAGGCCCTTTCCTATATAAGAGCAAACTAAAATAAATAAGTAAACAGGTCTAGCCCTAATGTGATCATATAATGTGTGTGAGGCAGGGGGGAGATCACTAGCAACAAGAAAGTAAAGCTGATTCTGGAAAATTGTGGTCATCTAAGACCTTTTCCCTCTTTCTCTCATCTTGATCTCTCTCTCCAGGCCTCCATGCATCTTCTGATTCTGTAGGCCCTCCCCCTCAGGTACCATCTTTGTGAGAGAATAAAGGTAAAACTGAAATCCATTTGGCTTCTCACTGGAAATGCAGAAAGAGAGGTGAAATTAACTAAAGCCCAGGGGCATTAATTAGCCCAACCACAGATAGAGAACTGAATTGGAAGCAGTATCTAACCACATGGCAACTCACAGTGAGTATACCTCTACAGACTCTCCCGGACTCTGGTTTACTATTTTCATAAAACAGGAAGAAGAAAACTTTTTCTTGGTCCACTGATGGGACCAAGAGGCATAGCTGTTGCAAAAGTTTAGATCTGCATTGTGGATTTCCGTGACTAAATCCATCATGGAGAATAACGGAAGGTATATGATGCTCACATTCTTCCCATCCACACTAAGCATTCCAAGGAGGAATCCAGGTAATCCAGTAGGGCAGTCCTTCACAAACTTTAATGTGCAGACCAATCACCTGGAGATGTTGTTAAATACAGATTCCAAGTCAGTAGGTCTGGAGTGGGACCCAAGATTCTGCATTTCTAATAAGCTCCCACAGGATGCTGTTGCTCGTGGCCCATGGATCACACTTTGAGGAGTTACTGAGAAGCACGTCTAAAGCTACCAGTGAAAAGCTAGTAAGTACTGATTACATGGATAGGGAAGAGGTGGTACAAACCCCTACATGGTGACCAAGATAGTAAATGGCCAGTAGTCTCTCTTCATTCCAGCTTCCTCAAGATAGACATGAGTACACTGAACATAAAATTTCATCTATAGAATAAATGGATTTACAATCTGGAAAGTGGTGGGAGGCAGCATGACTTTTTCCCCTATTACTTATTCTAATTTGTTAATGCTAGTATACATGTGTTTATAGATTTTTGCTTTGTCAATCATTTCTCTGGTTATTTTTCTGAACTCTTATTCAAAGAGTTTTTCAGTTGATAATTTTTGAGAGGGTACTCAAATCATCATCTTCAAGTGATGAGTAGGACCTTGTCCTTTTGTATCAAGAGACTCATTTATTTTTCCTATCTTATTGCACAATCTGGGGCTTCTAACACAATGTTAAATTTTGGCTTGTTGACACTATGTAGCTAAGGCATTTTGAAAACATTTGGATCTAAGCTTTTGGAGCCATAGACTCTTACAATGCAATGCCTGCTTCCTTCTTGAATGAATGTTATCTCCTTGCATTATGGGTTTTGAAGGTGTTCTGCCTAAAGGGTGCCTCTGATTTTGGAGAGAGGAAAAGAGCCACTGTAGGACTCAAAAGAGAGGATACAAAGAGCTGGCAGAATGTTTTCTACTTCTTCAGAAGTTTTCAAACTTCTTCAAGGATACATTCAGATTGCTACCTAGTCTTTCCAATTCAGTTTGCTAGGATAGCAAAGGACGAGATTTGGGTACTTTGATTAAAAACAAAGGCTGTACACTTTCCTGGACCATCTTGTAGTCTCTATGATCTAAAGAAATCAAGAATCACACTAATTCCATGTGTCCCACCCCAAAAGTAAAGGTCCTTCCTTATCCTGAATGAGAAGCCAAGCAGAAGAAAATATAACAACAAATGAGTGCTACTGGCCACATGACAGTGATGTACAAAAGCTTATCAAATAATAAGTATTTGAAGAAAGAATTTGGATGGCAGAGCCAGAAAGCATGGGTGATCATATCTTTTAAAAATTAAATGTTATGTCTTAGACTCATAAAAATGACAACTGATGACCAGGGAGGCTTACAGAAACAACTTACAGAAACAGAGGGAAGGCATAAGATAAGAGCCCACGAATGCTGCACCTATCCTCCAGACTTCAGAATTGTTTCTTTATTTTCACAGTGACACACATAGTAAGGTCTCTGTCGTGTTTAATAGATGCCTGGTGCCAGCTTCATCTCAGAGTATGCAAGAGACCTTGTTTCTAGGAAGTAGCAAACCAATGATACAGATTTTCTCCGTGCCTCCCAACAGTCTTCCCTCTTTAGCAAAAAGCAAGACTTTCCTGCTCATCTCACCAAAATGTAAGATGATCAGTGACCCGAAGTGCGTGAAGAAGCTGAAGGAAATAATACATCTTAAAGCTGAAGAGGGGGAAGGAGTTAAAGGAAACAAAGCAAGGCAACTTAACTTCTGAGTAATGGTGGCACAGGAATGTGGATAATATCTGGGTAAAGATTAGGAACATAGTATTCACATGACCAAAAACTAGTGGGGTGGAAAAACTTCAAATGTTTTCAAGTAAAATAAATATTTCAAGTAAAATAAATGTGCTAGGAAAAAAAAAAAGTACATTTTCCATTTTGGATTAGCAAAGAGCATCAGTGCGATTCACTGAACAGAACAATCTTTCGTACGTGTAAAGAAAAAAAAAGTTAATTTTAGTTGTCACAAAAGTTGAAACCTTTACATGTTCCAAAATATTTTTCTCTTGTGCTTCAGCAAATGTTGTCAACCAGTGTTGGTTGTTGAGTGAATCATATTCTAAATTGAGCCCTACGCTTGTTATAAAAATAAAATGCAAAAATTTGACCCGCCATCTAATTGACCTAATATGTACTATATTTTCACCCAGGAACTCAACTGTTGTGCTCGTTGTCAAAATATTCTCTTGGAACCTACATATTGTTCTTACATGCAATCCATTAAAAGACAAAAATAAAGCTTTCCAGTCCATGCAAAGGTATGAGAAAAAGTTAGCAATGGAGAATCCAACTACAGTGTGGTAATGTCAATCCATTCTCTATTTAATGAGATCAATAGGAGGGGGGGGAAAGTACCTTAAATATCATCTTGCAAAAACATAAACACATTTAATTAAATGAATATATTATAAAATTCACAGACACACACAGAACCAGAGCTATACATCACAGCAAGAAAACCAACAAAAAAAGCAGTGTGCAAAGCCAACGTGTAGGAAGTGCATGAACACACAGGAGCAGCAGCTGATTTTCGCACCTGGTAAAGGAAGCCATATGGAAAGATCAGCAGGTCAGAAGCAAAGCGAATAGGGCATATGAATGCAGGCATGCAATGGGGACACCGGAGGAGGCAAGCCACTGCACACAGACTTTATGGAGTTAATGTATGAAAAAGCTTACTTCATTTAGAAAGCTCACTAATTGGTCTACCGTTAAATAATCAGTTTTGTCTCCATTGCTGAAAAGAAATTTATTAGAAAAAGTAAGTTTTTGTATATGATGCTACAGTAGGCACGATTTACATGTTGACATTTGTTGATGATAATTCTAAACTTATCTTCTAACCCTGAAGTAGTGGTGCATTCTTAAAATGGCCAGAGACTCTTCGTAAGAACAAAACCAAACAAACAAACAAAAAAAACCAACCAAACAAACAAAAAAACCCAAAAAACCAACAACAACCCAACAGCAAGAGAAAGAAAACACTCCCACTAGCTCACAGAAAATGTCTGCAATTCTTCTTTTAGTATTACTGAAAGCCGTTATTTTAAAAACAACATGTAAGTCATCCATTTGAAATAACTAGAATGAATGAACTTTTCCACAACATAATAACATTCCAAATCGAATCTAGTTAGTTCACATAATGGGTTAATACCTAAAGGAGCAGGTTAAAATTGTAGGTAGTTAGTAAAGCCAATGCAAGGGGGGGAGGGGAATCGTTCCAGGTGCTGCCATTAATTTTTGTAAAAGTTTCTCAAAAACTCAGAGTGAACTTTTACAGTGATAAGCTAAGGGGTGAAAATGTAACCCTAGCTATATAATCCTGGAGATTCTCAACGTACTATATTAAAACAATACCACAAAAAACGTTTTAAAAATCTAAAGGGACAAGAACATGACATTTTCTCATACGTAGAACTTACATTTTTTTAAAAAGATCCTCTATATCTGTCCGAGGACAAATCTTTTGTGTCAGTTCATAGAACTTTTCGTAAGTAAATGCCGCAGGCTCAATTTCGTCATTCTGTAAAGAACAAAAGAGTGTCATAATTCATGCAACATCTTTCTGCTTGCAGTGAGAGAATCTACAGGATCATGAAGCAAAGCAATGACCACCTGGGATCCCACAGCTTCGATCTCTGATTCTTACTGAGAGAAGCCAGAAGGCCAATCCCAGCTGTGGCCAGGCCATCCCGCCAGCACCCAGCATGTGTAAACGGGTGTTTCTGGTTACCAAGGGCAGCCATGACTTGTGTGTTCAAACACTGACTACAGCTGGGCTCGCTCTGGGAAACACCCCAGAAAACAAACATAAAGAAACATTTCCTCTTTCTCTCCTTGACGGAGAAGAGCAAGTGCCTGCCTAAAGGATGCTGAATAAATCAAACCTGGTGTTTACTTATGCTTATCTTGTGAATTTTCACAAGACCACATGAAGGGGCTCAGGACAACCACATAAAATTTTACTTTTCATACTGAAATTTGTATTTCAGATTGAATTTGTTAAAGTGGTAATAGGCTTAAGTCTTTCTTGCAGTCAATAAATTAATTTCAATTATTCTAAATCCAAAGGGCCAGGAACACAAATGGTTTGTGTAGGGAGGTGTGCTTTAGAAAAATACCCCACGGCCATCTTGAAGAACTGGATCTATTAGTTATTCAGGCTGACATTGTGCTTGGTCAAGGCAATGCAGATAGGCTTCTCTAATAAGCTTTCCAGGGGCACCTGGGTGGCTCCGTTGGTTGGGCATCTGACTCTTGACTTCCACTCGGATCAGGATCTCAGCGTCTTGGGATCCAGCCTGGCATCAGACTTTGCGCTGGGTGTGGTGGCTGCTTCAGATTCTCACTCTGCGTGCCACCCCCTTCCCCTTCCCTCAAAAAATAAAATAAGTTTTCCACAAGCGTATAAAAGAGCAGCCTGGCTGTCTTTTCCTTTTCTTAATAAAACTGATAAAAACATTTTCAAGTACACCATTTGAATTTGAAAACATTTAGTTTAAAATGCCCAGAAAACAAAAGGCAGGCAAGCAGGCAGAAGGGAAAGTTACCTCTACTTTACTTGATTGAAACCAGTTTTGAATCTAAATGACATCAGTTGAACATAAATAAGCTGGCTTATTACATATGAGAACATAAACAGACAAAATCGTTTTAGAAACACATGATTAAATGAATCAATACCTTTCCACTGGGAAGACCTAACTCCTTGAGTGCTTGAAAGATCACCTTTTCTGTTTTCCCCGAAGCAAAGGTTCTCGTAATACTAGGGCAGAAAAGAAAGGGGGGAAAAATTCAAGTTATTGCTAATTCTGTTTTCTCTGAGGCAAAAATCCAGGCAATAATCAGGATTGTAGGATGGCAGGGGGAGAAACGAAGGGAAATACATTTAGTTTTCATTTCTAGATATTTTTCACTTCCCTAACTAGCTCCTGCAATATCCCTCTGGTTACACTCATGAGGCAACTTGATTCTCAGATGGGTGTCCCCCTGGGTATCCCTAGAAGCCCTAGAGGTACATACTGTTGGACCAAAACAATGATAAATGTTGATCCTACCAAATAACTTTCTCAGGAAAAAGGAACGTGGCAGATGGGATAGGTCTAGAATAAAATCTCATGTTGACACTATACTATGTAGGCTTGGGGGGGAAAAACAGGCTCTTCGGAATTCAGCCTCTGCCTGGGATGGCCCTTATTCCTTGCTTTCATACTTACTACAGCTGAGATGCACTATAAGATATATTTTTAATTTTTTAAAGATTTTATTTATTTACAAAAGAGGGGGAGAGCAGGAGCGAGGGTAGGGAGGTGAGGAGGGCAGAAGCAGAGAGAGAAGCAGACTCTGTGCTGAGCCAGGAACCCACTACAAGGCTTGATCCCAGGACCCTGAGATCATGACCTGAGCCAAAGTCAGAGGCTTAACAGACTGAGTCACCCAGGTGTCCTTACTTTTTTTTGAGCTAAGAAAGCACCTTCAAGCTACTCTGAAATGCCAGCTGCCTCAAGGATTAGGAAGTTGACTGAGAAAGGGATAAGTGTAGTGGGGAGGGGAGGCAGGAGAACACTTGTTCAGTGTTTCAGTAGAATCTTGGTACTACCCTAATACGCGGAATTTCTGAATAATGGTGCTGCCCTTTATCCCATATAGTGACATCGAGGCACCTTAATGAGCCTGATTCTTCTTCTGATAAATACATTGGTGACACTCAGAATGACCTATTGAGGAGAGGAGCGGGTACCCTAGAATTCACGTTTGGCTCTGAGCCGTGCCTTAGCCAACCAAAGGAGTCTACATTAATTCTGTGGCTGGAAGCCCAGGAAATCTGTCACCGTAGTAACTGAAACTCTAATTTCAAAAGCCGAGCCTCGACGTGAGGGTAGAGCTGCTTCATGTGGTAAGCTTGGCTTTAGAATGCTTCCTCTGTGAGCACAAGGGGCTTTGTAAGAGCACCTCCCCACACCCAACCCAGTCACGTGCTCTGCCATTCATGTTAAGTGGAAGCCAGCTCCCAATGTAAGCACCGAGAGCCAATTATTCTTGAGTGGGCGGAAGCACCTCTTCAAGTGCCCAGTACAACCTCCCAAAATAGATTGGGGAGAACTAACTTTAGGTAAAGGAATTGTTATGTGTTCATTCAAAGCTTTATTGTTTCATACTTGGTCCAAGAATACTTCGAGAAGTTCATTTTTAAGAACTGACACAGCAGCATTCGGCTCTATGGAGGCCCACGGATTCTCTTTAACACAACTACAGACGTGGTAGAGTGCATGTGTTTGACATCAAGTAAACCTCGCTTCTAGTGTAGATGGTGCTATGTCCACACGTTCCCACTTCTCTAGAGTTCACAGAATTTGTATACATTAAATTGGGTTGAGAAGCAGTTTTTCTGACCTTTATAAAATAGGGGAAAGTAGCTATTCAGGGTTTTTTTTTTCTTTTAATTATGTGTTAGTGTGAGAGCCAAAGGCAACGGCATCCCCACATTTGGGATGGTATGCAGGAGGAAATTGTCTGCCTTGCAATCTCAGGGCTATCTTGGTGAACTTGAGCTTCAGTTAAGTTTGGATAGGCATGAACAAGAAGATGAGTACTAATTGACGTAGCCATGGACATGGCCATGAACATAGTTGGCACAAGGCCTGAGTCTTTCCGGGGAGACAGAACCTGGGTATGGGGTGGAGGGAGGCAAGGGCAGGGAGGAAGGGGAGAGTGTACAGGAACAGAATTTTTTGGCTAGAACTTGGTGAAGTGCCAAGAAATAAATAGGAAGCAGAGTAAGAACATCTCGTGGGAGGAGGAGGTCCAAGCATTTATACTTGAGGTGGGGGTGGGGATTAGATAAAGAGTTTGAGAGAGAAAGAAGAAAATAGGGTGTCCAGTGCCAGGAGAGAGGAAAACCCACGTAGGAATATATTAGTGAGGGCAAAGTCAGAGCCTAACAACACAGCTGTGCAAAAACTAGAGGCAAGAGGTGGCTAGAGGGGTTTGTTCTCTGGCCCCCCTTTTCCTGAGGGGGTTGGGCTGGGCAGTGTCACCACCAATTTGCCTACCTCATTCAAAAAAGACGAAACCCAGGATGGAAAATAGGAGCAAGGAAGTTGAATAGGACTAAGGCCATTCCCCTGGTCTATCTAATAAAGTGCCTTTATGGCCTTAGCTCCAGACAGCTATTCCACAGCTTGGGCCTTAAAATGGATTCCCTCAGAGGTAAGGTGGGTTATGGTGCACAGGTGAATTCTTTGAGTTTCCAGTTACATTAAGGCCCAGAAGAATGCCCTTTAATGGGGTCCTGAGAGAAATGCACTTATCAAAGCCTAGGAACATTTTAGACACTGTCATAGGCCTTTGGTAGGAGAGTATTTATCATGGACTGTGACAGATTCAACTCTTTCTACACATCCCATGTCCGCAGGCTTCATGGCTAACAGGTACTCAATGAATTTTTGTTGAATCAAAACAAACCACTTTCCCCAAAGGAAATGCTGCAAAAGCAAATGCCCTTGAGTGATGCCCACTCCTATTAGAGTTCTGGTTCAATTCCATATTCCACCAGACTTTATAGGTGACTAAGACAGCAATGATCCTAGCAACCAAGTGAGTCCCATTCTTTCCTTGCCCTCAATGGGCCTACAATCCACTGAGTGGTTTCAACACCATCTTTGGAACACTCAGGGAGGGCTCATGTAGTCAAGCCGCAGCAGAGTCCTACCCGCTTCATAGATGAGCTAAGCCTTTGGGACAGATGGATTACAGAGGAGCTGGGCTACCATGACCACCCCCGAAGCTCTCAGCCTTAACACAACAGTCTCCTTTTAAGACCACTTCCAGCCAGAGCCCACAATTATTTTCTGGCTACCATTTCCCAACTCTCTCGCCACTGGTTCCAATTCTAGGTTCCAAGGAATAGGAAATGGCAAAGAAAAGGTGACTTTCAAAGTCTTGGTCTAGGTGGGATGATACTGAGTGTGAGTTTGTAAGTTTGAGAGAAAGATAGACTGTGTAATATTATATGCGAGGGGAAAAAAGGGGAGATTAAGAGTAAGACTTTCTTCATTAATCATTTGGGCAACTTCCTGGATATTAAATTTCAGCTAATACTCAAGACCAGGGGCCATTCCCAAGCTACGGAACAGCTAAGAAGCCAGATCCCTTTTAACAATATGCACACTATACTAATAGTTTCCATTTTAAGAACTCCAGAATGATAGTGACGAAATGACATTTTAAAAGTGTTTACTCTTCATATCCATTAAAACATTCAGAACAATTTCCACCTAGTCCTTGGCAGCTCATCTACCAGGAAACTCATCCGCTTTTCTCTGGCTTGGTGTCAATTCTCCATCAACTCTGAACAAACTGCCCCCAAATCACAGATGTCTTGTGTCAAACACCTGTTAATGCTGGCAGGCACCAAAGAGTTCATGTCAAAGAGAGCTAAAGAAAATGACAAAAAGACGGTAATAATTTTGAAAGTGAACATACCGATAAGGATCTTTGAACCATAAAAAACTTCCAAGCTTGTCTAACAATGGCTTGATTAGAAGGATACATATAAATGAAACCAGAATTGCTAGTTAGAAGTGCTTTGATTGCAATCTATGTGCTCTATTTCCTGAACCTTATCTTGAAAGAAAAAGCAGTATGGTAAGGTATGTAAAAACAGATCCAACAAAAATTTCTGTTATCCACTCTGCTGTCTGTGTTAAGTTTGGACTTACTACTTCAATATAGATTTTAAAGAAAAACATATTATATGTTGGGCAGTAGCTGTAGGATGCTGGGATATATGAAAATAATTGTCCTGCTATTGCTCAACAGAACAAAGGGTTTAAAAAAAATAAGGATCAGTGTAAAGTATCTTTGCCAACAATTATCGGTCAAAGGTGCTAACAGGGCATTTTTCTTTTTAAGATTTTATTTATTTATTTGACAGAGAGACAGAGCAAGCACAAGTGGGGGGAGTCAGAGAGCGAGAGGCAGGCTCTCTGCTAAGGAGGGAGCCCAATGTGGGGCTCAATCTCAGGACACTGGGATCATAACCTGAGCGAAAGGCAGAGGCTTAACTGACTGAGCCACCCATGCGCCCCAGGGCATTTTTTTTTTTTAAAGGTTCTACCTCTTCTTTATTTTTCCTAAAGTAGACATAAAATTGATTTGCTAGAAAGTTAATAAAAAGGAGAATCCTATATCTAGATCTATAAAGATCACAACAAATGCATGAGATCTACGACCTAGTAAGTGTGCAATAAAAGGTTAAATAGAAATACTGCCCACAGTCTTCTTTATGATTTGTACGCTTTTAATTTTCTCATTGATATTCCAGTTCTGTCACATGGGTTGTTACAGAACACAGAATTAAGAAAAATGACGGCCTCTAGGACAATTCTGTTTAAGACTGTATTTATTTGAAAGCTCGAGCGAGAGATCACAAGCAGGGGAAATGGGAGAAGGAGAAGCAAGCTCCTCCCTGAGCAGGGAGCCCAATGTGGGACTCGATCCCAGGACCCTGGAATCATGATCTGAGGCAATGGCAGACACTTAACTGCCTGAGCCACCCAGGTGCCCTAGGACAATTCCCTTAACTGTGAAAAAAATAATTTTGCGAGACTATGGAGATAATGTCCTAGGGATACAGAATGGAAGCTTCAAGGTAGAATGAGGTGGGCTGGGCAGAGAGGGAGCTATAGAAACATCAGAAATGGCTAAGTGTGATCAGCATGCCACTGCTCGGATGCATTTGCTCAAATGCTGTCAGTTGGTGACCTGTTTGCCTCATCTCTGACAGATACAACAGTTCCATGATAAGACTCTACCCAGTAGCTCTGGGTTTTGTTTGTTGTTGTTTGTCAGTTGGCTTCTTCACTGAAGTGGTGTCCAGAGAGGAGGTCAACATGAACCTAAGTCTGGAGAGTTCTAGAAGACTGGGTTGGTATCTGGGGAACCCATGATTAATTCAGCTATGGGCTCAGGCTCACGAATCCAAACACACTCTGGGTTTCATGTGGACAGTAGATGCTCTAAGGTCCACTCCAGCTTCTGGAATTCCCATGAAGTGCTTACACAAACACCAACCAAAAAGATACTAGGAGAGTTTGGTAAAGAACCCCTATCACTACCATCTCAAAATATCCCCACAGACTATTATCAAATCTTTTTTTTTTTTAAGATTTTATTTATTCATTTGACACCGAGAGAGAGATTACAAATAGGCAGAGAGAGAGGAGAGAGGAGGAAGCAGGCTCCCTGCTGAGCAGAGAGCCCGATGCGGGCCTCGATCCCAGGACCCTGGGATCATGACCTGAGCTGAAGGCAGCGGCTTTAACCCACTGAGCCACCCAGGCGCCCCTATTATCAAATCTTAACACCAGAAATGAAAGAGAGAGGCAGAAAAAGAGGGAAGCATGGGGAATCCTCAGAGGGTGAAACATATCAACTTAAGCATTAAAGAAGACATAGTGGAGGGGCGCCTGAGTGGTTCAGTCTGTTAAGTGGCCAACTCTTGATTTTGGCTCAGATCATGATCTCAGGGTCTTGGGCTCAAGCTCTGTGTTGGCTCCATGCTCAGTGGGGAGTCTGCTTCAGGATTCTCCCTTTTCTTCTGTCTCTCCCCCTGATTTACTCATGCTCTCTCTCTCTAAAATAGATTTTTTTAAAAAATGACATGTGGAAGACAAATCTGGTTCATGTTTCCTTCATTCCTTTCTTTCTTAAGATTTATTTATTTATTTTATCTCTAAGATAATGCACTCAAGTGGGGTGGTGGCAGGGGGACAGAAGGAGAGGGAAAGAGAATTTTAAGCAGACTCCATGCTCAGCACAGAGCTTCATGTGGGGTCTGATCTCCCTGAGATCATGACCTGAGCTAAAATCAAGAGTTGGATGCTTAACCAGCTGAGCCACACAGATGCCCCTGTTTTCTTCATTCTTGATTCCATTCAGGCTTTACTGCCCCCACCCTTTTTTTGGTCACTGTTACCTTGGGCAGAGCAAGGGGGGAAAGTGACAGCTCCAAAGAGTGTGTGGTGTCAGAGAGACTACACCTAGAGACCAAATGGCAAGAAGCCAAAGGCGTCCATGTGCCCCACCCACCAGAGAAAGAGCAAGGCCCAGACTGAGAAGCACCGTCCAGAGGTAGCACACTTCTCCACAGAGTGGAGACACAGTCTACCCACTTCCACTACAATACAATTTACAATGCAAACTTCTTTCATTTTAGCTAATGGTTGCTCAGGGTCAGTAGATGAAAGACACTAAAATCCTAAAAACCCACTTAGTTGAAGATTAAAAAGAATACTGCTACATCTTCAGATGTCCTTTATCGAAGTAGAGTTCATGCTACCCATTCTGAGGGAAAAAGCAAATTTATATCCACAAATGATTTTTACAAACTGAACACGGCATTTGATGGAGTGATTTAAAGCAACCTTCCAGAAATATCTTTAATGGAAACATTTAACAAGCACTTGTGGTGGGCTCTGTCTTTGGTCTGGTATCACAAGGGTCGGCCCAGCATATGGAACACAGACAGAAATTGTTGACTTACCTCCTAACCGGAATTTTACCATTTGTGTTGGTCATAAACGCCAATTTCATCCAGCTGGAAAACAACCATAACAACGCTGTTTTAATGTTTCTTAGGAGGAATATTTCAATCCAGCTAAGAACTTTAAAAGACTGTTCATTCAAACAAAGAACATTTATTCTGAAAACCGGAGACAGTAATACACTGTGAGATGAATTTATGGTTGTCAGTTTTGGCAAATATAAATACAGGACTCTCGGTTAAATCTGAATTTCAGAAAAACAACCATTTTTTTAAATAAGTATGTTCCAAATACTGCACAGAATATGCTTATACTCAAAAACTATTACTTATCTTAAATTTAAATTTAGCTGGGAGTTCCGTGTATTTAAAAAAAATAAAGTTACCCAGTAACTTTAGATGAATTAGAAATTTGGGTGCTTGCACTGAGCAAAACAAATTGTAGGTACTTCTTTGCAGTTGGTCTCACCCCTACTTATTTCCCTTTAATAATCTTTACTAAAGTGGTTAGAAATGTAACTGCACGGTGACACCAGCCAGCCTTATCCTGAGGAGCCATGGGGACACCCCACACGCCCTGGTTCCCAGTGCAGCAAAGCACAGATCGAATGGGCACCTTCCTTAATTTCCAAGAGTAGGAGAACTTCATCAACTCTAATTGATGGTAAGCAACTCCTTGCTTTCCCCAGGCTTTCTGGACACACAGGAACCCAGAACATTCATCTGTAGGTGCTGGGGCTGTTCTTAGCTATTAACTCACATTCTAATGGATTCCAGTCAATAATATTTTAAGAATGAGCAGAACATGACAGTTTGGTGAAGTTTCTGTCTTATGGCAATTTCCTGGAAGCACAAGTGACTCCTTTTCAAAGACTGTTTTCAAGACAACAGAGGTGAGGGAAGCAGAAAAGACCAGGAGAGCAGTCACGCAAAGTTGTGGCCTCTGCTGGTGCTCGAGAGCTCTGCAGTGGGATGTGTGCCGGACTTGGTGGCATGGGGGCTGGCCTTTTGCATCCTGTTCCAGCCCACATGGGCCATCATTTTCCACCAGGAAGAGGGAGTGCAGTCTCCCAAGCACAGTGACTCCCATTCAGCAGAGGGTCATTCTCTGCAGAAGTGGGCATGTGTGACCTCTTGCTGAGCTAACCCTCATGGCAGCTGGTGGATGGGGTGAACACCAGCTCCAGAAAGGGTTCTCAGCAATACACCAATGGGGACAGAGAAGACCTGGTGTCCAGATACAGATACCGGGGTCCCTCAGGCCTAAATGGGCATTCTCAG
This sequence comes from Ailurus styani, assembly GCA_002007465.1. Classification (NCBI taxonomy): domain Eukaryota; kingdom Metazoa; phylum Chordata; class Mammalia; order Carnivora; family Ailuridae; genus Ailurus; species Ailurus styani. Next base: position 325,415 of record LNAC01000516.1, read on the forward strand.
AGTCTCAGATCCTTCGGGATTCTATCAATGCCCAAAGTGAAATGTCAAATAACCGTTGTTGCTCTTTATTTCTAAGAAAACATGCTGCAGCGACCACAGAGGAAAAGGAGAAGCAGCTGCCCGACAAATAGGTAAGAGGATGGAAAGAAAACTGGAGGGATGGCATAACAAGCAAAATCACTATACTGAATGAAGGAAGACCAGGAGCCCGGCACTGTGCTGGGTGTTTTCCAGAGCCTCATTCCATCTGTCAACATTGTAAAATAAGTTCTGGTCACCTTCTGCATTCGCAGGTTAAGGACAGGTAAGGCCCAAGGCTAACGACTTGCCAAGGGCCCCCCAACAACTAAGTGGCCAAGCTGGGATTGTAGTCAAGAGCCCGTACTCTTAAAGCACCTGCCAAAGGGACCAAAAGTAAGGGTGAAGGTAGCCAAAGGGCTGACCTCTCTTCCTCCTGCTGGACAGTCCAAGGACTCACACTCTTGGTGCTGGGCCTGGTTGTGAAAGCAGGCTTATTCCCATAATTTCTCAGCATGGTTCTCTTCCACACCTACAACTGCCGGCCCATGACCCCATGATGGCAGGCAGGCCCCTTGCACCGATTCCTGCTTTTTAAACAGACTGACTTGGGCTTTGGCTAGGCTTTCTACTTGAGTAACTTTCACTTCACCCTGATGGAATAACTTGGGAAGGGTTAAAAATCTACCATTGTGGTATCCCTCTGGATTTTGGATACTGTGAGCTGGGGCAAGGCCCGTACATTCAGATCCCTGACTGGGTGCTCCTTTTTGACCCTAGAAAACAGTGCTCTTATAAGTGCTTCACTTGGCCACACTCCCCCAAGTCTCTGTCTCACACGACACAGGCGCCAGCTACAACAGCACTCAACTATGGCCCGGGGCATGGAAAACTCTTTATCACCACTCAGTCTGAGGCCTATGACCCAGAGGATACTGGAGTTCCAGCATCTTCCTGCCAGCAACCATTCCTTTCTTATCAGTTGGGGCCATGGGCTGATCACACATGCCCTGCCAAGTGGCATGAAGAGACCAGGTATGTGTCAGGAACTTCCTCTCCAGGGTCGGGAGCATGGAGGGGAAGGCAAGTTTGATGCTGACTGGCCATATACTAAGCCTTCATCTCCTAATCTGACCGTTTGTTTGCTTTTTAACATTCAAGAACAGAGAGTGATATAAATAAAACTCACTGTTTCTTGAGGCAGGTCATTGGACTGACGTTGTTGGCCCTGAAGTTGTGTATGATTGATCTCAGTCCTTCTACCCATTGCTGAAAGAGAAAGAAAAAGCATTCCTGGTAAGCAAAAACCACAGCGACTGAAAATGGTGGGTTTTATTAGACAGCCTCTATCCACGCGGTATAAGAATAATGTAAATTCTTCTTTTATCTTCCCCCTGCCACGGAGCAATCTTCATGTTGCATGCCATACTTTATTCTTTAATAAACATCTTTCATTCTTTCCATGAAGATAAATGTAACATCTAGAGCACCATTAAACACTGGGTTGTCACAAAGGAACGCTGCCCACTGATTGACTTGTTAAACCTTCTATTTGCAGCCTGTTTAAATAGAAATCTTTTTTCAGCCACTGGCAATCTTCATTATTTCTAAGCAACGTTATACAATACATGATGACATGTTTAGCTATTCCCATTTTAGAGGATGAATGCATTTGGGGTTCGTCAATTTTATCGTGTGATTCTATTTCAATCTAAGAATTTGTTACATATCTTACCTGTCTGCGTTTTCCAGCAGAGCCTTAAAAAGGAAAGCATGCACGGATTGCCGGGGAATCCAGCACAAACAGCGAAGCGCTTACATAATTTCTGTATAAGGACGTGGACCTCGGTTTTAGTTCATAACATCACTCCATGGATTTACAAGGAAACGTGAAGGAAGACTGTACATGGCAGTAAAGGAATTTGGGTCTCGTAAGGACATTCTACTAGAAAAGGCTGGCCCATGAATTAAGGCCAACTCGGCCCCTGAGTCCAATAACTGATGCCAATGAATGCCACACCAAGTTGCTAAAATAAAGAATCACACTCTTGGCAACATGCTTTGCAGCAAGTTGATACTGGGGGGTTGAAACAGAGCTGGGGCCTCCACAAAAGCCAGTATCTTACCTTCTTTGGTTTATAGTCTGATTGCTATAGCGCTGTGCTGAGGAAGGAGACATATTTGGGCATAGACAGTAGTAAAGATGTACAGTCTACCTGCACTGTCCATTAGCCACGTGTGGCTGTTTAAATTTAAACTGAATAAAGGTACAATTCAGTGCCTCCATTTCACTCATCACATATCAAGAGCTCAAAAGCCAACATGGGGCCAGTGCCCACCACACTGGACAGCACAAATGAAGAAATCTCTGTCAATATAGAAAGTTCTATCAGACAGCACTGCACAGTATCACCGGGTTTAACACGGGCTAGTGATTTAGTCATTGCAAGGGCCAGAGGTAAAGACTGAGTTCTGTAAAGGGTGTCTGGTTTTAATTCACTGTAATAAAATGCAAGTAACATTAAATTGATCGTCAGAACCATTTTTAAGTGAACAGATGAACGGCATTAAGGAATATTCACCTTGTTGTGCAACCTTCACCCCCGTCCATCTCCAGAACTCTTTTCTTCTTGCAAAACTGAAACTCTGTCCCCATCATACAACTCCCTATGTTCCTCTCTTCCCCCAACCCTGGCAACCACCATTCTGTTTTCTGTCTCTATGAATCTGCCTCTCCTAGGTTCTTCATAAAAATGAATCATACAATATTTGCTCTCTGACCAAGTTGACTGGCATAAGGTCCTCAAGGCTCAGCCTGTTCACAGCATGCGTGAGAATTTCCTTCTTTCTAAAGGCTGAATAATACTCCATTGGTTGTGTAGACCATGTTTGACTTCTTCATTCATCTGTTGACGGACACCTGGTTTGCTACTGTGATGAATGGTGGCTACTGTGATTGATGCTTCTGCGAACATGGGTATACCAGTATCTCTTCTAGTTCTATTGGGTATATATTCTGAAGTAGAATTACTGGATTCTATGGTAATTCTATTTTTCATTTTTTTGAGGAACCTCCATGCTGCTTCCCATGGCAGCCGTGTCATTTTACATTCCCGCCCACAGTGCCCATGGGTTCCAATTTCTTCATGTCCTTATCGACACTTTTCTCCCCCCTGCTTTGTTTTCATTTTGAGAATAGTCATCCTAATGGACAGGAGTCTAATGGAGAGTTTTGCCTTTCCTCTTTATGCTCCAGTCATACCTAAGAGTTTTCTGAAGGAGGACTGACGAGCCAAAAGAGGTCAATTTCCTTCCACAACTAGGAAAGGTCATTTCCTGAGGACCATAAATAGCATCAAAAGCCTCATGATGGTGACACCAGGATTCTGAGGGAGGAGGAAGAAAGGCAATAGTAGCATTAAAGAAATGTCTTATTATTTTCATCATCAGGCTTTACTTCCTCTGTCAGGCTAAGTATGGGACTATAATTCCCCAGGCACCATCAAATATCCTGTTGTTGGCCTAACAAACCACAGGCTCACATAGCGTTTCCCAAGAGGAGATAGAAAAACATAAATAATTAGGTTGGCGTTCACTGGGCAACATTTTCTCAACCTGAAGGCTTGTTACGTGTTCCAAAACACAAAATAGAGCCCATGGTTTCCTAGGTTAAAAAACTGGGCAATTTCTGAGACTGTTCACTGGCTTTTTCTGAGCATCCTGATTTAGTCGCTCCTAAAAATAAATTACAGAGTTAGCAGTCTTTGAGGAGGTTTAAACAACTCATCCATCTTTTGAAAAGATAATGCTGGTGAAGAATCTCGTTTATTGTGACAGAAAGGTATCCAGGAGTGACCTTTGAGGTCATCACTCCAGATATTATACTCATGCTTTAGTTAGTAGGAAATGCCAGTGGAACCCTCACAGGCCTTAAAGGGCACCAGGGTTTGGAGAGGTTGTTGCTTCTTCTCTTTGTGATGATGAAAGTGAGGGTCAAGGGCCTTGCCCAAGATCACAGAGCAGCTGGCACAGGGCTCAGAGGCAGTAAGAATTCTGTTGTCTGCCCCTCCTTAGGGTTTGTTCACACATCTCCCTCCATGACATGGAAAAATTCCATTAGGCCTTTCCTTCTTTCTACTGTCTTCCAGGTAATGGACACCTAGCATATTAAGGCCAAGAGATTTTAGGAACTATGTTTAGTGGTTTGTTTTGCTGTTTCTAACAAAGTAGATGAAGCGCCAGCAGGTGTCAGTAGAGCCCTAGAGTTTAGCGGAAAAGTTGTACCAGAGGTGAACTGGATGCATATGAACTTCGTTGAATGTTTCCAGATTAACAGAAGAAAACAAAACAAAACAAAAAACTGTGATTTAGATATGTTTCCTTGAATTGCTGAAAATAAGCACATACATTTACAGTCTACGTAATGCCCCCAAAAGTGCATCTTCAAGCCCAGGGTTGCATGTTTCTAGAAGGCTCATTCCCTGATACATGTTGTGTATACTCATTGGCCCAATGATGACACGCTCATGACAGGATTCCTACTATGCTGGGTGCCTCCCTCTGGTCTGGCCATGCTGAGCGGGTCCATGCAGCCTGGATGCAGGAAAACCAGCCTAAAGCATCCGTTGGATTCAGATGTCCAAATCAGCAGTTTCTCCCCTTACCCAGCAGGTTGTTCTCTTCATTTCTTAAATCTTTTTCAATTCTACCTTAAAGCTTATTTCAGCCTGTCTCAGGAGAAGGGCAAGAAAGGTCATTCTAGGGACTCTTTCGGGCTTGGCTGGATGGTTCAGGAGAAAAGGAGGGAGAAAGAGAAGCTGCCTCTAATTTTCTCCTAGGGACTTACAAGTCTCTAGGAGACTCTTGTTCTCGCCATGCAGGCGGCATCCATTTTCCAGGCAAATGGCGTGGCCTTGCCCTTAGCTGTCTCCTTTGTCCCCAGGACACTGGACTGTCATGGACAAAACAATCCTTTTCCCACTGAAAAAAGCAGCAGAAGGGCATAGACATAACGAAATGAAACCAGGTGGCACCTGGGTGGCTCAGTGGGTGAAAGCCTCTGCCTTCGGCTCAGGTCATGACCTCAGGGTCCTGGGATGGAGCCCTGTGTTGGGCTCCCTGCTCAGTGGGGAGACCGCTTCCTCTTCTCTCTGCCTGCCTCTCTGCCTACTTGTAATCTCTCTCTCTCTCTCTCTGTGTCAAGTAAATAAAAAATCTTAAAAAAAAAACGAAACCAAAAAAAAAATATATATATATAAGTTTATACAGGGTGTATATGCCCCTTTTTCTCTTTAAAAATATTCTGTAGGGTTTTGTTTTGTTTTTTAAGGTTAGGGAAGCAGTATTTAAATGTCCTTTGCAGAAGAATGTAAAGCAACAAAGTATATAGCAAAAAGTAAACATCACCCCAAATTCCATTACTGACATCAAGAGCTAGCCCCTGACAACATTTTGGTATTTGAACTCTTAGCCTTTTTTGGTGCACATATAGCTTTGTCATCCTAAAATAACTAATCCCATTACTTGCCAGTCAGTTACCACCTCAGGTAGTGTTGTTGTTCTTTTAACTCCATCTTAGCTCTAGCTTCTGTTCCAGAAACGTCCTTTTCAGTTGTTAGTCAAAACAGCATGTTGTCAAAGCAAAAAATAATACAGACCCTGTGATGCTCTCCGAGGATACACTCAGTGGCATCCTCCATCTTCTGGCGGTGATTCTTTGCTCTTAAAGAGGAGGCTACTGGTGGAAGTGGTGGAGGCATCTTAACTAAGCCTGCTCCAAGTTAACTACAGACTCGTTACTCAGAGTGTAGTCCAGGGACTAGCAGCATCACTTGGGAATTGTTAAAAGGCAAATCAGCAGGCCCTATCTACAAAATCTGTATCCAGGGCTGGGGCAGAGAAACCAGTGTTGAAGTGAGCTTTCCACATGGCTCTTTTGCAAATTCACATATAAAGGCATTGTTCTGAACCCAAGCCACTCAGTCAAAAGGTTGGCTCCTAGGCCAATAGCATCAACATATCCAGGTTGCTGGTTAGAACCACAGAACCTTAGGTCTCATCCCACTGAGACCCACTAGATCAGAATCTTCCTTTAATAAGATCCTGGTGTGACTTGTGTGCACATCCCAATTTGAGAAGCACAGATCTAGAAGGAGGGTTCTTCACCACCTGGAATATCTATTTCCATTGCCCACCTAGAAAGATTTGGGTTTCATTTCCTATGGAGCCAATGGTTTCCTATAGTGCCCTTGGCTGGAATATCTGGTCTTCTAGATAGGACCCTGGAAAGAGCTCTCTTCTAGTTCCTGACTTACTTTGTTTTTGTCCTTTGTTTTTGTCCTATCCCTCCCTACCTGGGCTGAACAAATCAGCATTCACTAGCTTGTGACCTACACACTTAGGTTCAATTGCTTGCATGTGAAAATAGGAGGCAAAAAGATGTTGCAGGGAGTGACTTTCACCTTCCCAATGTCCACACTGTGAAAAGAATCAATGGATGGGGCCACCTACGATGTTTAAAATATGGGACCTTCTTGTTACCTGTAACTCATAAACCCTGATCCATGCAGAGCTTTTGTTATTGGTTTTTGGTTTAAGTAAATGGGGATCAGAAAAAGTCAAGGCAGATCTCAGTTGGCTATTTTCAAGGTGCTCAATTGTTCTAACAGTTAATTAGTTGTCATTTGCTCAAACGACATAAGCCAGGATCTTATAGAACTTGAAATACAGCATTGATTCCATTGTACTGTGAGTTCTGGTAATAAGACTCATTTTACTGATGGGGTTCAGGGCAGGCCGCCCCAGAATGTTTGGCATGTAGATTATTTTGAGCTGAAGACAATCAAGGCCAGATAAACTCAAGAAGAGCTTTTTACCTCCCTCTTAACTGCCTAAAAGAATTTAGATAGAGGCCTGTACCAGAAAGAAAGCTATTACCAAAGATAACTATTTTTCATTTTCTTTTCTTTTTCTTTTTAAACACAAGAAAGTCTCCACCACAGGGCATGACGATCATTTGTTTCCAACCATTTCCTCTTCCCATCTTCCTGTGAATTGCCCTCCTCACCTCTGAAGCCCCAGAGCCTTATCCCCTTTCTCTTTAGGTCAGGATAGCATGTACACCTCAATCACCTGATTATCAGAGAGCCTTTCGTGTCTTGTGGGGCTGGCTCCCGTACACACGTAATTAGATTTCTTTTTCTCCTGTTCACCTCTCTCTTATTAGAGTTGGGTGTCTCAGCCAGGAACCCAGAAGGGTAGAGGGAAATTCATTTTTCCTCCCCTAAAACCATGCATTAGAGACAAACTATGAAGCTTCCCAAGATTTCCACAGGGTCTAATGTTGCAGCAAGATAAGACTCTTTATAAGGTGCTTAGGATGTAAAACTGCAACATTTCACAAATCTCCAGATGAAGAATTAGAGTGGAGTAACTATCTTTATATTCAATCAGAAACTTGGTTTTAGGAAGGCATTTGAGCTTTAAAGAGTCTTATTAGACTATAAAGACACTGTAGGTAGAACTCAATACATTTTCTCTTATGGTCTATACATGTAAGGGGAATGAAATGATTTCAGTTGTTAGGGTAAGATATTAGTTGCCATTAAATTGTCAGTACTGAACTTCAAAGACAGGCCAAGCAAAAGCCATTTCCAGCTGGTACACTGTTATAAGAATACTATGTGGCTATTACTCAGAGACCAGATTAGTAGTTCCCAGACCCTGATGTACCTTGGAACCCCCTGGGGAGCTTATAAAGACATTTCAGAAGGCTGGATGCCTCTCCTGGTGATTCTCATTAACAATCTGAGCCCACTTGGCCCATCAAGCTACCTTTTAGAGACTAGATAATTCTAAAGTGAATCTACAACAGAGGACCACTGAACCAGACCATGTGTGCTACATTTGGTCTAGACCAGTATTTTTCAGACTTTACCAGGCATTTATTTGGGAATTTTGTTCAAGTACAGACATGGATTCAATAGGTCTATAGTGTCTGTGCTGAAGAGTCTGCATTTCTTGCAGTCTTCCAAGATTGTGCCCTGTTCACACAAGAGTAGCAGCATGTGGACATTATTTCCAGAAAAAAATCAGTAATCTTGTAAAAGGCTAAGAAGTCCACCAATGAAAAATCTGTCCTACTCTCCATCATGCCAGCTTTTCTCACGTGGTCCTCCGATCATCAGCACGAGCGTCCCACAGGAGTGTTCTAACGGCCGACTCTCAGGCCCCACCTAAAATCTAAGATTCAGCCACGCTGGGGACGGGGCCCAGCAATCTGCATTTTACCAGGCCCTCTACATGTCTCTAATGTCACAATCACATGATGCTAGTGTCAGAACACCTGGTCCTAATCAATAATACAGATAACTGAAGAGCGTGTGGAGATGGCCACAGGAGGACCGGCCTGTCTGGTTTCACTTTTTGAACAATTTTATTGAAGTACAATTTAAATATGATGAATGGCCTAGGGGCTGTTGATTCAAAGTTCTCAAATGCTAACTAAGCACGCTTAGGGCCAGCACCACCAAAGGAGACACTTGGAATTTTAAATCTTTACTCCCTTGTTTTGGATTAAATTCACACACACATCGCTGTGTGTGCTCAAGTATTTTAAAGAAAGTTACAAGTGCCGCAAAAGCGGAACAGGTGGCCAGAAGGAGGCTGGCTCAATGGCTGTTCCTCAGCCCCAGCAAATCCAGTTGCTGGTGAAATTGCAGGATCTCACCAGGCAGCAGGAGATGGCCCTGTGGAAGCCCATTAGAACTGGACTGTGAGAGAGAAAAGTACAGCATCTGCACAGGCCGGGTCTGGAAGTCCGGGCTTTGGGGAAAATTCGTACTAAATAACTGCAATAGGGGCCCCTGGGTGGCTTGGTCATTTAAGCGTCTGCCTTCAGCTCAGGTCATGATCCTAGGATTCTGGGATCAAGTCTCTTGTGGGGCTTCCTGCTCAGCAGAGAGCTTGTTTCTTTCTCTCCCTGCCTTTCCCTCTCTCCGCCACTCCCCCTGCTTGTGCTTTCTGTATCAAATAAAATCTTAAAAAAATAAATGAGTGAATGAATGAATGGCACAGAAATAAAACAGAGGTCTGTTTCCCAGAACTAGGGTACTTGTGCTCCCACCGGTCCAGCGATCAGGCCTGAGCACCAGAGCTGGAGCCAACACAGCAGCAGGAATAAGCAGAAGCCAAGGGCCTGTGTTCCTAAAGTCTTTGTCCCTATGGCCTTCGGACCAGGGCTGAGGCAGGGCCTGGCCCAGGGATGACCAAACCCCAGAGGCAGATGCAGGAGAGCAGATAGGCTGGTGACTGGTGCCAGGCTTGACCAAAAAAGAAAAAAAAAATCACATTTTATCCTTCAAATGTGCCCATCTACCACGCGGAATCCATTCTAAAATGAGATGGGAGCAGATCTACCAATGTCTGGATATCACAGACCGACTTCTACATCATGTCAAGAAGGAAAAATAAAACCATTTTCTCTTTCACGTCGGTGACTTCCTCTGGATTCTCCTAAGGAGAGGGAAACGCAGGTAGAATGTACGGTGTGTCAGTCATCAGGAGAGATCCGTGACAGTGCTGGAAACTCCCTCCAGGCCAGGGACAGAAGGCAAACAGGCAGACAATGACAGTGTTGACAGCAAGAACAAATCGGGCAGAGAAACCTGAAAGTCACCCCAGTTGCTACCCAGAGAGAGAGAGGAGAGAGAGAAGAGTGAAAGATAACAGAGAGGCTAAGAATCTCATGCACAATAAAGGAGCTCAACTTTCGATCCCAGATACAATTCCGTTGATAAGCCCAGGATGGAAGGGGAAATGAAGGAGCCTGTAATGACCAATAGCAACCTTCAAAACTGATTCCCAAACAGCCATGCGGATTCTTGCAGAGAAAAACCCAAGGTCAGTGGTGCCTGGGTGGCTCAGTGGGTTAAGTCTCTGCCTTCAGCTCAGGTCATGATCTCAGGGTCCTGGGATCAAGCCCCACATCAGGCTTTCTGCTCAGCGGGGAGCCTGCTTCCTCCTCTTTCTCTGCCTGCCTCTCTGCCTACTTGTGATCTCTGTCAAATAAATAAATTTTTTAAATCTTTAAAAAAAAAAAAAAGAAAACCCAAGGTCACTAGAGCGACAAATCAAGGGTAATCACAAAGGCCCTTAGGAAGTCAATAATACTTCTGATAAAATTTTCAAATCTCAAAGAACCAAAACAGGAGCGAGGAAAAAAGGAAGAGCACCGGGGGCCCTTTTCTCTTGACATGGCCTGAGTGTCTTCCAGAAAATACAAGTTTTTCATCTGCTGTTTTCTGTCCACAGAGGAAACCCGATCAAGGTGAAAGGAGGAAGGTATTTAAGGGCCATCTGACTCTTCAGTCACCTGCAGAGCATGGGGGATGAGTATTTGGGCAGGAACCAAGCCATCACAGACGTGTGGCTGTGTGCAAAAGAAGGGTTTGGATGGGTCTGGATAATATTTATGCTTTCCTAATCAAGATTAGTTTAGTCACTCACAGATAGTCAAAACAGTCTGTCAGCCTGGCTGGTTATCTTGACAACCCTGGGTAGTTAGGTCAAAAAGAACCTCTAAATAGTCCTAAGAAATGAGAGGACACTGTGCTGTTCTGGGTCATCGTTTAGAAGCTCAAGTGTCAACGTCCCCTACCAAATGGGTTTCTGTCATTATCATTCCAAGAGACAACTTTTGAATCACCTAAGCCTGCTTTTATAGATACCCTGTAAAAATGTCCTATTGTCGCTATAGAACCTTGTCTCAAATAATCACATCTTATTCCAGGTAGCTACTCCAATAAATATACTGTTGAAGGGAATCGAGATAGGCCACCACAGAATACGACACTTTGGTATAAAAATTATTTTGAGCTGAAGGCATCTGAATTCTTGAAATCCCTTATCTGACTACGAGCAGGGCCTTCCCCGAAAGAACCCCACTGTCATAAATGCCCATACAGGAGCTGTTCTAACCTTCCCTCTGGAAGACGAAACAGTGGCACCACACTCGGAAACTGACACAAAATTCTCATGTCTATCTATTGGGCCCATTTATCTTTCTTAAAAATCATTGCTCTCCTCAAAGTGGTCTTTTGCTTCTTTTCTTTCCCTTCCTCAGAGGATGTACAAACCCCCGAATATCCCTGTTCCTTTAGGTATTGACTTCCTTCTGTGAGGCTCCATGCACATAAAATGAAAAATGAATAAATTTGTTTGCCTTTTCTGTTAATTTGTCTGTCAGTTTATTTCATAAACAGACCCAGCTGAAGAAACACAAAGAAAATGTACATCTATACACTCAGAATACGTGAATGCCTTACGTTTGTTCACTTGTGCCTACAGACTTTAAATAATACACAGTGTTCTTTCCTGACTCAGCTTAACAGAGCAGCTCTGTTCCTACAGACTCCAGAACTCATTCGAAACCCCAATGAGATACTGGCTTTATTTTATATGACATTTTTTAGTATCTGCATGGAGAACTCTAAAATAACTGAATAATTTCAAGATTTTAAGAAAACCAGGAGTACCCTATTCCAGGCAGAAGCCGGTTTTGTGAAAGTGCATTTGGGGTCTCAACTGTCAAATCTGCAAAGTCTTGGTGATAAGAGGGGCATTAAACACCTGGTGAATTAAAAGGTATTCATGGGGGCTCAGTCAGTTAAGTGTCTGCCTTCAGCTCAGTTCATGATCCCAGGGTTCTGGAATCGAGCCCCGTGTCAGGCTTCCTGCTCATCAGAGAGTCTGCTTCTCCCTCTTCCTCTGCCCCTCCTCTCCTCAGCTCCTGCTCTAATAAATAAATAAATTTTAAAAAATAATAAAAGGTATTCACGAAGTTGTTTCTCTGGCTGATACGTGTACTTATAACCCTAGAAGTCACGTTCCTACTACACAAACCGGCGGACGATGTTGGCAAAGTAAACCACGCCAAAATGAATGCTATTTCACTGTGCAGAGGCTCTGTGATGAATTCGATCAAGTCAGGGAGCCTCTGGTGAACTCTGGCCTAGAGGTCTCAACCTACAGAGGACAGGCACATCAAATCAAGAGGTACTCCCACAAGCTAAATAGGACTTTCAATACAAGATACTAAAAAGAATCTAAATCAGTGCATTTTAGTTTCATTACCTTTCTATCCTTTATGGATGAGCCCCTGACCTTCCCAGGCAATAAGGAAGGTGGTGGTGGGGGGGAATGTGGCAGCAGGAAAATGGAATAAAAAGCATATGTATGTAAAGATGAATCAATGAATGTTTAGATGACACTGCTTTCATACTTCTCAAAAACTATGGGGCTGAGAATGCCTCTATGACATCACTTGTTGATTGCGCCCACCCCCCCCCACCCCCCCGGAACAAAGCAGTAGTTCTGGAAGGTTTTCATTTGTGTGCCTTCAATAGGCAAAAATAAAGAAAAAAAAAAAGAGTTGGTAAACAGCTCAATACCACCCCGTGTGTGGAGAGTCACACCAGAATAATACAGTTTCGTGGAATGGTACAGTAAAGAACCCTAACAAGGCTTTCTCATGTTTCGTTGACCAGGGAGCCTCCTTTAAATGTAGGTTATTTTGCAGAACCCTCCCCCCCCCAATTTGGGAAGCGCTGCTATATGATTTCAGCTCCCACAGATGAGGAAATTAACTTTTACCTCAGAAGTACAGTAAAATCTTACAATGCTCAGGTGGAAGTCATTGGGTGGTGACAGAATACAAATCTGTAGTGAATCAGATTCCTTGCTTCAAGACACCAGCTCTGCCGCTTACAGGCTGTGTGACTGGGGCAAGTTACTCAACCTCTCTGGGCCTATTTCTTCCTCTGTAAAATGGTAACAACCATGCCCATCCTAGAGGATTGATGTGAGAATGAAATGAGAGAATATATGGTCAAGCACTTTGAACATTACCAGGTATTCAATATAAACTGAAAAATTGCATGGTTACTGCTCTTATTATTAATTATTGGGGATCACCGGTCAGTATTTCTATAAAGAGCCAGAAAATATGTAGTTTAGGCTTTAAGAAGGCTGCAGGTGATTCGCTGTTGTATGGTTTTTTATGTTTTGTTAACAACACTTTAAAAGTATCAAAACCAGGGTGCCTGGGTGGCTCAGTGGGTTAAAGCCTCTGCCTTCGGCTCAGGTCATGATCTCAGGGTCCCGGGATTGAGGCCTGCATCGGGCTCCCTGCTCAGCGGGGAACCTGCTTCCTCCTCTCTCTGCCTGCCTCTGCCTACTTGTGATCTCTCTGTCAAATAAATAAATAAAATCTTAAAAAAAAATGTCAAAGCCATTCTTAGCTCATTGGCCATACAACCTTGGGCTGAGGAGTGGGTTTGTCCCCTGGACTGCACTTTGCCAGCCCCCCATTGTGATTGTTAAACTCACTCCAGATCATACTGCTCAGAGGGGACAAGGTCTCACGTCAGGTGAGGTGTCCGACCCATCGTCTCACGCATCCTATTCTTTAAAGAAAACAAACGAATGTGTGTGAGCTCATCTTGCACATACACTCTGCTCACGACGGCCATCTCTGCCAGCAGGGAGAACTGGGCCTGCGTGGTAAGTAGAGAAGCAATTTAAAGCTAGTGACAGTTTCCTCTCCCAGGGGCCAAGAGGTGAAATCCAAACTTCATATTACGCTTCTGGAACAATTAGAGGAACTCATTTTGCATTCCCTTGGTGGAGTCATTTGAAAACACTTGCAATTAGGGCAAAATGAGCTGCTCAGGACTAGGCCTAGAGCACAGGGTCTCTTCTTCGGAAACCGGTCGAGTTCATGACACAGCAGTGAGAGAGGCCCCGGCAATGAAAACCTGTCTCCCAAGAAGCCCCTGCGTTCTGCCCAGAAGCCCCCAGGGGACTGGAAGTTTTCTGAGGAAGACCGGGTAACACCAAGAAAATCCACCTCCAAGATCGTGGGGATTTACGATTACACCGAAGCCCAAGAAAAACACTGTAAGGACCAAAAAAACACACGTGATAAAGATCTTAAATAAAATACAGTACATGAAACTCTATAAACGGCATGAGCCCAACTGTGTGTAGAAGAAAATTGTGTGAATTAAAAAGACACACTGGGGTGTCATTGTGGGGAGTCGGAAGTGGGGTTTCCTTTGCGGGAAGGAAAATACGTTCTAGAACTGGACGCGGGAGGGTAGTTGTTGTACAACATTGTGATCTACTGAATTGACCACTCACTTTAAAGTGGTTCATTTTACATTATGTCAATTTCACTTCACTTTAAAAAAAGGCATGGATGATGGGGTAATGCCCTCTGGGGGGGGGTATTTTCTTCTTTTTACTCTTCTGCACTTTCTACTAGAATACAGTGGAAGTATTCACTTTACCATGAGCAATACTCCTTCTGCATTCAGGGAACACCAGTAAACAGTATAAAAATGCACGGTCCATGCAAATATTTAAAATGACTTTACCTGCAAGCCCAGTGTTGCTGCAGATGAAGGCTCTAAGCTACAGCTCAACACTTCTCCACTTTGCTCCTCCCACTACTCCAAGAAAACCTCACTAATTCAGGTGAGAAAGTTCCCTCAAAGGACCACAAAACCTGCTTTAGCGCTAGTGTCCAGGTTCCTGAACACAACTTTGGCAAGGAGCTTTACTTTTGAGTTTGATGCTGTGAAAAATGACAGTAAAAATCTACCCCCGACTAGTAATTAGAAGATTTCAAAAGAAAACCAAGAGGGGTGTTTTTAATTTTTCTTAAAATTTGAAAGAGAGAGCATGCACAAGTGTGAGTGGGGGAGGGGCAGAGGGAGAAAGAGTGGGGCGGCAGATTCCCTGCTGAGCAGGGGGTCCTAAAAGGGGCTGAACCCACAACCCCTGGGATCAAGACCTGAGCCAAAGCCAAGAGTTGGAGGCTTAACTGAGCCATCCAGGCACCCCACAGATATGTGCTTTAGAATGCCAAGAGGCTAAAGATGAAGAATGCTGGGACATCAAGGCCAGGGCTGGTCCACAGAGGAGGTCCAAGGGCCCCCAGTGATCGAGTGAGCTCCTTTGACTTGCAAGATTCACCACAGACCCCATGGTCTACACATTCAAGAATGTATTTTAAACAAATTTGCCGTCCCTTCCTCACTCCATCCCGAAGTAACCAGACCCTCACTTCCTCATAACCCTATCACCATGCTCCCAATTAATCAAACTTCAAATCTAGTCTCCACCTTAGCTTCTCAGACCTCATCCAGGAATAAACCCTCCTGATCCCACATGCAGATATTTCTTAGGCCTTCCTTCATGTGTAACTGGTTGCAGCCAAGAACAACCATTGTCTTGAATTCTAGCTCAGTACTTCTCAAACTGTAAGGTGCCAAGTACTTATCAGACCTTATTCAAATTTTATTTTATTTTTTAATTTTATTTATTTCTTTGAGAGAGAGAGAGCACAAGAGGGGGTAGGGTCAGAGGGAGAAGCAGACTCCCCACTGAGCAGGGACCCCGATGAGGGACTTGATCCTGGGACTCCAGGATCATGACCTGAGTCGAAGGCAGCCCCTTAACCAACTGAGCCACCCAGGAGCCCTATCAGACCTTATTCAAATGCTGACTCTGATTCATCAGGTCTGGGACAGGGCTTGAGATTCTCCTCTGACAAGTTCCCAGGGATGCTGCCATTGCTGGTCCAGACCGGACTTTGAGAAGTGCGGCTCTCAACCCCAAGTTATTACCATGGGTTGATCTTAGAATATAAAGATTGTGTTGTGTCACTCCTACAGCATGAGGCATGACCTTCCATTATCTCCCCAGAATCTTTGGGATGGATTCGACATGCATTTCGCCTGGCACTCGAAGCAGGCCATGGGCTTAGCCTGACTTTCCAATTTCCCCATCGAAAGTGTTCACTCTAGTCTCTGCATGGTATCCACCACTGCAGGTACAACATTCCCCTGCTTTTGAATCTCTGCTCACGTCCTAACCCCCACATGCACGGTCTTCTGTCTTTCGGTGGACCGCACACTGTGGACATCACCATAATGGGACCAGCAGCAAGACCTATTTTATGAAAATACTTCTCCCTCCTTCCCTCTCTAACCACGGAACCTCCTATCTCAGCAGTGCCAGGACTGGCTTTAGTGAGGATGATGTGACCCACATTAGGCTAGGGACTTCTCCCTATACACAAATATTCTCTAAAGCAACTAAGCCATATCCTCTTTGGCTTCTGATGTATTTTTTTCTTGCAAAGAGATTCCTTCACTCTTAGAGGAGAAAATAACTTCCAGGGTCACTTGGTACAACTGTATCAATGAGAATTAAAAAGCCCATGTAATGGAAATGATTTATCCAAGCTTAGAATTCATCAAAAAGTAATTCTTGGATGAGTAGCTGGATAAAAGAAGGTAAAAAGAAAAAAAGAACAGGCATCTTCATTTAAAATGTCAACGAAGTGAACATTATTAGGTAAATATTAGCATTTATCTTACTGTAAGTACCTTCATGCGGCATGCTGGCTGATGTCCAGAGCTAAGGTTCTAAATGAGCCACAGAGCGTCTGTCATTTGGCACGCTGGTGTTTAAAAAATGAATATATCTGTCAACATTTTAACATCAGGAGATTTCATGTAAAAATAAATCCAGATGCCCAGTATCTTATGTAAAAAACACCACCATCTTCAACGATCCAGCAACTTCAAGGTGTATATTCTTATATCATCAGAAGATTGGCTGGAGACAGGTAGATGTTGCCCCTGACCCCTACAGGCTGTATGGACACTCCGACTCGCTACCATCTATACCATCCCTTATTTAGTCTTCACTGGGCACTTTCTCATTATTCACATCATCCTCCTGGCTCCTACAGGCACCTGGGATCGCAACTTGTAGTCTAAAGGAACTACCACTTTTGGTATCTTGCAGAGAAACTACTCAGTTCAGGGCTGACAGAGTGCCATTGTGGAGGAGACACAGAAGTACTGAGTTCTGGGACAGATGGTCTTTAAAAGCAGATGAGAACCGAGGGAGCCACAGAGATGGAAGGTGGTCGTGGGAGGCCCAAGGAGACACGTTTCACCCACTCCACAGATGAACCAATGATCTCAGCCCTCCCTCCAAAGGCAGAGAGAGAGTGGTGGTTTCTAAATTCAACCCAGCAGTAAGACAAATGAACCCCATTATCTTCATTTGCAAGAAGTGAACCGCTAGGTGGGATGGGGGCACTTGAAGCTTACAACACCCACCCACTCATTTGCTGATTCACAGCTCTGTCCCAAAGCAAGCGTTTTAACTGACCCTCCCTGCTTTGCTTCACAGGAATTCAAAATGGTTTAAAGTAAAAACAAAACAAGAACATGCCAACTTTCAGCTCTGGAAACATGAGAACGCACACACACCTCATCCCACACTAGAGCTTCAAAAACCACTGAGCTGATGGGGGTGAAAAAATTTAATCAATCAGTACATCGGGGCTCAGGTGATAGGAAGCTGAGATTTACAATTTAGCTACTTGAGCATTCAATGGGCACTGGCTCAGGTGAGCCTGGGCAGCAGCCCAGGGAGTCAGTGTCAGTCCTTCAAGAGAAATGGGATCTAAACAGTCTTCTTTACTGAGCAGTGCTTCTCACACTTGCGTGTACCCCAGAACCACCTGGAAGGTTCATGAAAACACGAGGTTCCCGATTCAGTAGGGCTGGGGCAGGGCCCGAGAATCCTCTCTAATTCTGTTCCCAGGTATTGCTGGAGCTGCTCATCAGGGGACCAGGCTTTGAGAACCACTGGCATAGACAATACAATTAAAACTCTGTGTCAAGAAACATCATTTTGCCAGGGAGTGCTCTGAAACAAAGCTATTGCTAGGGTCACAGGCACTAATTCATTTCAATGGTGCTTTTGGTGTTCTTAGGGAATTCCAATCAATGGCTGGGCCGGTGGAATCCATAGGTCTACAGATTAACCTGTTTGCTGTGGTCAATCAATGTGACAAAAGCTTGTTTGAGTTCACAGTCATTGTGAATTTTGGACTAAGTCCATTTTTATGCTAAACCAGCAAGACTCAAACTTCACCCTGCTCGAGAATCACTTGGCAGGTTAGTTTAAAACAGATTGCCAGGCTGCACCCCCAGAATTTCAGATTTCTGGGGTTGGGGAAATTTGCACTGTTTAGAGGTCCATGGTCTGATCCCTCCTAGGAGCTCTGTGCTTGACGGGGAAAAGAAAACCTAGGTGAAGGACGGGGGGCTCTGCAGGACATTTCCCATGAAACTTTGCAGTTTGCCTTGCACTCAACATAATTCAAGTTCAGCAAAGTGATTTTGGCCTTCAACCCAATCTACTAAAATAAGATTTTATTACCTGTAATAAACTACCTTTTTCTTTTTTGTATACAAAAGAGAACATGTGGCATTTTTCTCATTTAATTTCTATAGTACTTATTCATGGGCTTATTCGAGGACTTAGTTACAAAGCATAATTTATAGAGTTTGCCAAATATTTACAACCTGCATGAAGTATAATGAGCAGTCTGGAAATTGTCTAAATTCAGTCCAAATCTTTGCATTTTGAACCTCATAAAAACAGCTTATTTTTGTAATCAAAGGAAAATTCAACAGTATAAAATAACACACTTATTTTTGGGGATTTTAAATGAGGGCTGCATTTCCATCTTATGTACAGTGACTCTGTGATTTCAGTTTGCTGTGCAGCGCCAGCTGTAACTTAATGAAAGACATCTGAACTCCCTTCAACAAGCCAGAGACAAAATCCTTCCAAGCTCTTGCATTCTGAGAGAGAAAAAATGCAGTAGAGAAACTGAGTTGCTTTTCTAAAGAACGCAGTTATAATGCTCCATGTTATTTGCAAAGAGATGAGGATGAGCCAGGAAAAAAAAAAGTATTATTACAGTTCAGAAAGAAATTGGAAAATACCTTCTTTGTGTGACTGCTTTTATTCACAGGCACGTTAAGCTGCATATCAGAGTCACCTATTCCCTAAAGGCACATATGTTTGAGGAAGACATGCCAAGGATCTGTTGGCCAAGACTTTTAACGGAGGGTTTTATAAAGAGAGGGGGAAGAAAGCTAAATTTCCTAACTGGAATGACAGGAAAGATTTAGGCAAGCATAAAAATAATGATCAAAGTTGGAAAAAGAAAGACACCTGGTGAAAACCTCCAGCCTTCTCGTGGATTCTCAACAACAGTTCCGTTGTTTCAAGGAATCCCAAACCTTCAGGCTATCAATGCATCATATTTGCTCAGGACTATGGTCTGAAGAGCATTTTCCTAACTTTCCTTAGACCTAAACTGTACAAAACTGGAGGTGCATAGCAAGAGGGACTATAGTGTTGATTACCCATGTTAGAATTTATCAATTCCATCAATAGAAAGATCTCCGCAAAGTGGGTATTTACTGAGCACCTGCTAAAATTTGGGCACCGACCATTCTAGATGTTGCGGATGCAGCGGGGAACAGGACATTGCCCTCATGTCAGCAGAGGAAGGGACTAGATGAATAGCTGGTATATAGTGATTGATGCTATGAAGACAATACAGTAGGGTAAGGAGTGATAGAGAGCCATGGGGTGGCAAGATGGGGAGCTGAGGTGATATTCTCACAGAGACGTGGGAAACGTGAGCAAGAAAGCAGTGCATGTAACTGGGGGAAGAGTGTGTTCTGGGCAAAAGGAACAGCAAATGCAAAGTCCCTAGAACTGGAGGAAACCCAAAGAGAAAAGAGGGAGAAAGGGAAAGAAAGTGCGGGTGGTTTCTTGCAGGGCCTTTTAAGTCTTGGAGTGACACAATCTGAATCACATTTTAAAAGCATCCCTCCAGCTGCTATTTTGAGAATAGACTCCAAGGAGCAAGACCAAGGCAGAGAATCCAAGGGGAGACAGGATACTGGCTTGGATCATAGTGTAGTGATGGCAATGGTAAGAAGCAGCTAGATTCTTGGGAAAAGGGTATGTGTTGACAATGGGCTGATGCAGAAGACAAGGAAGGTGTCCATGGTCTTGGCTGCTGGTGCAGACAATGGGTAAAGGGTCTAGATT
Source organism: Ailurus styani (assembly GCA_002007465.1). NCBI lineage: Eukaryota > Metazoa > Chordata > Mammalia > Carnivora > Ailuridae > Ailurus > Ailurus styani. Next base: position 345,437 of record LNAC01000516.1, read on the forward strand.
TGGATATAAGTTTACAATACCATGCGACATTTATTTTATAGGGGAGAATGAGCGCAGAACTGAGATCAAATTTCCAAAGAGGTACAGCTGCAAGGCAAGCTCTTAACTCTTTAAGCAGAGAAGGCAGCTGGAGAAAATACAAGGCGAGCTATGAAGATTTTTTTTTATACCTGTGTCCTTTTTTATTGAAGAAAAGCACAATACTATTTTCGCAGTCACGTGTACTGGACAATATTTTGTATTTATTTGAAACCTCAACTCTCAGAAACTCAGATACTATGTAAAATTGTAATGATTCTTAAAAAACCCACTTGAAATAAAAAGAAAAAGAAAAAAAATAACGGAGAACCCCTTGGGGAACAGGAAGAAAGAGAAAATGAAATGGCTTGCCCAAAGTCAGGAAAGGTTCCTCTTCCGTGTGAAAGCTGGTTCCTCTTCCATGTGAAAGAGTCCACAAAGTTGGACGTTGGCCCATTTGCCTGGATGAAAGGTTTGGTAAAGTGGTGTTTGTTTTATTTGGTTTTGTTTCCCCCAGAATGGGCAGGTTGTAAGTGCCATAAGAGCCCAGGAATTAAGAACAGATTCAAGAATCTCATAGGATAAATACTTCTAACCAAGTTCTATACTAGAAACTCTCTTGATTTCTCTCTCATTGGTCAGACCAGTACTTGTCAGATGTTCATAAAACAAGCAAAACCCTGACCATTCAGGGAATGCTAAACTCTCGCAGTTAGTAAGCTACTGTCTAGTATGTTGGACGCTTTGTTCTTACTTTGCATGCTTACTATGAGTGATTCATATTTGTTACCAAACCTGTTTGTCTGTTGTAATTTGAAAATTATACGAACCGGGCACCTGGGTGGCTCAGTTAGTTAAGTGTCTGACTCTGGATTTCTTTCTTTTTTTTCTTTTTTTAAAGATATTATTTATTTATTTGACAGGAGAGAGAGAGATCACAACTAGGCAGAGGCAGGCAGAGAGAAAGAGGAGGAAGCAGGCTCCCCGCCGAGCAGGGAGCCCGACATGGGCCTCGATCCCAGGACCCTGAGATCATGACCTGAGCCAAAGGCAGAGGCTTTAACCCACTGAGCCACCCAGGCGCCCAACTCTGGATTTCTGCTCAGGTCATGATCTTGGGGTCCTGGGATCAAGCCCCACATCAGGTTCCTTGCTCAGCAGGAAGTCTGTTTCCCTCTGCCTCTGCCCCTCCCCCTGCTCATGCCTTCTCTAAAATTAACAGATAAATCTTTAAAGAAACAAAAATTATATGAACCAATGAAATATGTTTGTGGAAAGAAAGAGGGTTGTTTTTTCTCTAAGTTGGATATTTTGGAAATATATCTTTAAAGGCATGTTGTACCACATGTTTTTTCTCAAACTGAGTAGTTTTTTCTCAACTACAGAATTAGGGAAAGAAGTCATACAATTGTAGGATTCCCTCCCATTGCTCCACGGGTGTCTTTAAAATCCTCACTTCAGTGCAACCAAACTGGATATTTGAGACCATGCCTTACAGGTCAGATAACAGTAAAAAGTCCCTCGATCCCAATCCACAGACCCATATCTCATGAAAATACCTTATCCTTGATCTTAAAGGATTGGCCAACAACTGAATCTCATTTATATGCTTCTAGTTAAAATCAAGTGTTTAAGGTCTGCATGTGTTAAGAAAATGATGACTTGCTTTAACCGACTTTTGTGATAAATCAACCAGGAACGCAGGGAGGGAAGACAAGGGCAGTTAGCTTATCCTGTGGTACCATGACTCTAGACTCATAGGTCGTACTCAGGCTCAAATGGTACATTTCAGGGACACAGGGCCGCCTCCACATGTCTCACCTGACCTGATGTGATTTGTGAATTCTGCCATCATTCTGACCTGAGGCCATTACACCTGTGTGTATTCTGTATAAATCCTCTCTCCTTGGTGGCTTGTGTGTTCTGCTGAGGTTACACATATACAGAGCAACAGGAATAAAATGGGGGTGACAGGGAAAACACCGTCAGTGCTGGAAGGAGTATTAGGATATGAATTAGCACAGTTAAGTTTTGAAATCAGGAAGTGGGCCAAATTACCCACATATATGTATATTCCATGAGCAAGTTTTTTCAGTGCCTTGGATAAAAACCATTTAAACATCAGGTAAGGTGTTATTCTCATAAAAACATCTTCTTTCAAAACAAATGGATTTCTATTTTCCATAAAAATTACAGTTACATGCTAAAACAGAGTTAATTCCTGAGATAACATGAAAGAATATCAGGAGACTTGTAGAGTAGGACCAGATAATGACTTACATCATTATACTAAACAATTACACAGAACTAGAAAACTGACTCAGTAGTAAAATTGAGAACAAGTCTTTTCAGTATCTCCTTCTCCACGAGTCAAAGCGTCAGTGGAAATACTACTAGGAAAAGAACCCTAAATCTTAACTTTAAGTACTTACCCCCAGTAATTAATATATATATTATATATATATACACTCTAGTATATATATTATAATATATAATAGATAATACACACACACACACACACACACACACACACACACACACACACACTACCTTCCCAGGAGCAGAGGTTTGGGAACATGGTTCTTAAATGAAATGGACTACGATTGAAAGCAATCAAGCCAAGGAAAGCAGAAGTGTTCTGGGATTTATAGATCTGAACCATCTTTGCAGGACTGTATCTGCTCAGGGCATCAGGTGGGGTGGGCAGGAGTATCCCATGGGATAACAGAAAGTCCGAGTGTGAAACCAGACTGATCTACCCTGCTGTGTAGTCTTAGGTGAGTTCTTTTAATTTCTTGGCCTCATTCTCCTCATCTGAAAAATGATGTGGTAGGAAGTGCTTCCTAAACTCCATTTCTGGCTCTAATACTCTGGGACCCCGGCAGCATCATAGCTAACACTCATCCAAGGCTTTCAATGAGTGGCACTACACTAAGCACTTTGCAGGCAGTAACTCATGCAATCCTCATGACACTCCCAACAGCAGATACTTCGGTATTATTCCCATTTCACAGACGAAGGAAATGAGGCACCGAAAGGTCAGTCGTCTAAGTCACACAGCTGCTAGTAGAAGAGCAAGGATTTGAGGCCAGGCCACCTGGTCCCAAAGCCCAAGCCTACTGCTTGTAATATGACGAGTTGACAAAAGCCAGAAGACACAGGTCTACAGAATGGTCTTTTTGCAAAATTTGGGGCAGCTCAACATCTGTATCTGATTAATGAAGCTTTTTCTTTATGAGTAGTCAGCATGGACTTCTGGGATTGAATGTTGCTATGGCAAACAGCCACTAAAAAAGACCTCTGTAGCAAAGTGGCAGGCGTGAACTAAAAAAAGCAAGAAAAATGCACGTTTAGATCAGCAGGGTTCAAGGGACCATTCAAACTGGTGTCAATCTAAGCAAAATAATAAAAAAACTTGAAGGCTTTGCAATCTCTGTTCTCCCAAGGCGAGGTAACCTGGAACAAGAGCACCAAACCAACAAAACCACCACGAGACAGAAACAAAGGCTCCCCTGTAACGTGGAGTATCCATTCCTGGCTCTAAATTCTGAGTTCGGTAGCTGCTCGGACTTCCCTGCACATCTGAGTCATCTGTGGCAGGGAGCGGGAGGGGTCTCATCTTAAAACAAAACAAAACAAAACAAAACAAAAACAAAAACAATGAAGATGCTGGATCTGTGGGTCTGGGTGGACCTGAGACTCCAAGACGTAAGGAGCTCCGAGGCAAGGCTATGTCGCTGGAACATGGATCGTACTTTGTAAGTCAGGGTAAAGAGCCCAGAGAGTCTGAGTCTGCAGAACTCACTTCTGCCGCCAGTTAGCTTTGGTCTATGGTCAAGTCTTCTAGGTCAAGGTTCTGTCCGAAGATCCTATCTGTACGTTCCTGTCTAGATCTAAAACTGGTATCTACAATGATGAATTTCTCATTCAACCCTACATGGAGTTTCTTCTGGCAGGATTAAATGGGAAAACAAAATGCCTCCCATAGCCGCCACACCCAGATCTCTACAGCAGGAGAATTAAGGCTCAGGCCTTCCCACACCTATTACAGAAAGATACCGAGAGCTCTATTCAGAGGTAAAACCACCCCAAAAAAGTGATTTACATTTGAGGGTTTCTGCTTTGGCCAAAACCTCTTTGAGACTCACTAGCCAGGGCAATGGTAAGCGGGGTATGGTATCAAAAGATGGATCATGACCCAATACAGTAATAACTTACAGGGGTAGGGGGCAGAGCTTGGATATCTTCACCACCTAGATATATGCTGTCCAATATAGTAGCCATTAGCCATATGTAGCTATTGAGCACTTCAGATACAGCTAGGCTGAACCGAAAACACACATCAGATCTTGAAATTTTAGTATAAAAAGAATGTAAAATGTCATTAATAAATTTTATATTGATTTTAAGTTAAAATGACAGCATTTTGGGTATATTGTGAACAAACTTTTATTGAAATTAATTTCCTTACTTTTTAAATGTGCCTGCTAGAAAGATTTAAATGATATGTGTGGCTTGATGTGTATTTCTACTGGGCACTGCTGATCTGGACCCTTACTATTCAAAATGTGGTTCTCAGACCAGCAGGATGAGTATCAGCTACGAACCTGGGAGGGAGAATTTTGTCACCATCTCAGACCTACTGAATCACTATGTGCCTTTTAACAAAATCCCAGGCAATTCCTGTGCACATTGATTCCTGTGCACATTCTAGTGTGACAGGTGCTGGGCTAGTTTCTCCTTCAACATATCCATAGAGGTACTTGGATTCTTATTATACTTAAGTGATACACTGAAAGAGTACTGTGCTTCCTGAATTTTCTACAGCAACATTCCATCGAGGCAATGGAAATATATCTTTTAAATTTTAAATTAAAATTATTGCTATACATTAATATATAAATCAAAATTATAAATAACATACTATGCAGACCACATATACACATACACAGAGGGGAAAGAGAAGAGAGGTGTTTTTTTTTTACTGAGGCTACCTTAGTTACTTCTGGATTTTCAGCCACCATGTATGTGAAACTGATGTTCACGAGATCTGTGCCACTGCAGACACAAACTATCCGCCCTTCCAGATCATTCTCTGACTTTCCAACAGCTTCAAGAGCGGCCAGGATTTTGGGATCCTATATAGAAGTGTACAAATAGGAAGAAAATTGTTAGATCACAGAGCATGGAGGGAACATGCTCACCTGATGTAAAAATACACAGAAGGACAAATGTTTTCTTTCTATCGAAAAATGCCCTGATATATAGCATTATTCTTTAATTTATTTTTTATTGTGTTACATTAGTCACCATAAAATACATCATTAGTTTTTGATGCAGTATCCAAGATTCATTCTTTATGCACCACACCCAGTGCTCCATGCAATCCGTGCCCTCCTTAATACCCACCACCCGGCTCACCCATCCCCCCAGTTTGTTTCTCCAGTCCACAGTCTCTCATGGTTCATCTCCTCCTCCAATTTCCCCCAATTCAGTTTTCCTTTCCTTCTCCTAATGTCCTCCATGTTACTCCTTATGTTCCACAAGTGAAACCATATGATAATTGACTTTCTCTGCTTGACTTATTTCACCAGCATAATCTCCTCCAGTCCCATCCAGGTTGATGCAAAAGTTGGGTATTCATACTTTCTGATGGCTGAGTAATATTCCATTGTATTTATGGACCACATCTTCTTTATCCATTTGTCTACTGAAGGGCATCTTGGTTCTTTCCACAGTTTGGCAATTGTGAACATTGCTTCTACAAACATTGGAGTACATATGGCCCTTCTTTTCACTACATCTGTATCTTTTGGGTAAATACCCAGTAGTGCAATACACAGAAGGATAAATGTTCTCTTTCTATCGAAAAATGCCCTGATATGTAGCATTATTCTAAAACACGTAGAGGTAAAAGTTGCAACACTACACACTACTTGAACTCATTTGGGAAAAAAAGTATTCTAACATTACTGATTGAGAAAAACAGATGTGAGGGTCTTTAGGTTCTTGGCTACAATTATCGGAGGACCTGGAAGATGATAATGGGATGGAAAGGCTCTGACCAGGCCCTGCTTGGGTCCACAAAGATCAAAGGGGGCTTTCAGCAGAGAAGAGTCCCTGATGTCTCATGCAAATAAACACAGACATCGCCACAGTCAGCAACGAAAGGTTATTAAAAAATAAGATTGAGGGGCACCTGGGTGGCTCTGTGGGTTAAAGCCTCTGCCTTCGGCTCAGGTCATGATCTCAGGGTCCTGGGATCGAGCCCCCAGTTGGGCTCCCTGCTCATCAGGGAGCCTGCTTCCCCCTCTCTCTGCCTGCCTCTCTGCCTACTTATGATCTCTCTCTGTCAAATAAATAAATAAAATCTTTTAAAAAAATAAGATTGAGTCTTTCAAGTAACCTGGACACAAAGAGTGAGTATGTTCAACTCTTAGAAGCCATGGCATCTTCATTTGGAATGAAGAGAGTGTAAGTCTACCCTAATTAGCACGTAAAATAGCCTCTTTGTCCTCCAAAAGAACTCAGGAGGAAATGCCAACAGTTACACGGAAATTTTAACTACCATAAAAGAGGACGACTTTGAAAAAGACACACAGAAACAAAATGAGGCACGCAATTTTGTTTTTCAACATCTAAAAACCTGCAGGGCTATTATGAAAAAGGGAATACATACTGTACTTTAATATTCTAGAAAAAAGCCAGCTTCTAAATTCCCAGCACCACTATGCAAACAGCTTCTTATTCAAACAAGTCAATCACTGAAGAAGACGGATTTATATGCTCTGTCATCTTGTCTCGGAGGCAAACGGAGCCTCTAAGGTGAGCCGCTGTCTGCGTGCACAGGTGCACAAACAGGGAACTAACCATGCCATTGAAATTTCCGCATCAACCACAGGCCAGAAGTGACTCACTGTCTGCTTAAGAAAAAAATGGGAGCAGAGGGAGGGGGAGCCTCGAATTAATTTCTGAGTTAAGGAAACTGCTTCTTTGATGGACGTATCCTGCAAGCATCTTCTCTTTGAAAGGTGAATAATGCCTCTGATATAACTGAACATAATGCCATCCAAACCACCCAATGGATGTAGGTGAAAAGACTTCCGAACCGTGTGTTCTTCATTCCCAGCCGATGAGTCTGGGGCAGTAAAAGCTGAAATAACATCCGAGAACCCCTTTCCAAACTAAGTAAATCTGTGTTTAGAAGAAAAGCAAACACCAATCACAGGTACCTTGGGGGTGGCTCCCAATCGAATACTGTTGATGAGGGAGCATTCCAGCACTTGTCCTTCCTGAAAAGAGAGAATATAATACAGCAGTGAGCTGAAACCCTGCCAGACCTGAGGCGCAGACAAGTTACGTGATTTTGAAGGCAATGTCAATGACAGTAAGGTAGAGAAGGAACGAAAACAAAGGACAGTCATCCAAATACCCAACGATCAGAAAGAGTCGAGACCCCACATGTTCCATCCACTTCAAATATACTTGTCTATATGGATGCAGGTCTGAATAATGATTTATGTTTATAAAGTGCTGTTAATCTTATGCATACAATACTGTTACTGGAGTGTAGATAGCATTAAACATGTGTGTACATGTAATATTAAGTGAGTACAATGCTTTTATAGAATTCCAATTCTACTTCCTTAATTTCAGTTCAAAGATTCATTTAATGTGTGCGCTGTGCTGTGTACTGAGTGAAGTCCTGGAGTGTAACAAGATGAACACACTCTTAATGCACCTCTGAGACTCAGCTTGAAACTCTCTTCTTATAGGAAACCTTCCTAATTCCCAAGATTAAATCAGATCTGCCTGTTTTAACCCTCATAACAACCTGAACTCTTTGCATCTTTTTTAGTTGTTGTTGTTTTGGATGTCTGCTTCTTCTCTTGGACTGGAATCTATGAGATCTAGGGTAGTATCTCCAATGCCTCCCATATGGAAGCACATTGTTAAAATCTTGAATAAATAAGTAAGCATAGGGGTCCATACCCTTAAGAGGCCTTCTGCTTACTCACTGAGAAATATAATGGTTTAAATTAGAGAGCAGGAAAGAACAACTTGCAGTTGTTGTGTCCCACCTTGCCTTCACTCCTCCAGGTCAGAAAGAAGCCAAATTCATCCACTTTGAAGAGGCAGTTGGGTTCAAACACAAAGGATTCCTGTTAAAAAGAAATGTGTTGATCTGTATGACTCAGCCCCACTTTGAATCTAATAAAAATGCAAATATCTTTTAAGCCTCTAAACGAGGGAAAATGAGAAATCACCCCTTTCCATCCTAAATCTAATGACCACATTTCCTGTTATGGAATATTTTCATCTTAAAAACTCTTTGCATTCACTGTTGTAGTGAAAGACTGATCAACTTCATGCAGCACCTTCCTCTAGAGTAGCTTTAAGAACAAGACACAGTGATGTCCTATAGGTCTTAGAGAAGAGTGTTTTTCCAAGACCCAAGAAGAAGAGCTCAGGGAAGGAAGAAGGACTCCCAGATTCCAGACAACTGGTCTCCCTCCACAAAAAGAGCAATTGTTGCCTGTATTTAATATAATGTAAAAAATCAGGAAATATTTTTTTAAGTCATTGATTTTGTTTGTCTACATCATTCAGCATTCAGATATTTACTCAAAAGATTTCTGAGATTTTTGCTTTTACATCCAGCCTCATATGGTATTCTCTGAACCAGGACTTGAGCAGGATTTTGAGCTGGGCAAAGTGTACTCCTTGGACCAGCAGCATCAACATTGCCTGGGAGCTAGACTCAACTGCGGACTCTAGCGCTCCAGCCCAGATGGACTGAACCAGAGTCTCTGGGAGCAGGGCCCGGAAATCTGCATTCCAACAACCCCTCCAGGTGATTCTAATGCACACTAAAGTTTGAGAACCACTGCTGTGGCCTTGGACACCAGAAACTCTGTTGAAACTTAGAGAATCAAAATTTGAATCAAGAAGGAATGTTAGGCCCCACATGCGGGGATTCAGGACAGCTATGCTGTACTTGCCAGAAGATTTCTGGTCTTTAGAAAGAAAGTACCATTGTGCTTGTGAACACCAGGTAAATTCTGTATCAGTGAAAGAAAAAGGGTATTCAGGAAATGAACCCAGATACCCTCTGCCCACTGACTGTACTGTGCCAAGCCTTGGCACTCCTGTGTCAACAAATCCACATGTCCTTCTCATGATGTAAAGAAGACGTCTTCCTCAATAATTACAGGGCCAACAATAGGGACTCTGTCTGCCACATGTGGATCAGGGCACTGACTTAAAACAAATAAAGAGTAATTATAGGATTAAGACTTTAAGGGTAGTTCAGACTCTTAGTTTCATCCATCAAAACATATCTTTCTAAATTTCAGGGAAGCAGCAACATTCATCAAGATAAAGCAAATGTCAAGAGCCTGGGCCAACATAAGGTGTCAGGATTTAGAGTCCCAGGCGCCTGGAACAAAGCCAGCCTTCAAATTTGTTTGGGTAGTCTTCTGACAGGTGAAGAATATCGCACATATTTCAACTGCGTACCAGACACATGCTAACCACTGAAGACACAGCAATGAAAAATACAAGGAATAGAGGCATGGTATGACCTTTGCCTTTGGAATCAAAACCCAGTTCTGCCATTTATTTTTTATCATCCCCAAGAAAGACCCTTTCCAAGTCTCAGAATCCTTATCTAATAAATGGAGGTATTTACACATACCTTTCAGGCTTGTAGGAATGAAGTGAATTGATAAATGTAAAGTGCTTGGCACACAGTTACAATTCAGCCACTGGTAGCTATTATCAGTAATGTACGGCTCAAATTTACATTTGTGATAACAAATTACTAACAACATGACATTGCCAGTATTTGACCCACAAAGATGGCACTTTTGGATGGTTCCAAGTTTTTTTTTGAAAAGGCTTGACCCAGGAGTTCACACTCCACACGGGTCTTAAAGAATGGGTAGTAGGTATCCAGGTAAAGTAGCATGCTGAGCAGAGGGAAAAAGCATTTCAAGGACATGTACACCTGACCTGACACTGGGAACTTCTGAGGAATTGGTGTGGTTAGAACATCTCAAGGGAAGAGCAGCAGATGAGACTAGACACAAATAAGATTAGATCAGAAGGGTATTGTATGCCACGCAAAAGGTATTAAACTTGACCAAAAGGCCACAGGGAGTCCTGTTATCATTACTGCTAGAGTTACAAGAATCACTAACTAATTAAAATATGAGAATTAACACATTTTAGAAAATTTCCCAAGCAGTATCTTAATGGTAGTATAGAATTCTGGTGCGTAACAGTCAAAAGTGTGTCCTAAAATGGTATTTATGAGTAGACCCACAATGAATCAGCTGCCATCGTTATTATTTATTTATGTGCACCCTCTCCTTTTCCAAATAAGGATTTGAAATGATCCATGAAATATACATGATAAATAAGAATGGTTTTACAACTTACTTTGAGGTGGAACTTTCAGTTCCTTGGCCTCCTTAACTGTAATGATTTCTCTTTCTTTCTCTATCTGTTACAAAGTTCCCCCAGAGCTGATACCACCACCTTGAAATTTCAATTCCTAACATCCCACTCTTGGACCATGTCACCTGATCTCTCTAGTACCTACCTTGACAGTACCCCTTCTCCTTGACTTTACAAACTTCTTATTCATTAACCTTGCTGATCACTCACTGTCCACCAGACTTCTCCTTCCTTTTACTTCCACCCTTGTCTAGCTTATTTCTGTGGTCTAGTGTTACAATCACTCCCTCACAGACACCCTCAAAATTCCCCATTTCTGATTTCTTAGCCACAGAACCAAGTCCATCTTATACATATTTTGTCACTGTATTTAATGAAGAAAATCAAAGAACTGCATTGACGGGCTTTAGTTGACATTCAAGATCACAAACGTCACATGAATAGTCAACAATGACTTCCAGACTTATTCTTTCTTAAAAGGTTCCTGACTCTATGAAAGGACTATTTCATGGCTTCTTCTCAAACTCCTTGAGTTCCAGCAATTACTGCGCTTCACTGAGTAAAGAAAAACCCATCCAACGAGAACCTCTCTCCTTCTTCCCTCCTCATAAAACATACTTTCTCTGAACAGAGATGCATCCACCCTCTGCCATTTCTGCTCCGGATGCAATCCTCTTTCACTCACACAAGGACTGCAGTCTTTCATTCATCACCACCCAACACACATCAGCTTTTCATTTCTCTACCAGAGGAATGGTAGAGCAATCTCTACCATTCCTGGCAGCACACACATGTTCTAGCTGTTCCCACTGCCTCTTTCACATATTACATTATGTTTCTGATTCCTGTTAGGCTACATCTTGCAAAGTTTGCTCATATTCACTGCCTCTATGACCTCTCTTCCATACTATCTTTGATCTTCCATCTGCCTTCCATTCCTGTCTCCCTCTCTAATTTCTTTGGCCAGGTTTACCATGGCTCGCATGCAGTCAAACGCAGCACAAATGTTCCTTTTCTCTTCTGATTTGATCTCTGAATGGTAGCATATTCCCTCCTTCTCGAAACACTCTCCAACCTTGGTTGCATACCATTCCTTTAGTCTCTCTTCCTTCTATACTCAACTTCTACATGTTTTCCAGGACTTGGTTCTGAGAATTCTCATGGCCATGATGTTCCTAGATCTTTAACCCCTAGTTTCAATACCATTTATTTCTTGAAGACCCCCAAATTTATAACAGCATTCCAGTCCTCTCTGAGTTCCAAACTTTACTCTCTACTTGACATCTCCACCCAGATGTCTCCAAATTAACACACCCATAACTGAATGTTTTATTCCCTACCGTCTCTCCAAGCCTTTCTTGCATTAAGTTAAATAAATGTCACCTGTATCTACCAGGTTATGGAAACTGAATCATCCTTGACTTTCTCCTCTCACCTTCATTAACGAGTCTCCTTCATGCCTCATATATATTCATTTTCCTCCACCTCACCACCATTTTGCTCCAAACCATTGTCATTACACCCAAGGACCGATCTTCTTACTTCTTTCTTCCTATAGCAGCCAGATTGACTCTAAACTTTTCATCAGTTCATTAAAACCATTCAATGGAGTCCTGCATTGATTAGGGTAAACTCCTACTCCTTACCAAAGGTCCTAGACAAGCTGAGTCCTTCAGACTGTATTATATCATTCCATTTTCCATTGCTTTCTGACTTCTTCACGATAGCTATGGGAACTCTCTTCCTTGAACTCAAGCTCTTTCCAGCCTCAGGGCCTTTGTGCTTGCACCTTCTCCTGCCCAGGAGTCCCTTCCTTCTGTCCTTAGCATAGCCGGCTCCTCCTCATCCTTGGGACCTTGCTCTAATTAACTTGTCTTCAGAGGGGTTTTCCCTAACCTCCTTAAAAGGGGTCTCACATTTTATTCTCTATTACAGTATCTCGATTATTTCCCTGCTTGCACCAATCACAATCGGCAATTATATTGATCAATCAATTGACTGATTGTCTGGCTTTCCCACCAGAGCATAATCTCCACGAGGGCAGAGTCCTTGAGACATTCTTCCTCATACCTGTGTCCCAAGTGCCCAGAACATCAAAGGCACCCTGAAACTAAATTCATGCACTAAAAAAAATCAATGAACACATGGTCTCCTGTTTCAAATAAAAATTCTCAGCAGGGCAGTCTATAGAACAGATAAACAAGAAATTACTCAAGTTGAGGGGGTTGTAGGAAGCCCGGAACTCATCACGGTCAGTCCTTGGAAGGCTGCCACGGAGAGATGCACAAATCCAAGGGCGCTGCATTGAGGCTGTCTGCCTGGCAGGGGGGGCTCCTGTTTTAAATTCATACAAGCTCATCTCACAGTTTTGGTGTCTCTTTGGGGCACCTCCTGGGAATCCCCATTGGACCAGGAGCACTGTTTGAGTGCCCTTGAAAGAAATCATTTTCAAAACAGGACAAGAAATGTGGGCAAGGGGAAGACAAGTAAGATAGTAGAGTAAAATAAGCTTACAATTAAAGCTCCGGAAAGCCGTGTGATAAGATCCTAAACAGTTAAAAGAGGATACCAACCTGGCCCTGGGCTCCCTAGCAACAAAAGCAAAAAGGGAAAAAAAATATATCATTGACCAGGAACCCAGAGTCACAGATAAAAACACACTGGTTGTTAGGAGAAGCAGTTGCCAGAAGAGAAATTCTCTGTGGGAGCTCCAAGAAGCTCTGACCAATGCCACAGACAAGGTTCCCAATGAAGAAGCCCACAGAAATGTTGTCCACTCCGGCCACAGCATTCTCAGACTAAACGTGTTCAAACTACCCAAAACAGTCAGAGAATAAAGCTGACGAGTATGAGGCAATCGTCTGAAAGGAATGGAAACACAATCTCTTTGTTTGTCTCCGCTCCCAGGAACACATGGAAGGACCTGGCCCTCAGGGCGAGCAACGCACACAATCTCTAGGCTTTTTTCCCCACCAGCAGTGTTAAATTTCACACGGATACCTACTGACCACAACTTGGGTCGTGGCCCCGTGACCTGGCTGAGGCAACAATACCCTCAGTCCCCTTCTCGGGGAGAACTTGCCTCCAGACCTGGGCATGGCAGTGGAGGTCATCAAAGGAAGCTGGCTTTCTCCTCTGCGAATCTGTTTGTTTTGCAGTTAGCAAATGGTAATGGGATTCTCCAGTAAGGAAACAAACCATAACAGAACCTCCTCCAGGGAGTTCAGAGTTTCAGTTCTTACAGCACTCTGTTAAAATGTGCCACAGTCTCACGTTAGAACTCAAGGACTGGTTAATTCCTCCAGCCAATCTCGCTCTTTCCTCAGGTCACTGGGAGAGACAGGATGGAAGGCACAGCAACTCCTTTTGTGAGACTGTGGACAAGCTGGGGACCAGGGCGGGGCACGCTGTTTGAGAGGCAAGAAGGATCCCTTTTTCTGAAATCACTGTAGCTAGAAACTTTCTCTGCCTCAAGGATCCCTGCTCCGAGAGGCTTGTGCCATGACGGGCTTCCCGAGGCACTTCACTCATTTCATCAAGGACAGAGTATATTTAAAAGCTGTGTGTCTCGACATTATTTTTAGCCTATTTTCCCCACTTAACACATTCTACTGCAGCATTATCCAATATCATGGCCTATCTTTCAAAGATTCAAGTCACTTTCAAAATGACATAGATTAAGGGCACCTGGGTGACTCAATTGGTTAAGCATCTGCATTCAGCTCAGGTCATGATCTCAGGGTCCTGGGATCGAGCCCCATGTCGGGCTCCCTGCTCAGCAGCAAGTCTGCTTCTCCCTCCTCCTCTGTCCCTCTGTCCACTGTGCTGTCTCAAATAAATAAATAAAATCTTTAAAAATATGACATAGATTAAAATATTTTTCCTTTGTTTCAAGTTTAAAAGTCTTTTGGTTAAACAAAATTTAAGCCCATTTCTTCTAGTAAGAAATGGCAGAGATCGGGGTAGGAGGAGTACACTGAAGGGAGGCTGGTAATCCAGTGGGATTTCTAGACAACAAGTGGATGAGTTTATTTTACTTTGTTCTTTTTAACCTTTGCTCTCCTGCCCTCTAGCCCACCATCATTACCCAAGTGAAATGCTGTATCTTTCTACTGTGGGGTATCATCAAACAGGGAATGATCAAGTCTTACCACCAGCTAGGGATAGGGATTTTGGATTGGCTAATCAATGCATCAATTCTACTTTATATAAACATTAGCTGTTCAGGGGCTCTTCTGTGCTTGTGATTAGATGGGTAGATTGGAGACACACAGAAGTGAGATGGGTGGGGACAGTCACATTCCAGCAGAAGTCCCCTCCATTAGGAGGGACAGGACCCTCATAGGAAGTGGTGCTGGGGATGCCTGGGTGGCTCAATCGGTTAAGTGTCTGTCTTTGGCTCAGGTCATGATTCCACAGTCCTGGGATCTAGTCCCACATTGGGCCCCTTGGTCAGCGGGAAGCCTGCCTCTCCCTTTGCCTGCTACTCCCCCCTGCTTGAACTCTCTCTCTCTAACAAATAAATAAATAAAATCTTTAAAAGAAAAAACAAAAATGTGGTCGTGCTTGGCTCCAAAGGCAGCCTCCCCACCAGGCATCTGCTGGAGATTCTTGGTGGTAGTGCTGCCCAACCTCACCAAGCTTCACTTTTCCCATCTGGAAATTGAGAACATGGATACCAACCTCACAGGGCTCTCAAAATTGAGAAAGCCTAAGTGCCTGGGATAAGGCAAGTGCTGAATAAATTGTTGAAGTTATTAGAAAACAGCATACTATTTAATTTGGGGCTATGGTGCGAGATATTTCACAAATACGATCTCATTTAAATCTGCCAAGTCTGCAAGGCTTTAGACTAGATCAATACTGTGCAATAGATTTTCCATTTGCAAATACTGGCAATGGGCACAGCCCAACATGGTAGCCATGAGAACCACATGGGGTCATGAAACACTTGAAATGTTGCTAGTGCAACAAATGTGAATTTTTTATTTTAATTCATTTTCATTTAAATAGCCACAGGTGGGTAGTGGTTACCACACTGGACAACACAGTTGTAGAGATAAGGGGAAATTTTTTCAGAAAAGAGTAAATTCTTTAAAGCCATAGCTGATAAGTAACAGACCCAGGATGCAAACTGGTTTCTTGGATTCCAGAGCCCATGCCTGTTCTTTTTTGTCAACACTGACCAAACAGTTCCCCCTCTGCTTGTCACCGATGGATGACTGGATAGTCAGTAAATGAACACTGCTTTTGTAGGCTCCAACTTTGGAGACACATGGGGCTCACTGTCCTTGTTTCTTGGTTTGTTAAGAACTGACGGGAAGGAAAAAATGACTTTATTAAGGTTGGAGAGAGACAAGGGACATCTGAGTTAGGGAAAGGCCACTAGAGAGGGTCTTATCAAACACTGATAACGTTATAAACCACTACCACAAAAACAGATGAGCTCGAGAGGGGACTTAGGCTGGGGACGCAGGTGGATTCTGGGAGAGCTAACCAAGAGCTCTTGCTTTCTATCAGATCCTGGAATCTCAGAGCCCAAGTGATGCCACATAGCCTATTTCTTTCAGTTCTTTATTCCAGAGGAATTGGCTAAGCTCTGTAGTTAGCAGTAGCAGATCATTTCTGATTCTGACAAACACTTCCTCTCTCAGAATCAATTTTTTTTTTTACTTTTTCAAGTTAGAACTAAAGCCCTTGGTGATGACATTCTATCATCAGAATGATTTACAGACTGCAGATGGGTTCTTAAGTTGTTTCTACCCTCGTGGGTCGGCTTTCCCCTTGGAAGGATCCAGAATGTTCATTCCATGGGTTAATCTTCCTCCTAATTTATAGACCCCATGAGATGACGGGACTCTGGACTTCTCAGCTCACATGTCATAGAGGAGCAGGAGGACACCAGTCATGGCTGCCCCACCATGGACACTCGTGACGTGCTATCACCTTGTGAAGAGATCTGTCAGATAACACAAGAGCATTTGCAGCTTTTGTCTTCCTTTCCATTCCTCTGATTCTCTGGACAGAATGTCCCTCCCGGATTACGTTGTTCAAACTTAATATAGACCTTTGCTCCTCTATCTAATACTCAGCCAGAAACCAAGAGGGATGTACAGTCCTGGTGTCCCGAAAAGCAACCCGAAATGAGCCTGTGGCACCTACTGCCCCAAGTTCTGCTTCTGTCTCGCGGCGCCAGCGGCCCCTAGCGGAGATGCGCGGTGTTACAGAGCATCAGGTGATGCTCTGTGCACTTCCTACACATTGACCTACTCACCTCCCCGCACTCCTGCAAGGGAGGTATTATTTTATTCCTGTTTGAGAGAGGAGGCCCTCTAGGCACAGAAAGGGAGCGTCTTGCCCAGTATGGTATAGCTGGTGGGGCAGAGCCGGACCGCTGGCTCCAGCGAAGCACACCCCTGAACCACACCTGCGTCAAGGCTGGTGAGTGTGAGTGACACTGTTGGGGATGGGCCCAGGTAACTGCTCAGCAGTCCCATCTGGAGGCCCAACTGTTCTCCCTGTCGCTGAATGCCGGCAGCCATCGCTAGGGTTAGAGGGGCACTGGAAGCTTTTTAGGTTTAATTACTGCATGTCTGAAGCCTCCCTCTGATGCACTCCCCCCTCTCCCCCACCCCGTGTCTGCCAGTTGCACAGACGGTATTTACTACCAGGTTGTAACAGAAGGGTCTTTTCCACTGCCTCGCATGGTGTCAGAGTGTGTTCTAGGATCCTAGTACCAAGGAAAACGGTTTGTCCTGATGTATTACTTCCCTTGCAATCTAGCAGACACGGTGAGTCCTATGACTGCCTTTCCTGCATGGCTTTGACCACCAGGATCACAAGTAAGCTCTGCAGCTCACTTATTCCAACTTTCTGGAAGTTGTTGCTGCCCACAGAGTGGCTGCCTGATAATTTTGCCTCCAATTTGATGTCTTTTGCATGGTTCTTTTTCCCGCACCCCCTTCAGCCTAAATCCCAGTTTCATTCATTTTTTTCTAGTAGTACCTATTTCTGCATGACAGCTTACTTTGGAATATGGAAGAAACGTGTATAAATAGACACAGAAAAGCACTTCAAGAACACTAGAGGGGCACCTGGGTGGCTCAGTCGGTTAAGCATCTGCCTTTGGCTCAGGTCATGATCTCAGGGTCCTAGGATCGAGCCCCATGTCAGGCTCCCTGCTCAGCAGCAAGTCTGCTTCTCCTTCTTCCTCTGTCTCCCACCCTCTGTTCATGCTCTATCAAATATATAAATAAAACCTTAAAGAAAAAAAGAATACCAGAAAGTAATTGGCATTTTACATTGTTTTTAGGGTCAGATAGACCAGATGTGACTATGGCTGGACACCTACAAGCATATTTGAGCTCCATTTCTTCATCCCCCAAAGCAGGGATAACCAAAAATAATTGCCCATCTCACAGGGTACCTCTGGACATTCAAGTGGTTGATGCATAATCTGAACCCAGTAAATTATCATTGATTATTAATAAAACAGTAATAGTAACTATTATGAATGGTGCCAGTATCAATTACAATTCATCATCCAAGAACAAATGTAAACACTACCATCCCTCCCTTATGGATGAGTAAACTTGATCCTAACTGGGGTTAGCAAGTTGCCCAAGAGGACCCAGATAATAAGCAGTGAGCTCCATCCACACTGTGGCAAGAAGAGCATTTCTGTCATGTGGATCCTTACGAGCAATGGTACCATAGTGTGCTTATCCCCACCGACCCAGGAGGCACATCCAGGAGTCTAAGCATGGCAGAAACCCAGAGTTTGCAAATTACTATTGCACTAGACTCAGTGAAATTTTGTTTTTTGCCCAAGGAGATCAGGTTGTGTTTGTTTTCTGCCTGAGCCAGCCTCAGGCTGTATCAGGCAGAGGTTCTGTCCTCAGAACACAGTTTTAGCTTCTACCCTCTTCACAGGCCATGTTGGGGACCCAAGGAGATAATGCAGGGCTTGGACACCCTCACCCTGCACCTCCCTGACATGGCAGATCACACTCTCAGATGGTGAGAAGGCAACCCAGGAATTATTTGGGAAACTTAACAAGGTGCAAGAGATCTGCTGTCTATCCTGGCTTCTGAATTCCAGAGAAACAAAAATGAAAATTTCTCCCCCTCCTTAACCAGCTGTGAGCATACAACCTGCTCATTTCAGTAAATGACAGAGATTAAGTGAACCTTTATTCTGGTATCAACTGGGAAGTTTTAATCCACTCATTTCATCTTTTTCTTTCCTCAGAAATAAAGAATATCACCAACTTTCCAAGTGACCTGGGCTTGGGACAGCTGATGAAGGATACTGAAAAGCAGCAAGGGGAAAACACAACACCTTTCCTGATCATTCGTGTTCTATATTTTTAAAAACCCTGAAATGTGGCCCAATGTTGCTTATTATTAACAAGATCTCTGACATAACCTTGGCTGTGAGAATCTGTGGGCAGCTCAAGTAGGGTTTGAATTTGGGACCCAATAACTCTAAGAACAACAGGAGATGTGCTTTTCAGAAGGGCTTGAAGCATGACCACAAGCTGGAAATGCTTTTCAGTAAAGCATTTCTAATTAAACCATGATTTGTTCCAGAATAATAAACTGCACTGAGCAAATGATTAGAAATACGACACAGGGGGTGCCTGGATGGCTCAGTCGGTTCAATGTCTGACTCCTGGTTTCCGCTTAGGTTATGAGCTCAGGGTCATGTGCTGGGCTCTGCCCTGGGCATGGAGTCTTCTTAATATTCTCTCTCTCCTTCTCCTTCTGTACCTCCCCTTTGCCCAGCCCACACTCGGCTTGCACTCGCTTAAAAAAAAAAAAGAAAGAAAGAAAGAAAGAAATATAGTGACAGAGAAGACATATATCTGAAGAAGCAGGTCAAGGAAAGAATGTTTTCAGCTACTGCTACCTGGAGATGACAGTCCACGCTGAACACAGTCATTGAACGGAATCTCAAATGACATCAATGAAATTGTCCTCTGAATGTACACATTGCCTACTTAAATAATTCAGCTTTTAAAAATGCCTGTCTTTATGCTCGCTGCATGAGCTGTCATTCCCTTCTACTTTGTCTTCTGAAATCACTTCTATCTGGGCCTCAAAGATACAGTCCCACTGGATCTTGGGGCCAATCCTGGCTCTATCACCTTTTATTATCTAAAAGAAGTATAGAAATTACTAGAATACGCACACAGGGGCCACTGCTATCACCTCGAGAATTCTGCAGTGAGCGCAGAGCTGTAGAAAACTGCAGGTCTGAAGGCTTAGCACGTGATTGTTCTACACCAAACGGGGTCTGCAGCACTGGGGGAAGGGGAGATGAAGCAGGGAGGCAGGCAGGGAGAGCCCTCAAACCATGAGGCAGGACTAAGACCTTGGAGAGGAGAAGAGAGGAGAGAGGAAGGGTCTCCAACGTCACTATGGCTCTGATGACATCTCCACCAGGTGGACGGAACTCCTGAAGCAAGGACTATCCACCAGCCTCATCCGTGGCAGAAAAGGGCCAGCTCTAGAATCCTTCCCATGTCACTCACTGGCTGGGAACTGCAGCTTGAACGTTGTAAGGGTGCCGAAGCTGTGGCAGCTAGAGGCTGTCTACTGACCACATGGCTCGTGGCAGGGTCCACTGGAAGAGGTTAGTGGCATACCTCCATGGCTGCCACTGACAAGATCTCTTGCTAACCCTTCTCCAGATTCCCCTGAAAAGGACCTCCAGTTCCCATTCTCTGGTACTCTTAAAATTCCTTAAAAATTGGGAACCATTTAAATAACAAAAAAATTTGGGTCCCAGATAGGTAACTAAGGACTCGCTGGATCACTGTGTGTGCTTATTAGTATCTATTGGGTGATGAATAATTTCCTTGCTGACAATATAGCAGTAAATAAAAACGAGGGATCTGCTCTCATGGCTTATCATCTAAGGGGAATTTGGACAATGAACAAAAAATAATATATCAGGAATTAATAGATGTGAAGGTAAAAAAAACTAAAAGGGTAAGGATAATGTGTGTGGGGAGGGTGGGTATGCTGATGAACTAAGGGGGAAGGGCAGTCCAGGGAGAGGACTGCAAGTGCAAAGGCCCTGAGGTTGAAGTGTGCCTCCTATTTTCAGGGAACAACAGTGGGACAGTAGAGAGACAAGGTCATGCAGACAGATTGTAGGCCATAGGAAGGAATGTGGAAATTATTTGAAATGAGCTAGGAAGCCCCTGAAGGTAAAGCGATTTCCGTTTGAACTCCAAACCCGTGCCCTTAACCAATTATGTGTATTTCGAACTCTTCAATAAAGGGCTCTCTGGCCAAGATTTTTACCCTAAATACCACCTAGTACAAACCCTTTCTTCATTTGCAAACAATATCCTGGCACTGTGACTTTGGTGAGGATCCAAACACTAGGCTCCTTTTTGCATTTCACCAGTTAGGAGGATCATCTGTCCTTTTAGGTACCTGGGAGAAGAGAATTCACAGCACGAGGCAACAGGGGTGCCAACAAAACTGTCCCCAGGGGAACCTTTTAGCAGAAAGAGCATGGTGGCCTCGAGACCTGGGAAACCATACTGGCTCACCCAACACATGCATTACCTGTTTCCGACAAGGTTCCATTTCAAAGCAATTCCTTACTATTTATGGATTGAAGAGTGAGGAGTTTAAAAACATATATTTATTAATCTATCAATATTAAGTATAAAAGATGGGCTTCCCCACTGAGGATATTTTATGTCTATTTTCAATGATCGAAAGAAAATATTATGTTCCTCCCATACAGTACATTTTACCTAGTTTCCTCCCACCCACACAAATTAGAGACCACAAAAGTCAAGGTTAATATTGTTCTATCCTTAAAGGCTGATCTTCACTGATTATAAGGTAGAGGTATTAGTGTTCTGAGGGGCACTTATTTGCTGTGAGAGGCAAATATATGAAAAATAAATTCTTTCCATCCTCGTTTCCTAAAAGAATCAAATTAAGAACTCCTGGATATAGCAATATAATAATTATGGTCTGAAATAAAGCAAGTAGGTTACTAAAAATGTTAAGTAACTTCCATTACTATGTGTATGTGTGTATATGTAAATATTTTTTAACTATCATACATATCTTCAAAAAACTGTGTAGGGGAAGAAAACATTTTGGGCCTCCTGGGTGGCTCAGTCAGTTAAGCGTCTGCCTTCGGCTCAGGTCATGATCCCAGGGTGCTGGGATCGAACTCCATATCGGACTCCCTGCTCAGTGGGGAGTCTTCTTCTCCCTCTGCCCCTCCCCCTGTTCGTGATCTCTAATAAATAAATAAAATCTTTAAAAAAAAGTATTCCTTAATTCTCTTAAGGTTCCTGACTAGGTCTGAAAATTAAACTGACAAAAACAGATCAGCAACAGAAAAGCATGCAAATTTATTTACTATAAGTTATATGTATAATAAAAGGAACCACAGGGTGCCTGGGTGGCTTAGTGGGTTAAGCCTCTGCCTTCAGCTCAGGTCACAATCTCAGGGTCCTGGGATTGAGACCCGCAATATCGGGCTCCCTGCTGAGCAGGGAGCCTGCTTCCCCGTCTCTCTCTGCCTGCCTCTCTGCCTACTTGTGATCTCTCTCTTTGTCAAATAAATTAAAAAAAAAAAATCTTAAAAAGAAAGAAAAAAAAAAGGAACCACAGGCCCCAAATGAGATCACTTATATTAAGGTTCGTGTCAGCACACCAAGACTTAATACCTAAACTAACTGCAGTTTCAACCCCAAAAGTAATGTGACCTGTAACCAGCCACCTGGAGTTTCAATGTCAGTGCTAGGAGATAGCCCACTGACAGACCCCCTCCATTCCCCTTAGAAAGGCAACTTTGCCTAAAACAATGCGTTCTATGCTAATAATTCCCCTTTTTCCATTCCCTCTCTGCTTTTAAAAATAATTCCCTTCCTAGGGCTCAGCAGAGCTCCTTTCTACTTGCTAGATAGATTGGTGGGATGTTACTCAATTTGTGAATTGTTTAATGAAGCCAAGTTGATCTTCACATTTACTTGGATGAATTTTGTTTTTAAACATGTGAAATGGGAGTCTGCATAAGAAAGTGAACACAAGAAAAAAATGGTTAAACCTGAGTATTTTTGTGTTAGGTTTGATGAATAGTGTGGACAGTCATTTAGAAGTAGAATAGGTCAAGGAGTATGAGGTTAAGTGTAGTAAGCTGGGGGTGGTGGTGTCTTAGAAAGGCCTGTTTGTTCAGATTCTTCTAGGAGTACCTTCATCATGGAAGATATGGATGCTTCTTTCTTGTAGGTATAGGGAGGGCACCTCTCACATGTGGGTTTTTTATGACCTGCTTTGGGAGTGGGGGAGGGGGTGGGGGAGGGATGCTTCTGAATGACCTTCAAACTCCTTCCGCTAAAGTATCCAATATACCGGGGCGCCTGGGTAGCTCAGTGGGTTAAGCCTCTGCCTTCGGCTCAGGTCATGATCTCAGGGTCCTGGGATGGAGCCCCGCATCGGGCTCTCTGCTCAGCAGGGAGCCTGCTTCCTCCTCTCTCTCTGCCTGCCTCTCTGCCTACTTGTAATCTCACTCTCTCTGTCAAATAAATAAATAAAATGTTAAAAAAATATATCCAATATACGAAGGCATGATATTTTGAACCTCATCATTTGCAAATGGCAGCCATTTCAACGTCCCAAGTCATTACACAGGTAGCTGTGATTCATGTGTGTTCTCTTTGTCAGTACATCAGATCTGGAGACAGCCTTCGTCAATCACTACACGTTGAATAGTAGGCAATTCCTTAATTGACTTAGGCTTCTCTTTCCTCTGTATAATGTGGAAAATAATCTCATTTAATCCTTAACACCATCTGAGGGTTTAAAAGAAGATGACTGATGTCAAGTACGTAGCATGCTAAAGAGTGAAATAAAATCTAATATGTTCACCTCCCCTGGAAAAAGAAAAGTTTCTTTTACTGAACAGTTCCCCCTCTTTATCTGCCTTGCTTGTTTGGGGGCGATCAGCTGTAAAGAACTTTAAATGCATTTAATTTTGTTTCCTTCTATGGAAATCCCAAACTCCCTGACTTGCTCTATGACTCATGGTTCTCAAACTTGAGTGGCATCATCAGAATCACCCCAGAGGGCTCTTAAAACAGGAATTGCTGGAGCTCACCACCAGAGTTTCTCATTCAGTAGGTCTGTGGTAGGGCCTGAGAGTTTGCATTTCTAGCAAGGGTTCCAGGAGTGGCTAATGCAGCTGGTCAAGGACCACACTTTGAGAACCAGGGCAGGCTAGAACATGGAATCTCTGCTCAATTGTGAGCAGCTATGTGGCCTCGAGTGAAGTGTTTATCCACCATACACCTTGGTTCTACAATTTGTAAAAGGAGGCTAGGGACCTACCCAACAACAGGCTACTGGTTCTTCTTCCTTTTTTTTTTTAAGATTGTATTCATTTATTTGACAGAGAGAGAGAGACAGCGGAGAGGGAACACAAGCAGGAGGAGTGGGAGAGGGAGAAACAGGCTTCCCACAGAGCAGAGAGCCCCATGCAGGGCTCGATCCCAGGACCCCAGGATCATGACCTGAGCCAAGGACTGAGCCACCCAGGCGCCCCAACAACAGGCTTCTTCTGAGGTTTAAATGAAATAATGTTTGTTCAGCATTTACAAAGAGGATCTTGCAGAGCACCTCGTGAAGTCTCATGGTGGCCGCAGCAACTATTTCTAGCATAAGGACTAAAAAGTACCCTCCCTAAACACAGCCAGAATCAGTAACAACAGTGCCAACCATTTCCTCCTAA
Organism: Ailurus styani; assembly: GCA_002007465.1. Taxonomy (NCBI): domain Eukaryota; kingdom Metazoa; phylum Chordata; class Mammalia; order Carnivora; family Ailuridae; genus Ailurus; species Ailurus styani. Next base: position 369,687 of record LNAC01000516.1, read on the forward strand.
TTTTTAGGAACAGGGAACTCATTCCCATGGAGCTTAAAGAAACATAATTGTATTACTCAAGAAGGGACCTGAAGATGATTCACTCTAACACATGCGGTGTATTTCACTTGAGGGTTCATTTGTTCACCCTTGAACGAACTCTATTAATTCAATGGCTAGACCACACGCATTAGCAGAGGGCACTCCCAAAGAGAATGAGCCAAGGGAATGCAGCCTGGATGTCCTTCGGGCCTCTTCACCATCAGCCTGGACATCTGCAAGGCTGCACTCATCCCCCCGAATGAGAAGGATGCTTTGGCCGCTGTGCACCTGCTCACCTGTGGCCACAGACATGGCTGGAAGGGACTAATACTGAGCATTTTCCTATACACTCCAGCTTGAGTAGAAGCAAGAAAGAACTAGCACTTAGCAGCTTCTCCGCCTATTTTAATTTTATTGGCTCATCATTTATCACTTTCTTTGTATATTGTTTTGTTCGGTTTCCACATGCTCCTTGTAAATATCTGCCACCCCAGATTTCCTTCTCTGGTTTCCTAGTGGGTGCATCTGACATCTTCTAGGAATAAGCAGACCTTCCTGCACCCTTGAATAGCATGCATCTCAAGCCATAGAGTTTTCCAGGAGACTGACTTAGATGCTATTTCATGGGTGAGATGCTTCTATTCCTCCAAGGCATAGAATTATCTTCTACCCTTGTGAAGAAATGAAGAAAAGCAAACCCAAGGAAACTTCATGGAGAGGGGGAAAAAAACATAAAAATGAAAAGAGTAATAAGCAAAAACAAAGCAAACTGGAGCATCTTACAGAAAAGAAAGACCCAAGTGGTTGACTGCACAGCAAAGCTGATACAATTACAGAGAAAAGGGAAAAGAAGTAGAGAATGGCTAACCTAAAAATAAAATATGACATTTGTAAAGGCAAATGATGGGCTCCAAGTAACTACTTGAAACTGAAAGTATCCTCACCACACAAACTAACATGTTATTCATTTCTGTATAACATTATTTGTCTTCTGAGTAAGGTCTATCTGCAAACTACAAGCCTGTGGGTCAAATCCAGTATGCCCCTGTTATTGAAAATAACATTTTGTTGGTACATAGCCCATTCATTCAATTATGGATTATCTATGTGACTGTTTTTGTGCCACAAAGTTGAGTATTTGTAACAGAGACCGTGTGGCTTATAAAGCCTGATAAATTCTCTAGTCCCTTACAGGAAAAGTATGTTGACTGCTGTTCTAAGGCTTTCACCATGGGATGATGGACTATATAAAGAGTACCTAAGAGAACTGTGGTTGATTGCAAAGACAGCCCAATCCTTCATGCCTCCCTGCATCCAAACCCCTTGCAATGTAACTTATAGCTCTCCCATCAAGAGGTGCACTGTATGTCCCACTCCTTGAGTTTGGGATGGTCTTGTGACTTACTTTGGTCTAGTGAATGCAGCAGAAACATGGCTGACTCCAAGAGAAAACAAGCCTCACCTGCTGGCAGAAGGATGACAGATCAGGTGGACTGGAGAGGAGTAGGTCTTGCTAAGGCCACCTGAAATCAGCTAGCCCCAAGTCAGCTCAGCAGACACTTGACTGAGCCCAGCTGAGCCCCACTCGGATGGCTGACCCACAGAATCTCAGGCTATTTAAATGGTTGCTATCTTAAACTTCGGGATTGGAATACATCACTCCCAAATATGCCACTTGGGCATATGGATTATGGTGAACTGAAAATAACTGAGAATCAACAGATGCAGAAAGAGACCTTCTCGAAGCTGCCCTCATCTGCTTAAAAGCAGAAACTTTTGAGAAATGAAGGTGGCCATGAGTCCCCCTCTCCAGGGAGGTTTATGGGCATGAACACAGAAAGCTGGCACCAAGAAAAGTCTGCACAAACCTTACTAAAATAACCTCTATCTTCCATTTGTTTCCCCACATATATCTACCTTCCCACAATTTACTGCCTTTAGAAGCCCAAATCCTCTTTCCCTTTATCTGGTCACTTCTCCACAATTTATCATCTTTTGTTAAAATAGTATACAAGCTTCTGAGTCTACCCATTTCTTTGGGTTTTTACTTCCTGGTAAAGCTCCTGAGCCTGTAAAAATAGTAACATCAATAAAATTTTATGCCTTTCCTCTTGTTCATCTGGCTTTTGTCAGCTTAATTTGCTATCCCCAGCTACTGAACCTAAGAGGGCAGAGGAAAGCTTGGCCCTGCTGTCATTTAGCTTTGGTGTGCTGTGTTCTGTGTAACAGCACAACAAAAATTGATACAATTATTGACCAATCACTGATCCTTTTATACCCTTGCCTCTCCAGTAACTAACTCATGCCTTTCTTCGCTTTCGGGCCTTAAAGCTCCTTCCACATTTGATGTCCTATCTCCTAGTGGGACTTCAAATCAGGCTCACACTTGTTCTCCTTGCCTTGCTGTAACTTTACCTGCTGGTCAGTCAAGCCCAACCTCTGGTTATTTCTCCTTGGGGCAGCTGTCTCTTATAGTTCCAAGACTTTTAGACTTTTTCATCTCCAAATCCTTGGATAGGTCTGCACTTACCACTCTGGAAAACCTCTCATTTAACATACATGTTTTCATTTCTCTAATCAAGGCATACTTTCTTTTTACCAAGAGCAGCAGTTCCTTCCCGCAGCTCACACACTCAGAGGCAGAGAGTGACAGAGGGCAGGTCCACAAACTCTGTGATTAGAAATTGCTCTTCTAACCTTACGCACAAGTAAAGGAGCAAATGTGCACCAGGGACCTATGCGGTGAAAACCTGGGATTATCCTGGGCTTCTGTTAACCAATCCCTTACTCTTAGTTAAGGTTAAAAAGAAAGAAAGAAAGAAAGAAAGAAAGAAAAGAAAAGAAAAGAAAAGAAAAGAAAAGAAAAGAAAAGAAAAGAAAAGAAAAGAAAAGAAAAGAAAAGAAAAGAAAAGAAAAGAAAAGAAAAGAAAAGAAAAGAAAAGAAAAGAAAAGAAAAGAAAAGAAAAGAAAAGAAAAGAAAAGAAAAGAAAAGAAAAGAAAAGAAAAGAAAAGAAAAGAAAAGAAAAGAAGAAAGTGGGTGAGAAGTTTCAAGCCACTTATTGGCAGAAACATCAGAAGTCTGATTATTTATGCCAAGAGTTCCCACCGGTATCTTTTGAGTTATCGGCTGAATATTTTACTCTGGATAAGCACTGGGACACAACAAAACAGACATGGTCTCAACCATGATAGAGCTTTGTTCTGAAGACGCATCCCATCCACACACACGGGTGACTCACAGACCCCTACTAGGAACCTCTGGCACTAATATACTGACACACTTGAGGCAAGACAGATGCTTACTTGGACAGGTGAAAGGACTTGCTCAAGGTCATAACTTGCAAATGTCTGGGTCAAGGCTCAAACCAGAGTCTTCTGCCTTCACATCCACTTACTTTCTGGAATTTTCCAAACCATACAGGCTTTTCCTTAAATGCTTCAGGCTTGGATGCCAACGAGCTCTGAGCTCTGGGAATTTAAAAACACTGGTAATATTATCAGAACTGTTGTTTTAAAATCTGGTCTAGGGGCACCTGGCTGGCTCAGGTGGTAGAGCATGCAACTCTGGTTCTCAAGGTTGTGAGTTCAAGCCCCATGTTGGGCATGGAAACAACTTAAAAAGAATAAAAAAATTAAAAAAATTTTAAATCCAATCTAGAGGAAAAGAACAGGCCTGGGTGTTTTTGCAAAAACCTGGCTGATGCTAGGTGGCATAGTTTGGGGTCCTTTCCATGTTCAGGACACCTGACTAATTGCCCAGGCACCTGGCCACAACTTTCTTATCTGTGAGGAAGAAGTCACATGGCTGAGATAACAAGAAGGGTACCTGAAGCCGGGCAAAATCCTTAGACCCATCCACCTTAATATCTCTACTGTAGCACAGAGATGGTAAGAAAATTGTCTGTGGAGATACAGCTAGTAAGAGGAAGCAGTAAGACTGTAGCTCACCTTCCTTAAATTCCTCGTGTTCTCCAACCATGCACTCAGATCTCCTACCTACTTTGCCCGTGTCCCCTCCCCCCGACCCCAAACCATTTTCAACATAGCCACCAAAGTAACTGTCTCCAGAATGCCCATCAGAGCACATCAGTCTCTCTAAAATGGCTTCCCGCAACAACCAGAAAGAAATCCAAGCTCCCCGTCCTCGTTCTACAACCTTTACTCTCATACTTGAGTGTGCTTCCATTTGTTCATCTTCTTGAATAGTTATGCTTTTCAATTCCCTTTCTGCTCACTTTATTTTTAACTAAAACTTAGGCGATTTCTATTGTAAGTGAAATGTTTGTTAGGTACTATGGACGATATGATGATAAATGCCGTTCATTTCAGGAAGAGGAACAACCTAAGTGCATCCATAAATGTAGCCCTTGTCTGGTGTTCTCTCTGCCTCCCCTGGGGCTCACCCCAGCTTCCGGTGCCAGAAGCCCCCACCTCACCTGACAGTCATTCTCCTTCACCTTCTACACCCACTGGGTTAGGAAATCCTCTGATTCATTCTCATACTCAGCCTCTCCCCTTACTTCCCTCCATGGTGTGGACACTGTCCTTCTGTAGCTTTGGCTCTTGCCCTCCAGCACCCTTCCCTCAGCCCCACCTGGACAAGCCACTCCCCTCCCCCACACCCATGCCCTTGAGCAAGCTGTGGGCTCAACTCTCATCTCAGCTGTGCTTTGATCAACTGGTTGACCCTTCCATCAAGACTCAGCCCGAAGGGGACCTGCTCTCTTAGGCATCTCAGGTCAGCCCCTCGCACCGGATGCCCCTTCCAGCCCTCTCATACCACAAGGAAGACAACCCACCACCTTCCTCATCACAACTTGACTTTGGGGGAAAGGAGAAGGGTGAGGGTGGGCGGGGGGGAGGGGCACCTAGGCCACAGGCTGAGTTTCAAAATGAGAGGTCTGGACTTAATTTGTTGGATAATGAAATGATCTCAATACATTTTTGGTTTTGCTTTAAATGTCCAATTCTAGTGGGGACTGGAGTTTGAAGAAAGTGAGATTTGTGGCAAGAGAAGCAATTCCTAAACAAACACCCACCAGGCACAAGTAGTAATAGGTTCCTAGGATAAAAATTCTAAAATTAAACTCTGTTGAACTCGTTTCCCTACTTTTTCTCCACCTCTCCACTCCAAATTTGAAGTTGTATTATTTTTGGCTTTGTGATTTGCAATTTTAGGCTTTAAATAATAGATGTATGAACCTCTATTCCATGTACCATCAACTAACCATCAGCAATACCTTCCACGGAGAATATTAATCTTCTGGTCTTTCCTCCAGTTTTCTAACCATGTCTACTCCAACACCTCCCTGCATTCCTCCTGTATGTAGGTAAAATTAACTTTTCATTAAGTCTTGTCACTAATCATTAAGTGTTTTGTCTACCTTTTAGAGAAGTTTAAAGATTAGTGGCGCCTGGGTGACTCAGTTGGTTAAGCGTCTGCCTTCAGCTCAGGTCATGATCCCAGGGTTGTGGGATCAAGCCCTACATCGGGCTCCCTGCTCGGTGGGGAGACTGCTTCTCCCTCTCCCTCTGTCCTTCCCCGCCATTTGTGCTTGCTCTCTCAGGAGTGTGTGCTCCCCGCCCTCTCCAAATAAATAAAATCTTTAAAAAAAAAGTTGAAAAACTAATAAATATTATGATTATCATTACCATCATGGTGACTCTGTAAGCATCCTTCCCTGTAAATACGAGTAACAGGAAAAATTCTTCTCTCTACTCTTTGAGCCTAATATCCTGATCCCGTCAGTACAACTCAGTTTAAAGAGCCAAAACTTGGGAAGATTGAAAAAATAAATAAATAAAAGGCTATCCATCCTCTGGACACCCTAAGGGAGCACTGTCTAAGAGGCCTACCCAAGGAGGATTTATTTTTGTAGAAGAATGTACTTTTAGTCGAACGACTAGTTACTATTTTTTAGGGCCCAGATTCTTTGCAGTTAGCTAGAGATGTTGCACCTGTTTTGTGTCCATGGAGATGCATGGGATTCGTGGCTGGTAGACAAGACCACGGGACTCACAGTTTCATTGCCCTACAGGACAGCAACCCGCTTCGTAGTGAATTGACCAGACTTGGGTTAGCTTTCCTCTCCTAACCATACATAGTTGACCCTCAAACAGCATGGGGCCACGTAGATGTGGAGATGTTTTGTTTTGCTTCATTTTTTTTGATAGATATATTTTCCTTAGGATTTTCCTAGTAACATTTTCTATTTTGTAGCTTACTTGATTGTAAGGCTACAGTGGATAATACATATAACACACAAAATACATGTGACTCAACTGTTTTTGTTATCGGTAAGGCTTCCGATCAACAGTGGGCTATTAGCAACTAGGTGTTTTTGAGGGGGAGTGGTCAAAAGTGATATGTGGATTTTTCACGGCACAGAGGTCCAGGCCTCACCCCCTGAGTTGTTCAAGGGTCAACAGTACAACTCTCTTCCTCCAATGCTCTTAGAACTAGCTTTACCATCCTGCTGGTGTCCTCACAGAGGGGTTAAATAAATCTTGAAGCCAAAATACTTTCTATGAGGGTTGTGTTTTTAGGGTTTTTTTTTTTTTTTGAAAATTATATTTAGAATATTCTTCACTTCTCTGATGAACAGCCTGGGGTGTGTAGGCTGTCTGGGCCTTTCAGAGCTTCACTACATGGCCCTCCATTCGAATTTCAGAGCTGCCCTGGAAAGAGGTAACTGTCAACCTGTTGGCCCTACTCTAGGCGAGTCCTGTGCTTTGATATTCCACTGGGTCTGGGGGCAGTAATTGTTTCCCTTGTCCTGGTAACAGCTGGAAGCACCTATAGATTCCACAGAAGTAAGGGTTGGGGAAGGGTTGGGGGTAGAGGGTGGAAAGCACTGAGATAAAGACCAAGGCTTTACCAAAAAACAGGGCTCTACCCAGGCAGCTTGCCTCAGCTACAGTAAAGTCCCATGGATGAAAACAAGGGGTGCCCCTACCTGGGGTTCTGGGACATGGAAGGATGGGAGCCCGAGGTGAATCATCTATACAACACTTAAATCTCTGCTCTGGTTGCCACCAAGAAGAAATAGCTGAAGCAAACTGTAGATTCCAACCCAGTGAACTGAGAACTCTTTCTGTATGTTGAGAAATCTGGTTGTTCATTTGAGCTTGTCATCTAGAACTGTGCTATCCAATAAGACAGGCACTGACCACACGCAGCTGGGTAAGTTCAGATTAAAATCAATTAAATTGATAAACCCAGTTCCCTCAACCCCACCATACACATCTCAAGTGCCGGCCAGCCACGCATGGTCATGGGCACCACAGATACCGACCATCTTCATCAGGCAAAGCTCCCTACGTGACCACTTATCTAGAAGGATTATGCAAGGTTATGCAAAAGTGAAGGTCTCGGGAGAGTCTGGCTCCTTTTCTACCTCAAACTCTCACTTCCAAACTCCTCAGGATGAGAAGGGACTAACATCTTCTGTTCTGCTTGTTTGAATTGAGAGAGAGAGAAAAAAAATTTTTTTAATTTGGAGAAGAGGCATGGGGGAAAGAGGAAATAGGTAAACTGGAAAAGGAGTCTGAGGGGGAGATTAAAAAAAAGAGAAGAGAAGCTAGAACATGCATGTTAGTGGAAGGCTGGGGTGGGCGGGGGGAAGGAGAAGACAATGAGAGCCACTCCCCGGCCAGGCTGGTGAAGGAAGTTTGTTTAGCACCATCCCTGATGTTTAATCTTGAAGTAAGTCCTGTGGTGTGCTCCAATCCACCTCTGCTACCACCAAATCTTACGTGAAACTCTATTCATACAACACTCTTGTTCTGGGGATTTGATGATACATACAAAGTCCTGGAACTGAAAGGTAAGAAGGCACTAAGGATGTGAGTCATCAACAAGAAAGCGTCAGCAGGTAGGAATTCTAGGAAAGGCCGGTATGGCCAGGGCGTAAGGTCTTCAGCCTTTTAATATATTATCAAAGGAAAGTCAGGAGACTAAGCTGGAGACATTTGGGTTGCAAGTATTTTAAAAAGTATCGTTATTGGATGCCTGGGTGGCTCAGTGGGTTAAGCCTCTGCCTTTGGCTCAGGTCATGATCTCAGGGTCCTGGGATCGAGGCCCACACTGGGCTCTCCACTCAGCGGGGAGCTTGCTTCCTCCTCTCTCTCTGCCTGCCTCTCTGCCTACTTGTGATCTCTCTCTCTTTGTCAAATAAATAAATAAAATCTTTTTTAAAAAAAGTAACTCTATTTCTCACCTCTGCAATAGAAAAATCTCTGCTTTAAGGACTGAATAACAAGCATCCCTTAGGAAACAAATACATTTTGCATTTAAGTAACTTCTAAGTCAAGTAGAGTTAGATAAAAAGCAGATTTACAAGTGGCACGGGGGCTACAATGCAGGCTGCTATGCTACACAGTCTCTAAAAATGTGGCCGACCTCAAAAGCAATACAGAAATAATAAAATAATGCTTAAATGCAGTTGCATTGATTACATTTAGTGGCAAAATAACGTCTACTTTTAAAATAGTGACTAGCAGTGGCACCTGGGTGGCTCAGTCAGTTAAGCATCAGCCTTTGGTTCAGGTCATGATCTCAGGGTTCGGGGTTCAAGCCCTGCACTAGGGCTCCCTACTCAGCGGGGACTCTGCTTCTCCCTCTCCCTCTACCCTTCCCCCAGCTCATGCATGCACTCTCTCAATAAATAAAATCTTTAAAAAAAGGAGTGACTAGTAAACACTTTTTTTCTGATCTAGTGCATGCTCACCCACAGCCTGACCCCCCTTCCTTGCCTTCTTTAAACACGTACATAGAACATAATTTAATATCTGGCTGATCCCTCGGGCCCTCGATAATGTTAGTTGTCACATGGTGCTGAAGGCATTTACGCCCCTTCATAAATGGTCCCTTTGCTATGATGCTTTTGGGATGCTCGGGCTGTGTTTTCTCTAATTTCTGTTCCTCCCACTTGCTGTCAGCTGTCATTTCCCACTGCTATTCACATACACCGTAGAAACAAACCTTTTTTATTTTATTTTTTTAATTGTATTTTTATTCTTTGCCCAAGGGGGACAGGTCTGTGAATCATCAGGCTTACATCTTTCACAGCACTCACCAAAGCACAAACCCTCCCCAGTGTCCATAACCCATCCACCCTATCCCTACCCTCCCACCCCCCAGTAACCCTCAGTTTGTTTTGTGAGATTAGGAGTCTCTTATAGTTTGTGTCCTTCCCCATCCCATCTGAAACAAACCTTTTTTGCTTGCATTTTGTCGCCTTTAATATTTTAGCAGCCGTGGCTCCGAAGAACTGAACCTTACAGGACTGGGAAACGCTAATGAAAAGTGGCCACGGTCCAGTTTCTAACACTGTGACTTTCTCGTTTGATACGTTGTTATGAAGAGAGGCTCCTACTTTATTAAGTGAAAACTTGTTTTGCTTTAATCCTGATAAGCTATCACTTAAAGCTGAAAGCTGAGCTGGGTTGTATTTAATCCTTGTTCAAGACTGTGACCTCTACCTCATTTTCAGACGAACCTGGGTAAAAAGCAATCGGCCTTTGGAGCCCACGTAAATCAGTGTTTTCTAAATATGAGTGAGTTGTGATGATTAATAGCTCAAGAAAATCATCCTGAGAAATAAAAATAATAACCTCTAGTTCATCAAATCACAGTTCACTTGATAAAGCATAAAAATAGTACTTTTTTCCCTAATGTGTTTCTGCCTGTATGACAGTAGTCAAGATACTCAGCCAGTGATAATATTTAATCTCTTCAAAATGACCTTCTCTAATTTATTAGAAGACATGCAGTATTTTTAAGTAATCCTATAGATATCCTGTGCTTGGGATGCTGCCTGAAGAAACCGCCAAACTTTAGGACACTCTCGTAGTTCCTGGGAGTGATATCCCACCAGGTCATAACCAAGGGTCAATGGTCATTATCTTGGTGACTCTAGCACCCAACCTAGACCTAGCTTACCCAGGGAAAACACTTATAAGTGCTAAGCCAGTCCCTGGCTTCTTTGCCACATTCAGTAAAGTGGATAAAAAAGCCAATTGCAATAACTTACTTTGTATTAAGTTTGAACTATATCAAATTGTGGATACTGGTCATTTTCTTATTTAAAAGATGAAAACCGTCACATGGTTTACCCTAATGTTTTGAACCTATTGAGGTTCAGATCCCCATACAGATCTCCAAGATTATCAAGTACTCTCACCATTTTACTTATCGAGAACAGGAACAAACAATAATAGAACCAGACCCAGTTGAAACATTTCTATCTAAAATCCTCTGTAATGCTACATTTACAGTGAGACTGGAAGTTGCAGGCATCCTGCTAGTCCCCAAAGATAAGTAAAAGATGGTCTTTGACCTCAAGAAACTCAGAATACAGTAGGAGACATAAAGACAGTAAATAAAATGTGAATGAGGTGTACTATGTGCAAAGGTAGGTTGGTGGTGGAACAAAGGAGTTATCAGTTCTTTTTTTTTTAATTTTATTTTTATTATTTGCCCAAGGGGTACAGGTCTGTGAATCATCAGGCTTACATCTTTCACAGCACTCACCAAAGCACAAACCCTCCCCAATGTCCATAACCCATCCACCCTATCCCTACCCTCCCACCCCCCAGTAACCCTCAGTTTGTTTTGTGAGATTAGGAGTCTCTTATGGTTTGTCTCCTTCCCCATCCCATCTTGTTTCATTATTTTTCCCTCCCTACCCCCCAC